>VZTG01000091.1:117105-185811 GCA_013397845.1 Melanocharis versteri
TCTGCTCTGCTCTGGTGAGACCCACCTGGAGCACTGCATCCAGGGCTGGGGTGCCTGCACAGGAAGGACAGGGACCTGCTGGAGCAAGTCAGAAGAGACCACCAAGATAATCAGCGGGATGGAGCGCCTCTCCTATAAGAAAAGGCTGAGAGAATTGGGTTTGTTCAGTCATGAGAAGAGAAGGCTCCAGGGTGACTTGATTGTGTCCTTCCAGTACCTGAAGGGAGGCTCCAAGAAAGATGAAGGGAGACTATTTACAAGGGCCTGTAGTGACAAGACAAGGAGAAATGGTTTCAAACTGAAAGAGAGGTGATATTAGGTAGAAATCCTTTACTGTGAGGGTAGTCAGGCACTGGAACAGGTTGCCCTGAGCTATTGGGGATGCTGCATCCCTGGAAATGTTCAAGGTCTCTTTGGATGGAACCCTCAGCAACCCAGTCTAGTGAAAGGTGTCCCTTCCCATGGCAAGTGGGTTGGGGATTTTAAGGTCCCTTCAAACCCAAACCATTCCATGATTCTATGATATAAAAGGAGTAAGTGAATATGTTTAATGTGCTATCTAACCAGCACTTGTCAAAAACTACAGGACAAAAAGCTGTTACTATAAAAGTTCTTTGTTTATATGGAAGAAACTAATTGGGGAATGTACACTGTATTCCATAAAGAAAGCAGAACCTCTGGTATTGCAAATCTGATGTTAAAATACAATTAAAATAATTTTTTTCTAAAATTAATTTTTCTCTAAAATTAATTTCTCATTTAATAAAACAATGTAAATACAAAGAACATTGCTCAAAGAGAGAAACCAAGGGATGAAATTGTGTTCTGGCACTTCTGGTTCATCTTCTACAAAATTGTTCACTAAATGTTCATTAGACCTAGGGTACTGAAGAAGGAATGGCATGACACTGTGTCAGGGAGGTTTAAGTTGGGTATCAGGAAAAAGTTTTTCACCCAGAGGGTGGCTGGGCACTGGAACAGGCTCCCCAGGGAAGTAGTCACAGCACCAAGCCTGACTGAGTTCAAGTGTTTGGACAACGCTCTCAGGAACATACATGGTGGAGTTCTTGCCTTTGTCCTGGGCAGGGCCAGGTGCTGGACTCGATTAACCTTGTGGGTCCCTTCCAAGTCAGCACATTCTGTGATTCTATGAAATGTTTGTCAGTTCCAATGTCCAGTAGAAATGGCCTATATTTTCAATAAAAATGCATGTTTCACAAAAACTGATAAAGAACAAACTTCTCAAAGGGGAAATCCCCCAGCTGCCTCCTCGAATCTCTTCGCTACCTCTCACACCCTTCCTGTGTCTCTCACCGAAGAGCTCCCTTGCACAGGAGGGATTTGCTCTGGTGTCACTGAGGACACGCCAGAGGTAACAGGATTGTAAGAGTGCAACAGAGGACAGATTTTGGCTCACAGAATCTTTCTTACTGGTCATGTAATGTGTGATGGAAAGATCCCAGTCTGACTCTGACAGACTGCATCGGCTTGTCAAAGCTGGCAGCTAAGGAAATAAAAACCTTGTTTATTGTAACCTGGGAGCATTTGATAAGGATTGATTGAGACGCAATACATACAGACTCCCAGAGTATAATACCTAGAAGCTCTTTCTGTTCAAATACAAACATGCTTCAAAGAAGCATTTGGGGTTTACAACTTCCCCTATCTCCCATTCATCCACAATAAACATTTTAATTTGCATGCCCAGATTTTAATTGGTACAGCATGTGGAATTAATAGAAACCATTATCAGCTAAATCAGCATGACCCTTCTGTGAATTAAAATATGTCACATATTTAGAACACTAAATGAGAGAACAGAGCTCTCTAATAGCTAAATCCAACAATTTTCTGTAAACTAGGAGCACACTCAGTACACTGCCACAGAGTTTCTGTCTTTGAAGTGCATTCAAAAAACTAAGGAAGGAACAAAGACGCTGGTGGGTGTATTACTAATGCATTCTCAGCCCCTCTTCCCACCGAAAACAGTGCTCAGTAGAAAAGAAAACCTAACTCTTTAAGGCCCAAATGTATTTGAATAGAGTTATTAGAGAGTGGTTGCAGACAGAATTAGCAGCAAGTAGAAAATATATATAATCAACTGAAAAATCACAGGGAACAGAAAGGATGAGATTATTTCTGAGTAATAAAATATGCCAAAAATTATGATGATTCCTTTCCACCCAAAGATACATTTGAAATGGCATTACTGAGAATCTAGGATAGTTTGAAATGACTGGAAAACAACACAGTTTAAGACCTCATTTGGGAAATTTCCTGCTAGCCTGTCTTATATAACTAATAAGAGGATTATATACTTCAAAGCTGGGTTTTATCATCCTATTGTGCTGACCAGGGCCATCAGTTCACTGGTTTGGCTGATAAACTGGAATTAGATGTCAGAAATGGACCTTTTCATAATAGTAAGTAGTTATATATCCTGAACAATTTATTATTCAAATAACCAGCCGCAGCAATTTGCAAAATATGGTAGTGAAATTCAATAGCTAACTGAACTTTAGACTCCATTAAAAGTGGAAACAGTGTTGACTAAAATTAGAACAATGCCAAGATGCTACAAAAAAGAATGATGGTATTACCTGTCACCAGAAGAAAGCCATTGTTATGACCTGCAGTTTCCAGCAGCTGAGCTTCAGATGTAAATTTTACATTAAATTCTTGACTAAATAGTGTCCTATCCCCTAGAAAGTGCTCTTTCCCACTGCATGAAAGATGCATCAATCTGCTCTTCCCTTCCAGCTATACATGCATGAGCACCATTATAAAATATTTTATAGATATGTGAGGATATGATATTTAACTAGGAGTTAAGAAATATGTTCTCTAAGAAGAAAACATCTGATACGTAACAGAGATTACTTATTATTCTTCTATTAGCTGTGCCTTCACATAGGGAGAGATGACCACATACATATCTGCCATTTTAAAAATAAGTATTTCCAAATCATGGGTTTGACCACTGGCATTGAACCTAGTCTGCACCAGTGCCCTGACCATTGTACTGCTCCATAAAGGCTGCTCAGATGACTCCTTTTGCAGTTCAGTCAGTTTCATGTCTGTGATGTAGGTGCGCTCAGCCGGTTCCCCGAGCTGATCTACAAGCAGGTAGATACAGGAACACTCAACCTGTGTCGCTTGGGCCAAGTGTCCCAGTGAAACTGTAGCCAAGAAGGAGTGGTCAGATAGTCCAAATCTCAGCCATGGCATAAAGTGAAGTAGCAAAACTGCTCAGGCTGATATTGTTACATGACTCACTTACATGCAATGCAGTGATAGAACTGTTATCGTGTCCTGCTATTCCTGGAGCTCTCCATCTCCTTGGCTCTCTTCTTCCACGGCGAAGGTGATGAGGCTCCCAGCCAGACAAATATTCTGGTCATGGCTCTAAAGGTCAGTTAGGAAATATGGCCATCCTCTCCTTAAAAAAAAAGTAATTTTAGCTCAATGGAAAGTTAGGTCATTAACTTCCTATGTTATAATGCTTCTAATGGTTGCTTTAAAAAGTAGAATACACTCACTCTTTGGAGTTTGCTGAAGCTAATGATTCTAAGAAACCAATTAGAATCAGCAGATTTCAGATTCATAAGCACGACAGCGGCAGGTTGCCTGCTTCCTTCCTACCCTCATCGTTCCATATCGCCCTTGGTCAGTCAGATTTGCATGGTGAGTGACCAAATGTTATCTCATTATTAGACTTACGGACCGGACACCTGCAAGGAAACGAAATCTTCAAAACTCAGACCTAGGTTAAGATTTCATCTGAAGGCTTCTGATGCTGGCTGATGAGGGTGCATGCATTTTCTCCCTTGCCATTAACCAATACACTGATTCACTGTTTTTAGCGTGGAACAACAGGTACCCTGACAGCCAGACAAAAAGCCTAGCAGGGTTTCAACCCAGCGAACTTCTTAAAATGGCAATTTCCCAGTTTCATGAGGTTTTGTCTCTAGTTAGATCATATTTGCGACTTTGCCTGAGGCAAAAACTGATTTTTTTTTTTTTTTTTTTTCAGAAAACCAAGGTTTTGAGTGGGTAGTGAGTGATGTGTACAGGAAAACTTATGAGTAACTTCTACGTGAGGTAAGTAGGCAGGAGCTCTTCATTGGAAAAGGGATGACTGAGTCGTTATGGTCTAGCTGTCAAACTGCAAATGTCACTGCAAATTAGCTGTGAAAAGCAGTTTTCCACTATGAGATTTTGGGGTTGCGCCTTTAAAACAAAAGGAGATTTTAGAATAATTTTCAAGAGGGTTGTTATTATTTAGTATTATTATTACTACTACTACTACTACTGCTACTACTACTATCACTATTATATTCATTGCCATGAGATGTGCCACTGATCATAACAGTGCCAAAAAATTCTAGATTAAAAAAGTGTGTTAATTGACTTCAGGAGTTAATGAGTACATAAATATAACAGAACAGATGCAACCTTCAGGAATTTTTTAAAATACTGACTGTTGGAGCCTGAGAAAATCACGAGAGGAAGAGTAATTTTCAACTTGTAAAATTTCTCACAGTTTTCCCTAACCATCTGCTACTGACCACTCCAAGAGCAAGGATACTAAGCTAAGCAGACTACCAGTCTGTTCTGCTGTTGCACTCTCAGTTAAAAAAAAATTAAAATTATCTATTAGTCTACCTATATTCCACATATGCATAGTAATATCAACCAGTCATAAAAGGAAAAGATACTTATTCATAAAAATTGTATCATTCATATATTCAGGGAAATTATAGTTATCAGGAATATTTGACCACTTGTTTATTGCCTGAAGCATAACCAGCAACTTCATACTGAGTACCTGCAGTCAATTTTACAAGAGCTCTTCCAGTTGTTTCTGAGGGCAAAGAGCAGGTGTTTTTTTGAGCACAAAGAGCAGGCAAAGAGCAGAATTTTTGCAGGAGGATGCTGAACTCTTATTCTATGCTCAAAACATTATAAGAGTCTGATACTGAGCCCAGCTGGATTTCAGATTTCAGTCATCAGAGTTTTGCAGAGGCAAACCAACTGGTCACAGGGCAAAAAATCCAAAACCTTCTACTTGCACCAGTGGAAGCAGTGGTGGCCACACCAGAGAAAGGCCACAACACTGGAGAAAATAGCTCTGTACAACACAGAAGGAAGAGAAGTGACTACAGTCCCTCATGTTCACAGGTTCTTGCTAAGTAGGGACCACTGAGAGCAGAACCCCTTCAACATAACCAGGTTGCCTGTGCTGCAGGTTTCCACTTCCTGTACAACCTCTCAATAAACAAACCTAATTATTTGTAGCTTCAATTTTTGAAGGCCTCTTGTTAAAACATGAGTAGGATGGGTACCTAGGCTATAGCACCACGATCTCCTCCACTCCCTTACTACAAACTCCCAACATATCTGTGAAACAGGGTTCTCAAGGACAGCATCTCTCCTACCTGACATTTGTGCTTAGTGAGTCCCAGGTGTTAAACGGACTAAATTTCCCCTACAAACCTGTGTCTCTTGTTTATTATTTATTAGTGCTGCTGAAGATAAAAATTAAGTTCTCCTGCTTGGGGGACCTTACACTTCACACCTGACACAGCTGGCCAGGCCTGCTGAGGATATTGCCTGAACTCCAGCATTGGCCCCGTGTCAGTGTGCTAAATCAGACAAAGTCCTGCTAATTACCTTTTGGCAGCTTATGTGCCAGACACCTTTTCATGGATTATGAAATCACTGTCCTCACATAAAGAATGAGAAGGAGGAAAGAATCAAAAACTTTGGTTTAGGAGACTTCCAACTGTTAATTGAACATTTACACAAAAATTTACATTTTTTTTTAGGTGTAGATAGAGTCCTACAAATTACACTTCAGAATCATGGGTCAGACCAGGATGGATAGGTTTGGAGCATCACACAAGTATTTAAGCTTTGGCATAGAGCTCATGGGGAAGCACTAAGCAGAATTCCCAGTAACTTCATTTGAAAAAGGGACAGCTTTGGGTATGGGCAAAGCAGGCAGCTGATTGTCTATTAAAGCACACTACTGCTGGCTGCAGGAAGATCCTTGAAATGAGCAGCTAACTTCTCCTGCCTGAGTAGCCAACACTGCTTTGTGCTTGCCTCCACCTTATGCACTCATCCTTTTTATTCAACACTGGGAAGCTTCACTGTGAAAAGGTAGTGAGACTTCTTATACTGAGGGGAGGAGCGCCTTGTAACCCAGACTGCAAACTGGAAAGCACTCGTGCTTAATTCTAGCAGGGAAATTGGGTTCTGCTTGTATTGTTGGGGAAGTCAAATTGCCCACAGAGGGAATTTCCCTTCACGTTAGGTGCAGCAAATTAAATTCTGAAAAGCCGTGAGCTAGCTGGCCATTTTGTGAGTACATCAGGGAAGAACAAATTTGGTTTAACCAAGTTGTCTTTGCAGAGCTTACAATTAGGGTTTTGGTTTCATTATTCCTTGCTTTTTATTTTTTCATTATTTTAAACTGACTACTTTTGATGTAGAGTTTTTGCCCTCCCTGAAGTCTCACACAGTTTTCATGGAATTACTCTTTGTCAGCGAAGAGAACTCCTAAAACAGATTAATAAAATAGGGCTAAGGGGATATCTTCTGTTGCATTTTTTAAGCATATGCAAGTATAGAGTCTGGTTGCAAAGAACCACCAATCTACAAGCAATAAAAAGAGTATGGTGCATAGCATTGATTTGTTTTTCCTTTTGTACCACTTACAAAACATGGATAATTTCAGCTGAAGTTCTCCATCCAGTTTTGGTCGCCATCTATTAGACAAGCTAAAGAGAACACAAGAAAGACCAGCAACAATTAAGAGGCTTGAATTACAGAACACAAAAAGAAGGATTCAGGTTTCCATAGTTTTGGCAAAACTAGGGAGAGCATGACAATGATGTTCAAAGATGCAGAAAACTGAAATAAAGAATGCAATTGTCCCCCATGTCAACCAAAGGCCAGGCAGGGAGTAAATCCTTTATTTTAAAAAATAGAAGTCTGCATAGGACATTAGGAAAAATTTCCATCCAGAGTTATATTTAAGCACTAGTGCTGGTCAACTAAGAAAATAATAGGATCTCCAGTGACTGCTTTCAAAATGTTATAGGATGAACAACCACTGGAGACAGTCTAGGTATATTTAATCTCATCTGGAGGCAAAACACGATTCAGTCTGAAGTGAATAGGGATAGCACCAAAAATGTAGATCCCTGTATTTCAAGGCCAGGCAGAACTATTTCAGTTATCTCTTCTGAATGTCTGCATAAGGAAGGTTGGGAAATTCCATAAGATGAAGATTGCATTAAACAATGGAATCTAGATGAATCAGGAGACAAAAAAATGGAAAAAAATATTATTTTTACTACAGTTTAGCAAAAAATTAGGAATTTTAGACTCAGTGATCTGTAACTGAGTTCCCAGGAAAAAATATAGGAAAAGATCATCCAACAAAGTATTTATTTATATTATTTCTAGGTACTTGTGGAATGAAGAGGTAAGCAACTTATACCAAACCACTCAGCGGGAAAATAGAGCTCATGAATTTAGGTAGGAGTCTGACACTGTATGACCCAATATTTTTATAAGTAAACTAAAAAGTGTCCTCAATAGCTATAAATAATTTGTTGTGAAAGTTTGTGTTCTGTTATGGGCTTGGACCTTGATAAGTATTTTCATCAGAGATGATGAACCACAGAATATCTTTAGAGGTTAACCATTGCAACAGGCTGCCCAGGTGGTGGAGTCAGCATCCCTGGAAGACTTAAAAAAAAAAAAAAAAAGAAAGTGGGTGTGGTACTTGTGGACAGCTTAGTGGTGAACAGGACAGAGCTAGGTTAATGGTTGGACTCAATGAGGTTTTTCCCAACTTTAAAAACTCTATGATTCTATGAAAGACTGAAAATGCTTTGTAGACGACAATTTTAAGAATTGTAAAATACCCAGACAAACTGCAGAAACAGCTGGAAAAAGGTTACAGTTCAGTTTAGGACAAATAACCATTTCAGCAGAAACTGCCATGACAAATAGAAGATTGAAAGTAAGTGAAGAGACAGCAGTTCTAAAAAAAGAAAAAGAAAAAAAGAAAGGAAAAAAGTCCATCAATATTTGAATAAATCAAAGCTAAACATAAATCAGTGTTGCCATCATCTTAGGGAAAAAAAAAAAGCAAACAAGTGTATAAATAAGAATGTTATATGCAGGATTGATAAAGTAACCCTTCCAAGTGTGATTAGGTATGATTTTAGGGTCCATCTCTAGCCCATTTATTTCAAAAAAAGATATTGAGAAAATTCTGGCGGAGTCAAGAAAATAAGACATACAGAAAAATAGTAGAAAAATGGTTTTCAGTTATAAGTAATAAGATGTTTTTAAAAAGACATCAGAAAAGTTCAGATGTGTTGGTCTCCAAGTTTACTGAGGACAAGATTCAAAGGAGACAAAATGAGGTACCACATGAACTTTCTAATATAAATATGGCATATAATTCTAATGAAAAGTCTGGAATTTTCATCAGTGGAAGGCTTTGGAAACTTTTTCCAAAATGCTCAATGAAGTAGGATAGGAGTGCTTAAGAACACCAGAGCATTTGGGGCATTTCCAAATCTATTCATATATTTCAGAATGTAAGTTGGTTTTCAGGAGATTTTACATTTTATTCATACTTATTTGCCTGCACTTCTTGCCTACCAACCTTCTGATAAACAGAGATATCAATTCCAATTTAGTTGTGGGAGGAGTGATAACTAAAAATCTAAAAAAAGTCAGTGGGTACCTTTAGAAAATCATTCTTCTCCAGATGGACTGAAAAATTGTTAAGAAACTATTTTCTTAAACAAAGACAATAAAGGAAGCTGTTAAGTCATCTACCAGACAATGAGGGCATTTTTAAGTTTCAGAGTTTAACTGAAAATGCAGTGGTAGATTGAGCACTGCGTAATATAATTACTATCAAGGATGTAAAGAACAAGCCTAAATAGTTTGCATTATTCAAGACAAATCACCAATATTTCAATTTAGATTAAAACTTTTTTCAGAAACACCCTCTCTGGAGAAGTGTTTGGTGCTAAACCACAGCTCTCCTGAGCTGCAGCTGACTGTACTGGCTCTCAAGAAGCAGCAGCAGATATTGTGATTTCTTGAACATGCAGTTTCTGAAAACTTCCCTTCACTACCACTATTCCACTCCTTGTTGGGATACAAGTGGCACAGCTAGGAAGCTGGCTACCTTGGTTTTCCATCTGTAGCAGTCCCATAAAGAGCCACAGAACAGAGCTGAGAGTTGATATATATATATATGGATATACCTAAATTTGGAAGTACCTACTTCAATATAAAATGCTAAAAAGACTGTCCTTTCGCAAAAATTGGAAATTATTGTTCCCTTAGGCTTATAGCAAAGTTGAGGCTTTGTGCAAAATCTGAACTTCTCAAAATCTACCAGCATTTCCCTGTGTGTCTAGCGCTCATCTACCAGCATGTGTGTTTAACTCCTTGTACGTCTTGCATAGGCTTCTCCAGTCCATGGATTTCATCTTCTTTAACTAACAGCAATTAACAGTCAGCTCTCGAGCTCATAAATGGAAGCCTGATGACAACTTTTCAGATATGCAGAAATATACATTATGGAAGATAACTGCCTTGTCACCTCAAAAAATCATAAGAAATGGAGGATTGTCCTACCATAAAGGAAGTATCAGCCCACTTAAAAAGACTAGGCAGAGATACCTACGTGCAAGGTAAAAGTTATACAAAGGGCAGAATTAGAAGGAATGGCAAAAACGGATTACTTCACCTTCCAACAAGAAGGAAGGAAAAACCATGTCAAGATCCATCTCCAATACATGTCCCTCTGAAGGGTCACATGCAACAAGAATAACAGAACAACCACCTTTGCATCTTAAACATGAAAGTCCTGCTAATGCAGCCCTCTGGACAAAAAAACAAAACAAAATAAAAAACCTCCAACATTTTTTCCCTGCCTGTTTTTCTTCATTCTTCCACATGCAGGGAAATTTTGGCAGAGAATATGAGTTTTTACCCTTCCCTTCATAACATCATCGCAATGCAGAATAAATGGAGTAGAGGAAAGCACCTGAATATGATATCATCATTTTTCTTGTTTCTTGGCAGCAAAGGGAATTTTCTTACTATTCCATCTGTCTGGAAAAGAAAAAAAAACACACCATCATAAATTAACAGTCAGTTGAAGTTTATAGTACTGACTTTTTCAAAGTCACATAAGGATGGCCAGATGGAGTCTGCAGGAGTTACTTTAAGGACAACTGACCAGAACAGAAAAGACAAGTATTAACATTCTTTGTCAAGTATTTTATGTAATGCCCTAGGCCTGAAGTCTCCCAGCACTGCGAGTTACCCTTTCACACGAACATGAAAAGATAAAGCTGTATGCCACCCAAACTCAATGTATCCTTTCATAAGCTTAACAAATTCTGCAACCTTTCCTACAGCTGCTGCCCTCTCAAGCAAGGTGGAGCACACTGATATAACATTCCTGGAATTTCAGATGTGTATGGGAACAGATGAGCTCTCAGCTTCTCATCAGTTCACCTTATCTGGGGCCACCTTTGACAGGCTCTGTGCTATACCCAGACAAAGTGGCAGTGACTTTTGCATCCATAAACACTGTGATAATGCCAAGCCCTTTCAGTTCTTCGTGGTGCAAATGGTTCCACTGCCTGGACAAGGCTGTGCCAAAAACCTAGGGAAAACGATCAGAGAGTGTGGAAGGTCTGGGACGAGATGCCTCCCTGCCTCAATTTAAAAAAAAATCCACATCCCTCTCAGGTCTTCTCATCCTTCATCGATCACACACCACCCTCTGTACCCACAGCTTAATAAATATCTGTATTATAAGAGATAATACTGACAACACCTAGTTCTGCCATCATAATGTTGTTAGTAACTGTATACACTGTTAGTAACAGTATACACTGAGACTCAGATTAAAAAAAAAATCCTGACAAGGCTAATGACTGCAAGTGTCTCTGGATAAAAATCGCACCAGGCATTATAATCCATCTTCACTCAGAAAGGAATGCAAACCGTCCTCTAGCTCTGTCCCACAAACTTCCTGTACGAAGGTATCCTGAAGTAATTGCATTTGAATTTCATCACATAGAAGATATACTGGAGTCCTGCATACCATATTTGTCATTCATCATTGTGACAATTTTTTATGCTGATATGAAACTCTAAATAAATTTCTGACATCTGATTTCCAAATATGCATGCATTTTTTTAACTCAAGCATCCCCATTTCATTATTTAGAAGGTTCAGAGTTTTTTTATTATTTCCCCAGTTTCCTACTAAGATCAAAACATTACTCTCCACTCCAAACTGACAAAAACCCTTTAACTAAATAAACAGCAATCCAGTTACAAACTGTAAAGCAAAAAGTTATACATGGACTGACAAGGCAGAAGACTAAACAGTTAATTTGTAGCACTTCTACTGTGTCTGCTGACTTAACTAGTTTTAGCCATTTTATCACAAGAAGAAAAATTTAATATTTTACAATAAAAGCATTATGCATGCTGCGTAACTTACAGAGGAGCAGCCAAGTGTTTCCATTGTACTTTTGCCCTCATAAATGCACAACATTGTCAGAACACAAAATTCCTAGATAAGAGCCTTTTTGAGTAAGAATATTTCCCACGTTAGAGCCCTAAACAGACACATTTATGTCACCACAAACACTCTTTGCAGTTAACACTTTGTTATAAAGACCCATTGCAAGTATCCTCGAAGTGAAGGGACAGCACTCAGATGAAGTTCTCTGCAGAGACCTTGGTCCAGGAGCATTTAACTTCTCTCTCCATCTGAGAGAGATGAGAGCGCACTTAGGTAATCAAACAGAGTCCTTAGAACTGACTCCATAGTTCAGACAATGGCCTTAGCAATTGACCAAATGTATCTAAATCTGAAAGAAAAATTTCTAGGTGTTACATCTGTGCTGAGTAGCCCATACCAAGGTACCCAGACTCAGGGTTCAGCTAAGAAGCACCTTTGTCTGAAAGGAACAGGAATTAAACTCTCACAGATCTTTTTCCCTAGGTCTAATATAGGTTTTTATTTTCTACTTCACTGCATATAATCTTGCATTGACACAATTCACACAGACCCAGTCCCTTGAAGTGGTAGAGTTCCACCCTGAGTTGTTGTAAACAACAAATGCCAGAGGAGGGGCATGAACCTCTAGTCAGGCTTCACCAGCAAAGGACTGGTGTTTCCTGGGCTGCCACTCCACTACTCGATTGTATCCAGTTCCTGACATCCTTTCCCAAGCAAGCAAAGGAAAAACCCAAAGGGCAATGCACTCTGCACCTCCTGCCCCAGCTGTACAAAAGTCTGCACTCCCCACGTCCTCAGCCCTGCAGCAAGGGGACCTCCACTTGTGAACATAGAGGATTTCTTTTTCTTTTTCTTTTTTTTTTCCACAAGCTTGAGCTGAATGTTACTCATGAGCAGAAAAGCACATAAAGCTCCTGAGCCTAAGGCTGCAGTGCATCTGTCAGAGCAGAGCTAAAATAAGGTTCAATATTTTGGCTTTCCTATACTGTACAAGATTATTTGGCACTGTGCTTTCTGAGTTTGTGAGGTCAGGCCTTCAATGTGGCTTTGTTATTATGTGGACTTAAGAGGTCAGTTTAAGGTCTTCTGAGCTTTTAATTTTGGAACATTGTTTTGCTATCCATCCACACCCTTCCGAACAAAATGAAAGCAGCACAACAAATATTCAGTGAGAATCACAGCTCTATCTGTGCGTGCCACAAGGAGATGAAAATCTCCTTTCAGCTTGAGTATTCATCATGGAGATTCCTGTAAGATCCAGATACATTTTCCAGGCACTTAAGACTTGCAAATCATGAAACTTTTCTCTGAATCTTTCATACAACTATGATTCTATTAAAACTGCTTCAAAAGCTGCCTTTTCAAACTAAAGATGCAGGAACTTTCACATATCATCTTTAGTTGAAACATCTGAGCTCCTGAAGTGCTCCATTCTTGGACAGACTGTGTAGTGAGTTTTTTATTTGTACATAATATATTAATAATTTAATTTGCTGTTTTAAAACCAGCAGTGTTGGTGTTGTTATGCAGATCATAACCACCTCCAGAGAGAAAATAAATGCCTATGAGGTTAGGTATTGACTTTAAGGATGGCAGAACATGACCTCACACCTCATTCATATGTTATCAAGCTGCAGGGTGAGTCACTAAGCAATTTACTTCTTTGTTTGCCAGGACAAAAGCACTAACGAAAAAAATATCCCACTGAAATTCTTTTCTGTTAAGAATATGCCAGCTGCTGGAAGTGGAGCTGTTCATGAGCCTACTGAGCTACTCACTTTATTTAAACTTTTGGCTTTGTATTGCACACCAATTTCTACCATTTCAGGAAGACTCTATAGCAAAAGCTAAGAATTCTTGTTCACCACGAGAGAGAGCTTACACTTTGATTTCAGGCACGTTTAGGATAGATCTGTTTATTTCTTTGAAGGAAAAATCTTGACTATATAATATTAAGTAATTAAAACAGAACATCTACAGAACCAATAGAATGTTATTTGTTACATTTGCTGAATATTTCCCTATTCCATGTTAGTCTGATTTGCACAGAATCACATTTTTTAACTATCTTCATACATGTCAAAACATAAAAGAGAGCATAATTCCTACTATGCAGTCACTGAGTTCTAGAGTATTTTGGTTAACTCTATAGGACTTTTTAACATAAAACATATTAAAACCAAATTAATCAATCATTCTATGAGATTCAAAGGCAGATTTCTGAGGCTGTTGTCTTTTATGCTTTGTTGGCACAAACTTAGGTATTACTCTAACCACAACCCTATGGCAAAACACTTCCAGAGGCAACATCAATACCATTTTGGATGACAAATGACTTTTCTTAAAATGCCTCTCATTGAGCCAATGACATATGAATTCTTAAATCTTAAAATCCGTTTCTTCACAAATGTATCTTTTTTAACACAGTTGTTTTGCCTACAGGAATAGGACTATTATTGAAGTGAACTGTCGTGTTTGTTAGCTGAATTTCCATTTACTGAAACAACAGTGCCTTACAAGGTCCTAGGGACCTTTCTGACACTGAAAAAGCAGAGGCCTTTACAGGTAGCCCTCTCCTCTGTCTACCTGCTGACTCCAGAGTCTGGGAAGAGATGCTATTTTTAATCAGTTTTCATGCCTAAATCCAAGAAAGAACATTTCCTTTTTTTTTTCTTTTTTTTATTTTGAGTATGCATTAGTTACACTAGCTTTTAGCAAAGAGATTAAGCTAGATAAAAAGCAATTTATTGCCAAGTACACTGAGTATTTGGCACCAGCTACCCTAACCAACAAATTTTGTGTTGAGCTGTTAAATAATCTCTTGTCCTACTTCTCCATATGTGAGCCTAGAAATACCTATCTGAGATTATCCTTTTCAGATGTAATCTTCAGTGACCCAAAATAATGAGAGAGAAACATTGTCTTTCTGATTCCTGGGGCCTTTATTCTTCCTTGTCCCCAGATAACATCTCCTTGAGTTCGTACTTCAGTAACTGTTTTCCAGCAGCCTATAGATTCAAATAATCATAGGATTTCCCTAAACCAAGGGAAAAAAAAGTTCACACTGTAGAGGTAGCACAAGAATTCAACACTGCACTGTAATTTAAATTCTCTGCGCTATTCTTAGCCTTGAAGTGATATTCTGAACAGCTCTACAGCCTCTAAAGCAAATGCTTCATTATTTCTGTGATGGTTGCCAACCATCTACTACTGTCTTTACTACCCCGAAGGTACTACATACAGAAAATAATAATTAAAAAAAACCAAAAAACAACAAAAAAAACAACAAAAAAATCCAAACAACAACAAAATAGAGACAAAATATAGAGAGACAACATGACATTCTTGATCAAAGCAGAATGGACATTTTGTGTTCCAACTTCATAATGAACAGAGTACTCAGAAGCACTGAAAATTTTCAACTAGTTTTATCCTTTTCTTAAAAGCACCACCGCACTAATAATATACACATTATACAGGGTTTTAGCAGTATGCTAAAATACAGCTAGAAATAAATACAGTGGTAGACAGTGTACAAATGGAAAACAGCCTGAAATAGTATCCACCTAATTACTATATACTAAATGCATATTTTTTTCTTAGCTCTTTCAAAATTGTAATTCCTATGTAAACCATAAACATGGCATATCTGCTAATCCTTGTATTTTTCTATCCTAACCTATAGGGGTTCTTATACACAGTTCAAAACCACAACAGCTCAGGGCTTCACTGTATAATGTTACCATGCCTGTGCTTTGCACAGGTTCACCAAAAAGTGATTCATCCCTAGATTATGAACATCCTTCATCTGAGTTATATGGAACAAATTATGTTGCCCTAACTCAGAGTGTGCTGGTCCTCAATGACGCAAACTAAGGTTCACACACCAAGATAATGGAAGTCTTTTCCTAATGGCAGTGGACTCTAAACCATATCTTTACTTTCTGAATGAAAATAAAACACTGTGATAAATGAAAGGTAAAGGAAATGTTCCATATTGCTCCGAATGGGAACTGGGAAGTTGCAAGAATTCAGGCTCCCATCTGCAACTCATAATGACTAGCAAACAATTCTGCAATTTTTCACTGCAGCTGCAGCCAGCCCTGAAAAAATATTCCCAAATTCAACCAGTTTGCAAAATAACAATTCTCAACCAATTGCACTGTTGGGCTGCCCAAATAGGCCATCTGGGTTTGCAGATGAAGTCAAAACCAAATGGTTAAAGTTGATGAAGTTTTCAAAATATATTTCCAGTAATGAAAAATATTTAGTAACATCACCTTTGTTGTCTCTTTCTGGAATTAATCTCTGCAATGAACTCTTTCCTCGACACTCCTGGTTGTGAATATATTTTCAGAAACAAGAGACATTTGCTAACCTGAGGTAGAGCTGTCAAAATCTATGAGATCATATGATCTTGGAATAGAAAACAGGAAACTTGCTCATATCCGTGTAATTAATTGGGGAAGAAAATACTTGGTAGGGTCCTAAAAGCTAAATTTAAATTTAAAGCCCCTCCAATCAACATAATTTTTTGTATATTTTTTTCTCTTAATCACTGATATAATTCAGAAAGTTTCCCCTATTTAGCTGAAGATACTTTCTTTAAATCTTACAAGAGATTAGCTATGTGTGAAATAGCATTGGTTTTTATTAGCTTTCAGAGGTCAGCTATAATGTAAGGTAACAGGAAAATCTACAGTGAAGATCCCAAATTCTGATAAACAAACCAGAGTCTTCCTATGCCAGAGGCAGTCAGAGGATGCACAAGGGCTTCGCTGAGCGTAACAGGGGATCCTCCATCAGACACCAATGGTTCAGCAGCAGTTTTCTGCATTCAGTGGTTATTGGCAAATCAGAATTCCTGTTAATGAGCTGACTGAAAATAACTTGCAACTGTGTGCAGTATCCTAGCTATCCAGCAACACTAAGGCACCTGGTTCCAGACAATGCAGACAAGTGCTTCCAAGGAGAATTTGTCCCCTTGGATGAGATCTTCGCAGGTCTGACTGGGTTCCTTCTGTAGGAAGGAATCATACTGCATGCTTAAAGGTAGCTAGAACTGACACAGATCTTTGTCTTTTAGAAATTTCTGCCGATCTCAAGCCATGCCTTTTCACATGGACAGCTTGGAACCAACCCGGAAACTATAAAAAGCACATAATAGCCATCGAAAGCCTCACATCTATCATCTTCAAAGACTCATAAAACTGGAGCAAATGATTCATGGTTCCTATTGCTGCATCCTAGTCATACACAACTCACAGTTCTACATGGTTTGGGAGCAAAGTGAAACTTCACAGTTATGAACAAGTTGAGCTTAAAGAGTTTGAATTTATTCAAGCCCTAAACTTGTATTCGAAGGTGGTAGTTTTGAATGCAAACCCACACTCCCTCAACAAATGTAATGAAAGAATTTGCATGAGAAGCCCCCAAGCCAAACTGAGCTGTTTCAGACTGCTACAGTATGATATACATGGTGCTGCCTGAGCTTTCAGCACAAAGTAGGAGGCAGATACAGAAATGATGGAGGTTAACATTCAGCTCTGAGCATCCCAGAGGTCATCACTTGCCAGGCCATCTCAGCTGGTAAATCAAAGTACCTAAGACATCTCTGGCAACTCATCAATCTTTTATTACAGAAGGGGTAAAAACCTCTCACTTTTGTTATTTTTAATTCCAGATTAGTTAAAAATAGTTCTCATGAAAAAAGGAAACAAAGAGGAGGTAATCTTATGCTAAATTTTGCCTTTCTCTTATTTAAATTTGCCTTTCCTTTAGTGGAGATGAAGTATATTAGCCCATCTGAAATTAAGCTACTTGGCATGAAGCCAAATATTTAATAGCCTGAAATGAAGCCAAATTATTTTCTTCTTTCTTTGCATCTCTCCTCTATCTGCTTTTATCGTCTTGATTGGAACAGAGCCAACAGACTAATATTAAAATATTTCCAGCTACTCAAGATGTCTATTGGAAAACACCTCTCATGGCCGACAGAACAACACACAACATGGGAATAATATCCTGAACTTCTCAGAGGAAAATTAAAAGCATCTCTTTAAACTGACAAATTACTTTTTAGCTAAGAGTCCTACCTAAGAATCATCTTGTTTTCACAGACTGGGTGATGATAATAAACTGTGAATAAACTCAATAAAAAATAGTAATTTTGTTTACCTCTCCATTCCTCTGGCTGGGAGCTGTGAGTCAGATCATCTGTCTTCCGCTGGACTGCTGAATGAGTGGAATAACATCAGCTGTGACTAAACATAAATGAATATCCAGCATAATTCAAAATAATACAATATCCAAAGAAAACTGCCAGCTACTGATTTTCTATAGTTAACAATATTTACAGTCAAACTGAAACCTCCTTGGATACAAACCCAGGGAGTATTTATTCCATTAGTATCAAAGTTACTATCATTAGTAGACCTTACTTTCCTTTGAAATTGTCTGGTAAAATCAAAGTAAACTTGGACCTATCATAGTATTAACATGTCACTTGTGTTTCAGACCAGAAGGAAGGATTATACAACAGAAAGATGATTTTCCACCATCCCCCTGGACCCCTGCCCCCAAACTTAGTAATTTGCATGCACTAAAACATACGGCTTATTCCCACAAACATTATCCAGGACATAAATATAAACCCTAATGAACAATGCACTGATGTATGAGAAGACTAATTAAATGAGGTACTAAACTAAACATGTTTTACACAGCATAATGACACCATCAGAAGTTCCTGTGCTTTCAGATATTCAGAAATACAGCATATCCATCTCAGTTTTCAAATACTGTTTTCTTGACTTTGATTTTAAAAACAAAACAAATAAATGATATGATGTCATTGACTAAAATTGTTTTGAAATAGGTTTGGCAGTTTGCTTATAAGCTACAACTTGCATTCAAGTTACAACTCTCATTGTCAGAAATAATCAAATTGCTTTAACATACTGCCTGTAACTGAGTGACAAAATGTCTGTGGAATTTATGTAGGTCAAGATTATTTGAAGATATGACTAAATAGGCATATTAGTGTCATATAGCTGTCATTCTAAGAACAGCTTCTTTTTGAAGTTGACTGGAAGCACGTATTCCATACCCTGGTATGGTATAACTCCCAGTAAATTAAGTATTCTCCTTAAGCTATAGATTTCCTTTCTCAATTAAGCATTAATTGAGACACAGAACCAGTAAATAGATTTCAATATAGTATCACAGTCTTTTCATCTTAATAAAGAGCTAACTCCAACTCATAAACGTACTTGCTTAAAATAAATAAGCAGAAGTATGTCATGGCATGTTCTCATCTCAAGCGTTAATAGAGAACTCACAAGCACTGATGCCTGCTTCCCTCACTGTTGATGGATATAGTACTTCTGTTTGCAGGAAAGTCTTAAAACTTTTTCATGCAACTGCACAGAACTTCTGGTGTCTGCCAAAGTTTATCCAGTCAATTTTATATGATTAAATCATAGAAGGCAACCAACCCTTTACCTTACTACATAAACCTACTTACACTCATCTGATATAACCTCACACATACCATTCGTCTCCACTTACCTTTGCACATCCAAATACGTCTGCACCACCACCCTATATTACTTAAAGTTTGCATTTCTCTAAATTTTGGTATTCATGGATACTCTGAATTCACTGAAGGATTAAACTACCCCAATCATTATGTCTTGTAGCATCTTAAGTCAGTAGATGTAAGCATCTTCACCAATGATCTCTAGACAATATTACCTCACTCAAAGCACCCTTACAAAGGAATTGTAGACAACATTGCCTCTATTGGGATGGCAAATGAGGGCAATATAGGGAATTTGTAACAGTTAGATGGGCAACAGACTTACAGCTGGCCAGTGGCAAGGCTGAGAACAGCAGGCAAGTCTACAGGATTCTCAGTAATTCCAATACTTTCTGATGAAAACCACAAGAAACATTATTTAGGGGTTGCTGACTGTGCTTGTTTTGGCTGGGATAGAGTTAATTTTCTTCCCAGTAGCTGGTGTGGGTCCAATATGTTTTGGATTTGTACTGAAAACTCTATGGGTAACACATGATATGTCCATTATTGCTGAGCAGGGCTTACACAGTGTTAAGGTCTTTTCTGCTCCTCACATCACCTCACCAGAAATTAAGCTCTCGGTGCACAACACACTGGGAGAGGACACAGCCGGGATAGCTGACCCCAAAGGACCACAGGGATATTCCATACTACATGGCATCGTGCTCAGCATATAAACCTGGGGGGCAGTTGGCAGAAGTGCCATTGCTCAGGCATTGGCTTGACATCAGTCAGTTGTGGGTGAGCAATTGTTTTCATCTGCCTTTATTTCCCTCTCTTTGTTATTTTCCTTTTCATTGCAAACTATTATTATTATTATTATTATTATTATAATTATTATTATTATCATTATCATTATTATCATTATTAATATTATTATCATAATTATTACTTTCAATTTAATTTCATGTCATTTCACTCCAGTTATTAAACTGATTTTATTTCAAACCATAAATTTTCTCACTTTTACCCTTCCAAATCTCTTCCCCCATTCCACTGGGGCAGGAGTGAGCAAACAGCTGTAATGGGCTCAGTTGCTCTCGTGGATTACACCACGACACTGGGCTACAACAATAAATTTAGGAATGTGGGAGAAGTGCATACTTGCAGGTTACTTATGTGAGAGGGGCATGGTTACAACACATGGGGATTGGTATGAATGCCAGTTCATGGTGGCCTGAATTCATGGTTAACCTGAAAAATGCCATGAATGAGTAACAGTGTGTGGAAATGTAGTACCTTTTTGTAGCAGAAGAGAAGCTGGCCCAACATTTCTATCACATCAGTAGAAATCTGTTTCATGTAAGAATGCAATGAGTTTGCAAACAGCAGCTGATCTTGAATAAGCAATGCATTCACAGTGGTTTTTTTCTCAGGGTTAGCTTTAAGAACACGAGGATGGATGTCCACTTATGGTGACCAGCAGCCAAAGGAAGAAAACAGCAAGACAGAGATTCCTCACCACTGAATATGCCTTATTAGAGCAAGGTAGCTCTATGTGTATTGCAGGCACTGACACCAGCCACCAGGCATTTAAACTCCCATTTTGAGGACAATTGGTTTGGAATGGAACACAGTGTTTTATTTAGGTCTTGAAGTAAATTTAGAATAATTTGATTTGTCTAAAACAATCCCCATCTTATCTTGTCTTTGCTGAAATACTCTTCCAGAGCAGGAAGAGATATAACAGAAAATAGGTTGATTTCCTATAACTTTCTATCATCTGACATTTAAGCTACCTGCCTGGAGCAATAAGGCATTCTTCACAGCTCTCACATATTCATTGTGAACTTCAAGAGATGAAATATCTTCTTTCCCTAGGCTCTGGTGTATTACAGTTCCACAGAAGATACAATTCTTCGTAATTGTTTGTGAGGGGCATGTGGCATATATGAATGACAAGTCATATCCAAGCACTGTGTGACATGCCCTTTATTCAAAGAAAATAATAAGCCCTAAGAGAATGCAGCTGGTGTATCTTCACTTAGAATATTTCACAGAAACTGAGACAATCTAATCACTTTTGGTATCAAAACTGTTATAAAACATTAGAGTAAAGCATGGACTCATCATAATTTCAAATTCTTCTTCCTAAGGTACTTCAAACCATAGACCTTACGTCATACAAAAAGAAGGATTTACACATCCTCTTTTCAAAACCATCCCCCTACCCTCATCCTATTCCTATTGGAGAGCATTAAAATCTGAAAGATTAAACATAATTCACAGCCCTGTAATAGGAAACCAAACATAATTTTCAATACTGGCATGCTGAGGTTTCTTGCTGCTGTTCTTTCCTTTAAAAATTACTAAATCTTAGTACACAAGTTTCAAGGGTTCTTGAATGTGAATACAAAGAAATTCGTCAAAACTAACTGCGGCATAAGGACCATTAAAAAAAAGTAGACGCTAAAGGAGAAAATTCCTTTGAAACACATTAAATTTTGAGCCGTGAATGCAGACAGCTAGGGTACATATTTATATTCACACTGAAGTATGCAAAACTTGCTATGTAATTCAGAGCAAAAAATCTCAGGCTGGGAGAGAATCATATTAACAGACATTTACAGGAACTTGCTCAGTTGCAGCCACTCAGGCAACAGGATCTCCTGGTGAGACCCACTTTATCCTTTTATAGCCATGGAGTCCCTTTATGCAACCAAGGGGTACATTAAACATAGATGTGGCACTTATAAAACAGAATTACATAACTGTACACTGACTAAACTCTCAGGTTTTGATAATTTCTATCCATTGCAGGAGAAACACTACTGAAGTCAATGGAAATTTTTTTCTGAATAAAAATACTAGGGTTTGGCTCTCATACCCAGTCTCAAGCCAAACACATTTAAACCCTGAAGACTAAGATGGAGGAACAACAGCCATATTCTTATTGATGAATCTACCAGTCATATATGAAAAAAAATGCCCAATTTCCACTTAAGATGTCACAAAAAAAGAAGCAAAGAGGGAAGAGAAAGTAATATACTGCTGTAAATTTATTGTATTCCCTTGGAGTCAGCTTTGCTTGGCAGCCTGCACTGCTTTTGAGGATCTTGGGGGAAACCTGCAGGTTGTGGAGAGGTTCTGCAGGGACTCTTGCCAAATTAGACTTCTCTCACTGAACTCAGACTGGTTTGAGAAACTCATTAAAAAATCAAAAGCTTCCTAACATATTTGTTTATGTTGACAGCCCTGTTCAAATATAGGTGATGTGTTCAATGAAATTTGTTGTAAATTCTTTCAGTGGAAGAAAAGCACTAGCTTCAGTCATCTTACAGCTCCTGTCCCAGTGCACCATGCTTCCTACTTCAGAGCAGTACTGCAAAAAACCCCACACAACCAAAAGCATCAAATAAACATGGTTAGAAACAGCAGAATCATATCAAATATCCACAGACTGTTAACATTCTGAGTGAAATGTTCTGTCTCACACATAGTTTCTTTGTATAGCACCAACTGCTTTCAGCTTTATACAGGCTCATATGCAACATTTTGGAAGTAGAACCAAAGACATGTTCTTGCACTCAGGACACAGGGAAGTGATCCTACCTACCTTTGTGGAGACCAAGGCAGCATTCCAGGGGAAGACACTTTCTTTACCACATCTTGTTTCAAAATATAAGATAGCTGCAGAGGGGAAACTTACACCCCTTTATTTTCTTGGACAGCCAGGCAATGGGTTTTTCAATAAGAAATAGTTCCCAGAGCCAGAACAGCCCTGTATTTTCTACTGTGCATTTTAATATCTTCAAAATTAAGACTTCAGAAATAATCGGATTTCTTGATTTCTTGAACCTGAATGAGCATTAGTGACTGCTGAAATCTCTGCTGTGGAGCTCACAGAAGCATGGGCATAAAATAAGCCCACCCTTATGAAATAATAATACAGTAATAAACAGACGTGCAGATATGTACATTAGAGCAGTATCTACTCTGGGAAGCTAATACTGTATTTAATATAATGTATTTAATAAGGCTGAATTCCATATCATGTAAATGATGTAAGACATAACAGCATGTTTAAGTTTTATCAGTACTTCCAATTTTAAGCAAAAACAAAAAAAAAAAAAAAAAAAAAGAGAGAGAGAGGCAAAGATTTTGTAAGGAAAGGATTACAGACCAACCTAGATAGATACTCACCTCCAGATTAATGTAGATAATAAACCGAGGAGAGAAATAATGAAAATAGGCATTGATCAGCATCCTGGAGACAAGCAAATTCAAGGGAAAGTGAAGAGTCCTATCAGTCAAGCTGACTAAAATCTAGCAGGAAGAAAATTAGGAAAAACAGGAGGTACATCAACCACAAGCACCAGAGAAAACAGAGCTTTGTCTTATGCCAAGTAGTGCAAACAACAGTATTCTGGCTATAATCCAAAAAGGAAAATAGTTCATCTTAAATGCAATTGGGGTCCTAGGAGAAAGAAATCAAGAGGTCAATAAAAATTCTGAGACAATGTTTGATTGGCTTCTGAAAGATATCCTGGCTGCCTGAAATAGTAGAAAACAAACTCAATGACCTACAAATACCCCTTCAGTTCCATGTTTCTTGATAGACAGGTATTTTATAACGACTGATGACCCCACTAATTCCAAGAAGAGTTAGGTTTGTTGTTCTGAGCCACTGCTCTTGCCTCTACACAAGAAGAACATGAGAAATGGAATAGGACCGTCCTGATTTCTACACAAACTCAGCCCAACAGCACAGTGCCATCAGGACTTGAGACATGGATAACATCTGTGTCCTTGCTGCCTTACACAGAGATCCAAGACTCTGAACTTGCACTTATGTGCTGACTTAGTATTACCTGAACAATGGGGATTAAGAAATGTATTTAAATTTTAAATATGCTGAAGACACTTAAGGAGAGTACATATAATTTAAAAATATATTTTGGAGGTCATTAGCATGTCCTCTTTTTCTACAACCATAGCCTTCATCACAACATTCCCTGAGCTATGGCAACTGAGGTCTGTCAGTTAGACTGGGGGATCCACAGTTCCTCCTGCATCTGAGAGAGGGTAACTGTTCTTGACCCCAATAGAGCATTCCCATTGCAATTCCAATCTTCTTTCCTTCTCTTCACAAGCTTTAAAATGAGCCTCTCACAAGATATATTTAATTTAATGAACTGCCCTATTTCCATTTTCTGAGTCTCTCCAGCTCCTCGTTTTCCAAGTGTCCTTCCTCTTGCACGACAGTAACCTAGTTGCAGTGACTGCTGGTGCTAAATAGTAAAGGTTTCTAAAGTAAAAGCTCACCTCAGGCAGCAAGAGAATCAGCTCAGCAGGCAGGCACCATTCTCTCAGGATGTTTGCTGGGCCTAAGATTCTTCCACAGCCTGTTGTATTTAAATGTAAAATATATGTTGCAAACAGAATTAAAGATTAAGAACATAGGCTGTTATATAGTTTGAGTAAAGAGGCATAAATAAGCTACATCTACAAAAACTTCTCACACCAGCACTTTCAGCAGATTCTCACACAGGACTCCTGGATGGCTGACACCGCCCTCCCCCTTTCTTCCTGCCCTCCCTCCACTCCCCCTGCAGATTTTCATATAAAATAATACAAATTCGCAGTTCACTCAAATAAGTAAAATGGTCAGATGGAAAAAGCCTGTTCCCAATAATGCAGCTTGTAAAACAACACTCTTTCCAAGGGGAACTCAAAGTGCACTGCCACTGCTGACTCATTTCATCTCCTGCACCGGCAAAAAAAAAAAGTTCCCTTATTGTGATGTCTTTCAGCATCAAAGAGGTTACAGTGCAGCCCACTATGGGCATATTTTGTTTACTTTAAATTAACGTGTTCAAATACCAAGGTATCTTGCAATGGCAGGCTGGAGCTCAGTGCAAACTGACAGCAGGGGTGTTTGTTTCACCTCCCAGCTGAACTCTGCAGCCCTGCCAAGCTCCTGTCCCACTCGCACTGCTGATGTAGCATAGGTCAAAGCCAGCTCAGGTACCTCTATTCCTTCACATCTCTTCAACTGCAAGTGATTGCAAACTGCTGAGTTAACTGTTGGAGCTGAAGAATGCAGAAAGGTGTCTTCATGAAAAACAACAGTTTTCGAAGTAAATACTTATATGCATATATGGGCTTGTTTATCTGAAGGGACTGAATTTAAAGGAAAGATTCTCTCAGAAGTTGCTCACAAGATGAAAAAAATAGTTTTGGTGTTACAGAACTGCACCATTTGAAAACATTCAAGTATAATGAAAATCGAGACCAACCAAATGAACTTAGGCACAAAAAAATTATAACTGTAGCAATGAATTTCCTGATAGCAGGTATGTAAATCAAACATTTTCTTCTATGGATCTAGAAAAGTAATTTCTTTAGAGTTTGTTGACTGTTGAGTGTCTGTTTCCAGGACTCACTTCTGCATACTGTTGTATTTTTATTTTTTCAATACTAAAAATATAAAAATCTAGCCTTCTATTCAGTGAAAGCACCAGTGACTAAAAAATACGAAAGAAAATTCTGTTTGGTAAAAAGTCAGAGACTCTCAAATCATGTCAATATATTCAGGTCAAGTATTCCTTTCAAGAGAAAAAAAGCATTTTTGCAGCCTGCGGGGGAGTGCCAACCCTGAGCCTGTCTCGATCAGCACGTCGGTTCTGTTTGGCCCAGCTGGGAACAGGAGATTCAAAGGGGAATTCTGGTTCCCTGATGTAATGGAGTCAGCCACAGAATTTCAGTAGGTTTATAAGAAATTCAGTCTCTGCGAACACAAGTTTTCATTTTGCAAAAATGAGGGTTAATCTAATATTGTTACCCAAATAAGTACATATATACATATGTATGTGTATTGGCCCTGTAGCCACACAGCATAAATGCAAGCACTGGGTTAACTATAAGACTTGGGCCATAAATAATTAGGTTTCTTTCCCCTGTAACCAGAAGATTAAGGAAGACAACCATTCCAGAAATATACTATGAAGTTCCAGGAGCCCCCTACTAAAAGATTGTGAGGTGCTTAAACAGATGTAATAGTATGAAATAATAATTTATCCAAAATAATTCCGTTAGAAGCATCAAGGTTACAACATATGCCATGAGCTTGTTAGCAGCCCAAAAGAATGTAGAGAAACAGCAGCATCTGCTACTGCAATTCCTTCCAGCCACTTGTTTGCAAGTGTGACTTGCTAAAGGACAGAATCAACCAGCAGATGACTGTTGTAAAAGTTAGGTTTAGCCCTGCCTCTTTTCACCTCTTCTTGTGTAAGTACATGTGTAAAAATGTTAGCAATTTTTGCTATTGTTGTTTATACACTGCAAAAAGCAATGAATATTTCATTCTACAGCTAAATTAACATCATACCACAATTACAGATTTCTCCCCAAATGCACTCTATTCTGGATTTCAATTTCCTTTCACACAGTATAGAAAATAAATACTTTTCTGCAAGGAGCTGCTGTTTCAGAACTCAGTGTTCTTTACCTGAGAAGTCTGAAAGATATTTTCATCTAAACAGTGCGCAAAAAGGAGAATTTCTCTACTTGTACTTCAAGCATTAGTTGTCAGATGTACACTTACTTGAAAACACAGACACGGCAATCAAACAAAAACACGAGAAAAATTAACTCAATGAAAGTGAAACTCAAGCAAAAAAAAGTTTAGTATAAATTAAAGTTTTTATAAATTTTTAGATCTGAAAGGACATACAGAAATATGTTATTTGGAGGATTAGCCTGCCATTAACCTTTTTCTGGTTAAAGGTATCTTACATAAAGTCTATTTTTCTGTTAACACATTGAGGTGTTGAAGATTTAAGCAGCTAGTATTTGTTGGACTACTGGGTCTACCACACACAAAAGAGTCTAGGTCAATTACAGATTTGCAGCATAAGTACTAATATGCAATGTATCTGAGGTCATTCACAAAAAGACACGGTTTTAATGATGAAATCACTGGAACTAATGAGTGACAGTAAATGACAATGAAATCAATAGCCTCAGTATGACAAAAAGCAGATACACACTTTTTCACATTTATAGTTCTTTTGCCTTTTATGTTTGTGTTGACCAGTGGATTTTTTTTGTGATTTTTCTTTTCCAATCCATGACAGATCCTAATTCAGTCAAGCTTCGCAGTATTTCTGCACAGACCTTTTATTCAGAGGTCTCAGAGCACTTACTAAATAATGTACCATTAATGATGATGAAATACTCACAATTTTTAGGTTTATTTATCTTGCAATAGCTTTTGTTCCCATGTAAACAAGACTTAATGTTACGTACTTTCCTTCACATGATTCCAGTTCCCTTCCTCCCCACATGAGATGTGCAAGCTTTGGACAGTTCCACCCAAACATGGTAGAGGCAATGATGTCTCAAGATTAGTTAAGCCCTTGTAATCTTTGCAAAAAGCAGGCATGTGGATATACATTTTAAAAATAATATTTTTTTAGGTCTACAGCTACAGCCAAAACCAGAGACACTTTTATGTCTGACGGGGACTGCCCTCGAAGGCAAAGTAATAGGTAAATATAAGTACAACTCAGAATCATACTATAACTCAGTTAATCAGTCAATAAATGGAGGGACACCACATAAAAACTTTCTATAGTTGTGGTGTTCACAACTAAAGAGTTGGAGATCTACTTTTTTAATATCTGGATCAGTAATAAAATCCCATGATCCCAGGCAATGTTTTACATTGGATCCATTCAGACCAGCATCCAGGAATGCACTAAACAGAAATACATGTATGTCCATATCCTTCCTCTTCAGTACAAAATTAGTCCTGTTCTCAAGTTACTGTAATCAGCTGCCTGAGCATAAATGTACCATCACCCTCTGCTGGAAAGAGTTTAATCTACAGTTAGAGACAAACTGCAAATGCTAGATACAGAACAAGACTTACGCACACAAATCAAGGGCTGCAAAACATCATTTTATAGATAATTATCACCTACAATAGTGAAGATAATTGCACTGGACATTTGCAGCATTAGAGTACATCCTTTAGATATCACATGATTATTGGTTAAAGTGAAAACTGCACTAATTGTATATGAATTATAAGTAATTTTTACCAATATCTTACCTCAATCAAGAATTAAGTAAAAAATTTCAGTCCTTAAAGCATATGCACAGGATTTCCATGAATCCTCAGAATTAAAATATTTGAACTCCTACTCCTTTCTTTGAATATGTTACTGGTTAGTTTTAGTATAAGTAGAGCTGTTTGCTCTGTTTGTGATATTAAAGAGCCATGGTAAGCAGAGAACTCTTGGCGGCCCTAACACAGACCTAATAAAAATTTAAAAAATCATTGAAAACATGAGAAAAATAGGAAAAGCCAGCTGCTCACATACCAAGGTTGAGAGAACTAAATGAGTAACAGATGGTCCAGACTACCTTTGGCCATCGAAATCGTGCCCAAACAATATACTACCCAGTTGTGCAGAAGAGTGGAAAACCACATAGATTCAAGTGAAGGGAAACACATAATGGCTTGAGGGTTCTAGCAATGAACTTCTTTTCATGAAGCAATGTTAATGGACCACCACCTCTCTCTGTGAATCTCTTTTGATTCAGACCTGCAAGCAATAAAAGCTGTCCACTCTCTGGAAAAATATGAGATGAAACAGGATATGAAAACTAGTTGCAATTCTGCTGTTAAAATAATGCTATATATAAACCGATATTGTGTTTTCATGTGGAAAAATGCATGCAGTTCTAGTCTCTCTGTCTTAGAAATAATTAGCTGTTACAGACATAACTGCAGATATGTGATGAAAACATACAAACAGCACAAGCATGAGGGCATACTGGAAGAAAGATGAGCTTTTTTTTTTATTTAACAGCAACATTTCACTCAATTTTCAGCAAATCTTGTCAATGTACTGGCACTGCTTGTTCCCAAGTATAATAGCCCGGCTTGACAAAAAATGGTTAAGGTATCTCACTCAATGGCGCAGGCATTTATGGAGAACACGGGTAGATGACATGGTAGTTGGGTGAACCCTCTCTCAGGCTCCAGTAGGCATCACCTGGAAACAGCAAAGGACAAGTTCAAAACAAGCATGACAAGGTGGTTTCCACACAGTGGGCAGCTAATGGTGAAAATCCTTTCCATAGCATGCTGTGGACACTAAATTTTCGATGTCTCTAAAGAAAACCCCAACTGGACAAATTTATTGAGGAATAACACAACAAAGATGATGAATTACAAAGACACTCATCTCTGGCTTAATGAAAACCCATGTGGCTGCATATTCTTATTCTCTTCTCCAGGCTTAGACTGGCATTTCCCTTGATCTGATACAGTCTGGTCCAGTCAGGCTCACCCCATGCTCAGATTCTGTCTAGTCCTTCCGATGCTCAAAACTAACCATTGTCTTTGTGGAGCATCCTGCATCTCTGCATGTGTTCTGAACACACACAGGTGTGCAACTCATCTCCTTCTCTCCTGAGTCACAGAATCATAGACTTATTTAGGTTGGATAAGACCTCCAAGATTACCAAGTCCAACTTTTGACTGAAAACCACCTTGCCAACTAGACCATGGCACTAAATACCACATCAGGTGTTTCTTGAGCATCTCCAGGGATTGTAACTCCACTACTTCCCTGGGCAGCCTATTCCATTCTTTAACAACCCTTTTAGTGAAGAAATTCTTTGTGAGTCGGCCAATGCTCCCTCAAAGTTCACCATAGAGACAACAGATACATGCAGCTGATGTTGCTTCATCCCTTCTTCCTCATCTCACATGCTCTCTTAGCCTTTAAGTAGTCCAGTGGCTAGAGCAGTCACAAAGAAAGAAAAGACTGGATACATCCTTTCTTGGCCTTCTAAAAGGAAGATTAAAACATAATCAATAGATGGAGCATGAAGTGCAGTACTTGCCAAAGTGCCCAAACAGTTTGTTATTGTCCCAAGCAAAGATGTATTTTTCTATCCATAAGACAGTTTAAGAATAAAATACATACTGTCTACTTATCAGGGCAAAGCAAGAAATGGGGGCCTGAATCTCTTAAATCAGAGAAGAATTGAGCATAGGACCCTCACACAATGGGGAGAGCTGTTCAGCTACTGAGCTGTGAAACAAAAAAGAATTCCAGCTTCTTACACCAGCTGGAAAGAGATCAACTCCTTGACTCAACTTTCTGCATAGACAACCCTTACACATCTAGCTTCAAAAGAAAATCCTGTATTGCAAACACAACGCAGAAAGAAGTGTGGTCCTGGACAGCAAAACATAGAGCTTTCTGACATCTTTGGGACTCTCCCTTTCTGTTGTCTAGCTTAGGGAGGCTTTGAATCCTCTCTTTCAGTTTCTTATTCCAGACTATGGATGCCATTTGTCTCTCTCTTTTCCTTTTCTTCCTTTAAAAAAAAAATTCAGACTACATGACAGGAAATTAATAAATAAAATTGAAGCCGTTACACATACCCCACCATAAGACTGAAGGAAAGAAATAAAAGAAAACCTTTATTCTGATATGATGCTATTATGATCTGAACATCCCATTGCTACAGTTTAACATACAAATTGCTACTGGCTACAGTCAACACTCACAGACAACTCCTTCTAGCCTGGCACTGACCTCTGAAAATGCTATGGACCAGTCTAGCATCAACAGGAAATGTTCATGTGATTTTTCCTCAACACAGTTCCATCAAAATAAACTTGAAATTCACTTTTAAAAATGACCTGGTTCATTCTGACTGGGACTAAATGATATGTTCTAAAAGTCCTCAGACACTGGATGTGGGAAAGACAAATGCTTTCAGCAAAGAGGTGGTTTGGGGACAGATAACAGTAATTTCTTCAAGTCAGCACAAATGCAGCTGAAAAAGGACACATGCCACAGTCTAAACCACCAAAGAAATAACAAAACTACGAGCTAAGATGAAGCACTGAGCAACACTGATAATCTAAAAAAAACTTCCAAAGATAGTTCACTTTCAGAATATTGGGTTTGAACTGAGAACAGCACATCCAGGAAGACAGGCTGAAATGTGAAACTAAATTGAGAGAGACAGAATGGGGTGAAGAGGTAAGCTTGGGAGTTGCCTGCAAAGAGAAGCTAGCAAAAGCTTTCACAGTGCTTTATATCATTCAAACATTAAGAATAAGGAGGGAAAAGAGAGAAAAAGCGCGACCCATGGATACACGTGAAAGAATTCAAATTCGGAAGAGGAGATGATAAAGGAGATTCTTAAGCGGCTGACAGAGGATTAAGGGGAAACTAACAGAACAGAAAGAAAACAGATTTATCAAAAAAATGAAAAAGTGGAATAGTATAGGAAAATGACAAGGATTATCCATGTCAAAAGAAGTTGGTTGAATAAACAGGATAAGAAGTAGATAAGAATTCATTTAATTTTTACTTCTATATATATATTTCTGAGGTGTTTTTCACCATGGCAATGAACCTGAATATTAGAAAGATAAATATAACAATTATACAAAGCCCTGGAAAAGACTTGCACTTTCAGATGAAAGGATTACTAAAATATTTGGATTTATTTTGGTGTTTTTCAGAAATCTCTACAGCTCAAGTGTGTCCATATATACTCATCCTTGCCATTTGATTATAAGATCACACTGTACCTTATTGCCTCTCAAATAATAATACTTTGACTATGCCAAGTTTTTAGCTATTATTTAATGACACACTTCCAGTTTCCAGATTTCTGTTCCATAAAAATTTCCTAAAAACCATGCTTATATAAATAAGGTCATTTCAGGTACAACCTTAACAAATTAGCAGCTGTTATGCCACTATTAGTCACTGAGAAATCCAGGCTGTTCCCTCATTCAATTATGATGCTGCCAATTCCATTTCCTGGCTTTTGTCTTTCTGGCCAATACATGCAGCTTGGGGAAAATTCACTTCGGCTGTCCTATAGACCTAATAGTACTGCACCACAAGACTCTGACCTTAGAAAATGATGACGGGTCACTGATCAAAAACATGGATATATTTTGGTGTGAAAGCAAATTATATTAGGCAAGTTATATTAACATCTATTAAATTGAGCAGGAATACTTGTCATAGCTCAGCCACATAATATAGCAATGTTTATCTGTCAAAAGTCATGCTGCTCTAAGATACATCCTTTACTTGTACATTTAGTATTATGTCTAGCCAGCTCATATAGCAACTAAACTTCTGTGCTTAAATGCCACAGACAGCTAAAAGCAACAGTATTCTGTAATAACCTAATTCTCAATTCCTGTCTGGAAGTCATCTTTATTACTTGAATTCACTAACTATCCTGTCAGTAGTGAAACACAGACAAAACAACAGTATCGTCTATAAGAGATTTGGAAACCTTTTTGAATTCTTGACTACTTTGGGGCAGGCACATAATTTTTATTTTCATTTCCAGAATGCTTTTTCAAGCGTAAAGACTTTCAACCTTTTCTGTAATTTTTGCAGTGTGTTGTAACTACTCGCCTCTGTTTTGACAGATTAAACAAAATCCTTCAGTTCCTCCTGTACTTGCTCCAGGCTGAGACCATGCTTTGCAAATACAGGTGACTGAACAGCAGTCTTCCAAAATACTATCAGTGGCTTGCTGTTAATAATCTCTGACACTGTCCCTTTAAGTATAAATAAAGACACCTTGCTACACGCTTTACACCCATGCTTTTTTTGTTGTTGTTTTGTCCCTATAAAAGCAACAGGCAACTGCTGATTTACAATCAGTATGTGATTGACAAATAGATTGGATTTCTTTTCTTTCTAGTTATGAGCCCGCAGATCATGGCATCACCTATGTGTGAAATGTTGCAAGCCATATTAATAATATTTATCTTATTTCTGGAACTTTACTATTCAAATGCACTAAATATTTCCCATGTCAGGTACTAATTTCTATGATGATTTTTCCCAGTTTTGTCTCAAAAAAATCCTTAGAATTCTTCTGCCCTTCGATGCTAATCATTAATCAAAACATTAAATGATACTGACCATGAGAGAAAGATAAGAAATGGAGCGAGTCTTTCAGACCAAACATCCATTTCAGAGATGCCACCAGCACACATCCATTTCAGAGATTTTATCAACACACAAGTCACATTTCTACCAATGTTAACCGAAGCCTCATTCTTACAGTTCCTCACTAACCTCCTCCTTCTCTAGAGTAATTAATATCATAGCTGTTACTGTGTCAAACACTCAATGAAATGTAGGCAGGCTTCTTGTTTCCAGCGAATCATTTCAAGCTGAAAAGCACTAAGTACAAAGCAACCTGCCTTTTTGTACAGAGAAAATTGAGTCAATTATTATCTCTTTGTATTCATCCTTATCCCCTGCATTATTTTTAATAAAATTATTGAAATAATATAACAAGTAAGAAATCACCTGAACTTCTCTACCCTTTATTTTTACCTAGATGCTGGGGTCCCAAACAACAATAGTGCCGCTGGAAACAACCCAATATCCCTCACTTTCGTGGGATGGAGCTAATCAGGTTCCTTTCCTCTCCCCAGGCAGTCAAACCGCTCTTTGCCTCACATACAGATAAAATTCATGCCCTCCTCCATGTCCTTTACTAGTCCATCTTCACCCTAACATTTGCTTTCTTTTTTGCAAATAAAGATATTCAATAAATTTTCCTGTCCAGAGTGTATTTAGTCACAGCCCATCCTTGCTTCCCAGTACACTCACTTGTTTTTATGTTGTTCTCTTTGCGTGTAGCTATGAGGAGCAAAACAAAACTAAACAAAACTAAACCAAAAACAAAACAAACAAAAACCCCCAAAAAATCCAAAAAACAAAAAAACAAAAACAACAAACCCACAACCCAAACAACAAACAAAAAAAAACATGCAAAAAATACTTGCTTTGGGTTCGTTTTTAGGGCTAAACTTAGCTTAGCTTCACTTCACACAAGTCTCGTTTTACTCCTACCCTTTCTGACTTCCAAGACATATTTTTCTTTACTAATCAGATTCTTTTCCTATTTCTGTATTTAGTTCTTCTTTGGACATAATTCAGTTAAGGAAGTTGGACTGCCTGGCTTCCTACAGGCAGCACTCAGCATTTTACAAGATCATATCCTGCAGTGGAATAAATCTGCATAAACTAACTGTGCATAAGTTAAGTCTCAGAAGGAAAACAAGGTTCTTGATCTACCAAAGAAGTATATTCTGAAATAATTTCCCAATAGAGGGAGGGTAAACCCCCTAAACTCACTTCAGGAAAAAGATTTCCTCACTCTGTGGAAGAAAACTATATTATCAATACCTTGCCTTTATTCAGTTTTTCCTTATTGAAAACCAAAATGTCTCTTCTTAAAAAATGAGCGTGTGAAGCTGCATGCAATCACTTATCAGCAGCTTTTATAATGAGAGCATAAGCAATTAATCTGTACATCAATCCTCAAAAAACTACAGTCCCAAGGATGCCAAAAGCTTTACTGGGCTGCAGTGGCTACATACTGGTATTCAGGATTTGCCTACCTTCACCTTATGAGGCTACAGCAGGTTCTTGAATTTAAATCTCTGTTCATAAAGGATGACAAAAATTATTATTACCTGTTATTCAGGCAAAGCTGAAGAATTCACTGAGATTCTGAACTAACCATGCTTAATTAATTATAGACTATATTTTGCATTTGATTTGGGCATCCCATTAAACAATAGGGGTATCCCTAAGGCTGGTCATTCCTAAAAACCAGCCAGTTCTGAAAATTTTTATTCTGCTCTTTCACTTCTACCGTCTCTGTATTTTACTGCATTTGCTGTTTTCAAAGGAGTGGAACAAACTCGTTTTCCTTGTCCTTTCATATCTGTGTTATCTGAACACATGTTCTGACCACAATCACATGTCCTTGTTTCTAGAGGCTAAAGTAGGAGAAAAATAGCATATTTCAGAAAGTCTTCCTTCCTTCCTCCCACCCAGCAGCTAACTATTTTAGAGCCAAGAAAAGAAAAAGAGTAAGATGGGACCTGCTTCAGCCCAAGCTTTTTGAAATATTCACTGGTTTTTGTGTCTTATTTTTAACTACATGATTATAAAGTTGTGTTAAGAGTTTCCATCAAGTCAGATACATCTAAAATCTGACCTTCTGCAGCTTTCCTTTTAATATATTATTTTGCTATAGAGATGTGAATCATTTTTGGACTTTTATGACCCAAATTTTAGTATTTCATTTACTTACTGGTTTTACTGATGTCTATAATAAAAATGATCAACAAAAAACCAGCACCAGGACCCAGAATGTTTTCAGCAGTACTAGTTCAGGCAAGAAGAACTAATATTTTACTTACAGAATGCCAGTCAGATGCAATTAAAAACTATTGTAAATGTTGAGGATTTCAGAGAATTCTTAGCTGTCACAGCTGCCTAAAAATATCTGTCATAGGGAAAATGTTGGGTTTTGACTGTTACCAATAAGTCTTTTAAGGACAGACTCTGTAGATTTGCTCAGAAGACACATTTGCACAATATGGCTCTGGTATTTGTGGATCTGAGATTTCATTTACCTTATCAAAGACAGACCTGGGTTTTGCTTAGCTAAGCAACCTAAGGAATGGTCTTACTCTAGGTATTTCATATGTTCCATTACTTTTTGGTATGTTCTGTTAACTATTTGGTATGTTCTATTAAAGCTTGTTAACTGTTCACTAAATCAAGCACAATATTTTTCTTGCTTTTTCTTTTAAAATATAAAAATATATTGGTACCACATATATCAAGGCTCTCAGTATACAGTATTAAATTAAGTGTTTTGGTTTTCTAATGCTTTACTCCCTCCAGGAGTCAGTGTATTCTATCCCATCCAATCATGGATGAGATAAAATACACTGACAGTATTTTCATGAACAGCCTCGTCTGTGAGGAATCCTCCCCAAACCTGCATTGAAAACTATTCCTAAAAATTTCAGCTACAGTATGCTGTACAGCTTGCTTGACTTTTCTCTTTATGAAAGACTACATCCAACTCCAGAATGTGCCAGTTCTATAGCTGGAGGCTGATGCTTCCTCTAAGGCTTTCATTACAGTAGTAGCAACCCACGTAAGTGGCATATAAAAGTTCCCAAATTGCAAAAATCAGACAGTAAAACTGTTGCCCTGTGATGGCATCACAGTCTCACATGAAGCCAATGATATTTGGAAGTGCTGGCTTAGAACAGCATTTCTCTAGCAAAATCAAAACTGAAGGCCCTGATGGCAACAGGGACAGCTGTGCCCTGTGCCCAGACATGCTCTAACTTTCTTTAGGGGCAGAGGAAACACTGGCTGAAGGCAGTCACATAGGGGAAGTTTATTGTCCAGCTTGCATTTCTTTTTATTTCATTCCTAGAAGTTCCTCTCTGTGGGGGGCCCACTGCTACAAGGTGGCATTTATCTGGCTTTAAAAGGACTTGAGCAGAGAGATGGGAGAGGTGTAAAGAGGAGGTTGTTCTCATCTGTAACACAACTGGAGCCTAATACTGCTGCTCTCCTCTTCTTCAGGGTATCCACATCACCAAGCACAGCAGTACCAAGGCTCCATCCCTTTTTTCTTCCTTCTCACTCTAATAAATTCTCAGTAATACCCTATCATATTCACAGCCAAAATAATGACCATTTTCAGACACAAAGACAGAAAATGGAAGACAGAATCACAACATTCCCTTGTTCCTTCCCTGTTGCTTTTTCATTCATTAAAAGTGATAAAAAAATCATCTGAGTCTCCATTTATGAAAAAAAAATACTTATGAATTTTAACCAATAAAACTTTACATGATCTAACACTTTCTTTCAACTGAAATACTGACTTTATTCAGATGAGCTTAAAAGAGCTACAATATCACTGGGAATTTATTTCATAACAGAAACACAATTGTCTCTCCTTTGCATTATTATCCTGTAAAAGATCACCACATGCTAATACAAAGCCAATGAAAAAGAAAGAACCTAGTTTTGAAAATTAATTACTTTGCCAGAAATCTTTTCCCTTCCTTCAGCATGGAGCAAACATATCAAGGGTGCTTGAGAAACATATTAGTCCCACAGTATCCAAAAAGGCAGATCCAAACTACTAGGCTATGCATCCTAACCCGAAGAAGAGGCCAGGTCAAGGCCAGAAAAACCTCCTCTGTCAGCTGGGCTCTGCACTGTGCAAGCTGCAGGAAGACCTGGCTTGGGAGAGCCTTCTCCACAAGGTCACGCTCAGCACCTCTGTCCTGTCCACTTGCTCAGGTCCACAGTGTCCCTCAGTGATGGGCTGAGGGAATACAAAATTTTTCTTGCTGAAATATCCGTTCTGTTTACATATGTTCAACAAATAATCAGAATGTCTGTTAACTCATCACTATTAAAATCTCTATAACATCAAGCAGGGGAATAGAAAACAACTCATCCAGTCAGAGATGAATAGCAAGCAGAACTGTCTCAATTTTCCAGCAGCAATTCTGACAGACACAAATTCTGTTTCAGACAAAAAAATTACTTGAAGTACTTGAGTAATTTACTCCCAACTACTTCTGTCAGCAGTGACTGTATGATACACCTCTCATTTTCAGCCATTGAAAAAATATCTGTAATATGTTCTTTGAAGACCTCTGGTGGCAAAGACCGAGCACTGACCTTCCCTCTAATTTGGATAAAAAAATGAAATCCCCACCAGAGAGGCTCATGCAGTGATTTTGAATGGAAATCCTGTGCACCTTCAAACAGCTTGCACAGTGGCTGACTGCAGTTTTGCTTTAAGACACAATTCCTGGAACTAATGTATCACTGTCCTCATAATACCCAGTACCATGAACAATTGCATAACTAGAGCTGAGCAAATAATTACTTTAGCTTCTTTTTACGCTGCACAGAATTATCTATAAATTGCAAGTACTGCAGACATAATATTAGATGAAAGAAAAGAAATAACATTTATTAAAATGGCTAATAATTATTACAGCCTTTTTCTTTTGCCTTCCTTCTTTCTGAACCATAGGGTTAAGGCAAGAAGGGATGAATGCTTACGAAATATTCCCTCTTCTCCTTCACTTCAAGAAAAAAATCCATCTTCCTTTGGTTTTGTTTTAGGGGTTTTTTTGTAGTTCAAAAAGTCAAAATTATTGAAGCCGCTCTGTACTGCTCAAAATCGGGCTATAGATAATTTTGGACACTATATGCTAACTAATAATAAAATTCTGCTTTCCAAGGTGTAAAACCGTCTCTCTCTCAACGGCCCAATTCTATCTAGGCTTTTTTTTCATTAATTAGCTTGCTGTCAACCTATCCAAACAGCTTTACTTCTTGCTCCTTTCCTAAATCAGAATGATAACATCTACAAAATCACAAGAATATAAATGTTGTGAAAGTTTAAATTGTCGTCCTAGTATTTTCAGGTACTTATAAGTTTTAGTGTATCTATTTCTCCCAGAGAGCAATAACCATATATTATCAAGAAAAATGGGTCAGGAGTAAAAGTCTCTCAATTTGAAGCTTGATTTCACAAGAAAGGAGGAAATTAGCATCCTATTTTTCAAAAAAGGCAGAAATGCACTCTTTCATCCACAGATTTCCTACATATACTGAATGTCCAAAGAGATGCTTTCTCTTCTCCACAACCATCAGTAAAAAACATCTCTGTGCAGGAAGATGTTTTAGCATTTGAAGAACTTAAATCTTTGAGGAATCCAAGTCCCCGAAAGACACATATTCTCCTAAATGCTGAGCACTCCAGCCTCACAAACTAATTTTTTTCCTTTATTTTAAGTTGACATAGAACTTCATCAAGCTCTAAGATTAAACCAAGGTGGTCTGATGCAGTTTAGTTCCCCCAAGGTCTTAGCACATTTCTGAACTTAAATATCAGATCCAAAGGGCTTATTACCATGGAAAAAACCTTCATTCTTCTTACTATAAATGAGAAACAATTGTGACAAAGCTGATTTGTGTAGATATCTTTACATAAATATAATAGCTTTTCATAAAACATATTTAGAGGGGATTTCCTTATTTGGTTTTTTCCTACTGATTACATGATAGTTTAAACTATACCATCCCAATAGTTCCTTGGTTAAAATACTGTGGGAACAGGAGCTGAAATGAAAAATGTCAATTCCACTTCAGATTTTGCAACTGACCTTTCAACAACTGCAAAAAATCCAGACAGGAAATATGTCAATGTGTCCAAGTCTCATGGCTTCACTGTCTTATAAAATTATTTCTGTTTTAAACCATCCCATGAGCTCTTCACAGTCAATGTCACGGCTTGATCTCAAAGCATGATGTACTTCATGAGCAACTCTAACAAGTATCTTGTAGCTCCTGTGTGAATAAGTCATGTTGAGGGGGAACCTACAGGAAAAAAGTGCAAGTCAGAAGGATAATGAACTGTATTGAAGATATGCAGGTGAGAACAGCACCAAGATGTGAACTTGCTTCAGAATATCACACCACCACCCATATAATTGTGAGTGAAACAAACATCAAAACCATTCAAGTAGTCATTCATCCCTGATACAGCATTATAGATACCTTTGGACTCTCCTAGTCTTCCTCACGGGTGGACAAAAGACATCAGGCTGGCACAGGACTATTGCTTTGACTGTAAAAAGGGTTGTTTCAAATATTTGAGATGTGCATTCTTAAACATCAAGGAAGAAAAGAATACCAACAGTTCATCTTTATTTCAGGAATTTTATAGAAGCCCCCAAGATGAACAGTGAAGGCTGGGAACACATCTGGTTCAGTGGAAAGGTTACAATAACATCAAAAGCATTCAAATGTCTAAACAAGAGACTTGCAACACTTTCAACAAGATACCACCGTTTCAAATTTACGAAGTCAAAACTAATCTCACAGAGAAAACGGAAAGATAAAGAGGAACAAAATGAACTCCCAACAGGTGAATCTTCATAACGTTTGATTATCTTTACAAGGACAGCTTGTTCAGAATATTGTTGTGAATTTTTCTAGAAGTTGTCTCCTACCATTTTATCCTATGCCCTCTCATAGAAAAGAAGCTGACAAAGGTAACCTCAACTTTCCCTTGAGCAGACAGGATCATCAATTACTTTTGCTGTTGCCTTTAACAGTACACTGTGTCCCTTACCTTTACTATGCATAACCAAAAAGAACTTGTGCCAAATTCTAATATCAGTTACTTGAACACAAAAATAGGAAAATTCACTGAATCAAGCTTTATTTATAGCTTTTAATGCACAAGTATAATACATGGTATCAGCAGACAGAAAATAAAACACCATTTTATACACATCTGCAAAATATATATAATTTAGCATACAGACACTAACAAAACACTGAACAAGTTAGCTCAAATCCTAGTTGTAATAACCCTCCAACTTCATGAAAATCAGTGTAAGTTCATTCATATGATTCTTCTGGGACTAAAGTGCAGAGAATATCATAGCTATTAATGTAATCCCCATTACTTGAAAAAGTGCATATTACATACTACTTCTACTACTACTACTACTACTACTACTAATATTGCTTCACGCAGGGTGGTGTGAGAATGTAAGCTGGGCAAGTTTGTAGAGATGTAGTATCATTGTTTAGACCAAATGATACAGCCAGAATAAAATTAGACAAGCTTCTGAACACTTGTTCAGATCTGCAATGTTGTTGGAATTACATTTCCCTCAAACAATTGTGGAGATATAATTTGAACCTTAAAGTTGCTATAGAAGTTGTTTGGTCAAATCATAGTTCTAAAACCAGTTCACATTAGTGCAAACTTATTTATTTCTTCCTCTTGCTGAATTGCCAAATTTCAGCTGTGATGAGCAAAAAAGATGTAGTTCCCTACACAAAACATTTCAAAAGTAAATAGGTAAATAATTCACTAAACTGGCAATGAACAGAAATTAAAACTTGAGCTATAACTGCCTCCAGCAGTAAACACAATTTTCTTGACTCTTTCAATCTTGTAAAACCAGATTTAACAACTGCATGTTCAATATTTTGCAGATCTAAGGAATAGTTTAATTTTCATTATTTGGTATTTACACTATAGATGGTCTCAGGAAACACAATGTCTGAGGTTCTAAAATCAAGATTTTCAGTTTTCATGAAAGTTGGAACAGTGGAGATTTTGTTAGTTGATTGCTAAGCTTCCAATTCAAAAGGTGTGTTCAGATGTACATCCTCCATGCAACTTCAGCAAAATCAGGAATCTGAGCCCGGATGACTTGAAGTCATCTACTCTCGCCAGGAATGAAACAATTAGGAAAGGTGTGGGATATTGTTACTTACAAAGATGGTGGCCACAGAGACATCTCTCTTACCCAGACATCGTCTGTGTTAATCAGTCTCTTCAATCCTGAAATTAGGTACTCACCTTCCTAAAATAAGAAGTGAAGTCATCACAAATATCTATCAACTCAGAGAGTAGTGCCCTAATTAGACCACGGCAAGACTGTCTTCATTTCCATATCTGATATACTCACTCCAAACTGGTGCTTCGAGTATCTATCCAAGGTGAGTCTTCTTGACACTGCTTCCTTTTTTTCCAAAAGATATCACCCAAGTTCCTCTTCTGAAGTTATATAAAGTATTAGCTAGGCAAAACTCAAAATCAATGTTCCAGTGATTAAGAATCTCTCCAGATTCTGGCCAAACAGAGATTTAAAACTCTTCTGCAAACCTAGGTCAGCACGATTTTCAGCACTGGCCTTCTAGGACAACTCCTTAGGCATGAGTAAAGTTATGCAAAACCTAGTTCATCTTTTGGCCTCAGAGAAGGCCACTTCTATTTTATTGCATCTCTCCAGGATTGTCTTCACACACACAATAGACCAGGGAATGCCTCTGAATCTGAGAATTGCTGAGGATGGCCTCTGAGTCTCTGCTTTTAGATATGGTTCTAAAGTGGCTTGCATGCACTTCAGTCTTTAAATACCCCTGTACTACTTGAATGGCAGATACTCCAGTGATACAATAATCAACTGAGCTGAGAATTTAGGGTTCCAATGACGTACACCTAGTCACTTGGATATCTAGAGATGCCTAAAGCCATAGGTATCTAATTACTCTGAGGGTCAGGAGGAGCATATATAGACGTCCAAACCAATTCATACTACTCATTCCACATGCCTGAATAAAACAATCCATCTGCTCCAATTCCAATGCTTTGATTTTTAAGATGTTTTGTATCGACTGTTTCAAAGGGAAAAACCTATGGCGACCTCTAAACTCTCTTTTATATATTTTTTTTCTTGTTTAGGATTTGAAGAATAGGTTGTATTGAGACAGAGTATGAAATGAGAAAATTCCTTAAAAAAGAGCTGCAATCATTCAAAAAAGAAAGTTCAAATACATGGTCTGAAATTTTATTACATTGAATGTATAATATAAAAACTAATTTCATCTATCCTGTTTCCAGGAAAATATGGAGATTTTAAATGGAAAATAGTAAGTATCATGTAAAAAATTTCTCCACAGAGCTCTCAGCCCAAGACAGCTTGTGACTGCAGCAAAATGGGAAGCTCCACTGATGACAGAGGAAGGCCAGTTATTTTGGGGCATTGCTGTGGCAGGCTTTTTATAAGGATAGAAAATAAGCCTATCTGCAAAAGTGACATTTGCCCAGAACTTGAGATGGATAATGAGTGGCATAATCCATATAACAATGAGGAGCAAAATAACTGCTCTGTACTCATCCTTTGTGATCCTTCAGCAGTTTTATAAAATTGCATCATGGCAGTAATACTTTAAGTTTTTTCTAATGACTAAGCTTTTTACTAATTACTTTTATTCATTAGTAATTATGGATGCTGTTCATCAATATCCTTTTGGATTCTTCAAACGCTTTCAGTATTCTGTAAAACATATTCTGCACAAGTATGGTCTAAACCAAATGTTTCCTTTTCAGTAATTTATACAATTTATGCCTGTATTACATACCAAGTTTCTTTTCTATGACAACAACATACTAAAAACACAACGAAGAGTTCAGATTATAATCCCAAGCATTGTATTAGGCCTCACTTTGGTGATTTTTGTTACAAAAAGTATGCAAAACAATTGCATTACCCACTGACTTGCAATATTCCCTTTATATAAATGTAAATGCTGCATTCTTCTGTGTTTGTTTGACACACTGTTTTGACTCTGTGTTTGCCTTTTGTGTTTTGTTACTTGATTAGTGAAAATAAGCCTCAAACTATTTCAAGACTATGTTTCTTCTGCCCATCTCACCCTCATCGCTCTTGAAAGAACTGGAGCCCTAAATGCATTATCTAAGGAAACACGAGTCAGACAAGCAACTGGTTCCAATTGCAGGTCATAATCTCCCTGCCCCATCTACCTCATCTTGCTAAATCCTCCTAAATCCCCTAGCTTCTGCTCCTCTAATCATGAGGGTTAGAAGCTGCAAGGGCTGCTTTTCGCTTCATTAAAATTTCCTTTTAATCTTTTATAATCTGTCAGCACAGTACATAAACACCCATCAGAAGCTTATTCCTTCTAATTTCACAAAAGGGGATAATTTTACTATACATTCCATATTTGCAAAGTTAAGCTGCATTTCACACCACCATAAACCTTGGTCAGAAGGATGAATAGTTAAGCAGTTGAGCAAATGGCATTTACCGCTACAGCTGGGTGCATTATTCATTGCGAAGTGTTTATTTGGTGAAGTTAAACCTTGGTTTTGCTTATGAAACATCCAAAAGCTGATCCCAAATTATTTCAGTACATGGGGCTCTTTTCAGAAAGTACATTTTGAACTGTGTTGTTGCCTGTGTGCCCCTTGCGTGACCTGCTGCCTAAATCAAAACAGATTAGTTTTCCTTCCTGAGGGGGTGACTAAAATTTCTTTTGAGAGGAACAACTGGTTACCCAAGCATATATTGAATAGGCCATCCATCTTCTGCTACAAATTTTCAAAATTTCAGTGAGCAAATGAGCTATTATCTAAACATTCAATCCCAATTATCAACAATGTATATTTCCCATAAAAATACTGTTAGCACCTTGTAAGTCTACATAATTTACAGCTCTGTAGCAGAAATGCCTTCAGATACATCCCCTAGGGAACCATACTACACAAACTACATTCTCTGAGAGGTAACATAGGAGAGGTTGCAATCATGAGAGCAGCAATTTACCCTCACTTTCCCTTTCCTTCCCTTTGTAAAAGTACAGATGGATGTAAATTGGAAAAATTGGAAGGAACCACTAGAGGCAATCTAGTCCAACCTTCTACTCAAAGCTGGGCTAAATTCAAAGTTCTATTACATTCCATTCTCATTCTAACCATTCCTTATAAGCACCTCATGACAGAATATGTTAATGTCCAAGAAAAAAGGAATTGGCAATTTTCAATTTTCAGACTGATGTTGGCTATGTATGATTTACTACTCTTTTCCTCAGGTTTTTATTCTTGGGGTGCTTGATTCGTTGGTTCTGGTTTTTGTTTGGTTTTGTTGTTGTCATTGTGGGGTTTTTGTAAACACAAAGCATTGAGGTCCCCTGTTTTTGAGAAGTGAGAAACAAACATGAACAACATGATTATTAGTACTTTATTCCTTGCACTACTGTAATCAGATATCTCTAGGCATAAATATAGGTTTAGACTAAACGCATTTGGAAATATATAAAGTTGTGTATTGCATGAAGGTCTAAAGCTCTTCCTTGAAAACAGACTCCCTGGAGCTACCACTTTCATGAGACACTGCTTAGCAAGTATTTTCTCTTACATAGCTTTGGTAATATGTTAAAAAAAAGGGGGTGAGGGAGTGGGTGAAATTGATATATGGGTTGCTGGTTCTAAGTATGGTTAATTATGGAATTATGTGATTCTGCACTCTCCTCAAAATTTTATCATATGCTGTTTATTCTGCCACTCTCCCTAGCTTGTTTAATGAAGCTAAGTTCTGGTTTTTTTCACCTTAATTCTGCATTTATATATAGTAACATATGAAGCCAAGTATTAGAATTGCTACGCCAGTGAAAGCTCCAAGAGAGTAACTATAAATTTATACCAGTGTAAATGAGACAACAATTTGCATTCTGTTAACTGCAGCAGAAACTTTTCAGAACATCTTCCTTGAAGTGAGAGTGAAGCGAGGAACATAAGGCTAAACTCCAACAGCAAATGAACTCCTTGATTGTATCTACAGTACCATAAACATTTTCCTATTCCACTTTTTTTTTCTTTTTTCCCCAGAAGAAAGTGAAATGAGTGGGTGTCTATTTGAAGGAAAAAATTACTCTTTTGCTCAAGGGAGGGGCTTTGCTTCCATTAAGTTCTCATCTGAAAGTCATGCTGCAAACACTTCTTCCATTCTAATATTTACATAGTATAAAGGAAAGCATCTGAATTTATAAGAAACATAAATTCACAAATTTATTTATAATAATTTATTCTAATTTTGTTGATGCTACACATAATGAGGAATCTGCACCAGATCTAAACAACAGGGAGTAATCTTTGAAGTTAACAGTACACAACACCATGAAAAACTGTTATGAAGTAGAAACTAATAATTAAAATTTAGCAGTAGAAGCTCCATGGAAATATTGTCAGTCTCTTTTAAACCTTCTGTCACTGATGTTAACATTGCATCCCTCTAGACTTCAGCTCCAGCCCTGTACACCATTTATACGCTCTCTCTCATCCTGTGATGATTTGTCCTCTTCTGCCAAACAGATTATATACCATAACAACTATTCCACACTCCACAGGAAACAATAACTGCAACATTAAAGCATTTTGAAACCGCTTACCTCAAAACTGGTTTGAAATTAAATATCCTATTTCTCTAGACTGGAACTGAGCACATTTATTTTAAAGTGTTGAATGTAGCTAAAAATTCCCTTGACTTTCCTGAATGAAATTCTGTAACCTTCCCAAGCATGAAAGCTTTCAAGTTTTCAGCATGCCACATTCCCACTCCTTCAAATATTGTTGAAGACTGCCAAGTTAAAAAAAAAAAAAAAAGAGAAAAAAGAAAAGGAATGCCAAGGGAAAAAACACAGAAAAAAAAAAAAAAAAACGTCAAAGAAAAAACACAGCCAAGTCATAGATACAAAACCGCAACAAGCAGAACTAAAAAAGCCAACAAAGATCACTTAGAAGTCTATCCAGCTATTTCTCCTGCTGGCTGAGACCAAGACATAAAAAAGTTAATCAGATACTATTATGATTCTTTAAAAATAATTGATACTTCTGCTTACAGCAATGCCTTATATTCTGCAGGATGCAGAGACCTGCATGAATGCCTGGGTGAAGCCAGCTTGACTACACAGTCCTGTCTCCTTTCGAATAGCAGTGACTGGGATAACCAGCTCAGAAGGACCCATAAAGCATCTATTTCCCATGCTATCATATCTTAAGCATTACAGAACACTTCCAATAAACTAAGACCTATAGGAAAGAAAGAATCAAAGTTAAAACTATTGGACGAAAGAGGAAGATTGAAAGTATCACTACTATTTTGAATGAGCACTGGCAGACACATTTAATCTCAAGACTGAATTGCTCTTCAGAGGGGTTTCTCCCTCCCCTGACTCCAAAAGGGGTGAAACTACTACATACAACATCTATGCTTTAGTCAAAGCTCTTTCATTAGGTAAGATACCTCTCTGTTCTCTATTGAGTATTTCTGAAATCTGCTTTAGCAACCGTATCTAGGCACCTAAACTTAGAAGTAGCTTTAAAGCACAAGAGAGAGAAGCAAAGACCCTTTGGAGGATTTGTGAGGCTGAGCTGTCAGCATTGACGGAGAGGCTGCTGCCCTGGTTATCTCACCTGAGCAGAGACACCCAAAAGCATCTGAACAGAAGGACTTTTGGAGAAACAGGGTGTACATTCTCAACAGGGAAGAGGCAAGAGCCAGGGAGGCTCCTGAAGGCTGGAAAGCCTGAGGGTGGAAAGCATGGAGATGGAAAAGAACGCCTCAGTCTTTCTGAGAACCCTTCACCTGATTGCTACAGGCTTCCCACCCATACCCTTTCCCCTACACACAGCACCCAAATATCCTGGACTCACCCCTGTCTCTGAACAGATACACATACCTGACAGCAGATCCCTCTTTCAGTCAATCTGTCCGCAGGGTGTGGCAGTAGGATTTTGGTCACGAATTTCAGTAAGAGCATGTCTAGCCCAGAGATGCTTGATCTTAGTTATTTAACAAATATATTACTACCTAACTAATGGAGCCACACACTTTGCACTAGTTTAATCCTCCTAGCTAATATTTTTCAAGGTATTAACTTTTAGATCACATAAATAATCTGTCCTCTCCTGTAAAGACACTTCTGTTTACAGTTCCAAGATGTACAATCCACTCTTAGTTCACTTAGTTTAAAGTTTACTTTTTGGTGACTTGACTCTGTCTTCCCAATAGTTTCTTTACAGTATTGAACTCCAATAGTACTCAGGAAGGTGCTTCAGTCCATCCTGCCCTTTCCTAGGCCTCTCTTAACATGGAAAGTAAAATGGCAACATCACATTTGACATTTAAACTTCATCCCAGTTCCTTTCATTCATCCACAGATTCAATCCAATGGCTTGCAACAAAAATATAGTTGATTTATTTAAAGCCATAATTCTTTGTGCATATATGACATTTTCAGAAAAGCCCAGCAGGTATATCTCCAGAGAGAGCAGTTGTCCAAACACACAGTCATTATGCTGATTTTGTTTAGCACCTCTTGAATGCCAGGCTGGCTGTGTTCTAATTCAGCTCATGGTCAGCATAGTAATATGCTTACAAGAGGGAAAAGCAGCACGCTTCAGAAATTCTGTACTGTCTGGTCCGAGCAAATGCTTTATTTAGATTTGTACGGTAATGAAATCTCGTGGAATGTTTTCAAAAGGCAGGTTAGTGTCTTTAGAAGTACAATAATCATCAAAACATCTATGTACCTTATAAATCTAAAACAAAATTCCATTAAAATTGCTAGTAGGATTTAGGAATCAAACCTGTTATGTATTTTAAAAGTCTCTGTGGAAGCCTACATTATTGAAACATTAAGTATATAAGTTGGGGTTTTTTTAATATTCAGTTCCAAATGAGAATAACATATAATGATAAAAATGATAATAGCCCATTCCAAACCAAAAATAACATGCTATTAAGAAATAACATAAAATTATACCTAATTTCTTTTAAAGTTATAAAATAAAGTTATCTAGTGTCTATCTCTTGTGCAAACACAGTTACAAATCTGAATCTTATTATCCTACCAAAGAGTCTTACTCTTAACTCCACCTCAATTTTACCTTTACGCTACTGGATAATTTCTCCAAGAAGCAGGCATTGCTGTTTTCCCCACTTCTTTGCTTTCATTATCAACTTGAGAAGCTTTCCATGTCAAGTTCTGTCTATGTATTTGCATAGGATTTTCCAGAGAGAGGCATATCTGCTCTATTGAAACAACAGTAAAATATTTGACATGAGCTTCTTAGCCTTAACTAGATTAAAGAGGATCATTAATCACACAGGTAAGACACTACATACCTCCAGAAAGTGACGTGTTCCTACTCTAACTGTTGCCACTGTGAGTTTCGGAAAATGTTTGAATTTGCTATCTGTGCTTGTATGCAGAACAAACCAACAACACTCCTACACAGACAACAGGGGCCAAGTCACCACTGCCTAATGCTGGCTTCTGAAATGGGGAGGACACTTGGGACTGCCAAAGGCCATATGTACGGAATTCTGATATTGGTAAGAAGCTCAGACACAAACATGCCTTGAGATAAACTTGGAGACACAGAAATTCAGTGTATAGCCTTAACTATTCTTGGTGTCAGTGCTCTGTCAAGAAAGGAAGATGTAAGGTAAGAGTCTTCTGCTGAAGTCATTTGTAGCTGTGTATCAAGTAAAATTTATTCTGAATAAATGCATAAATGTGGATGGCCACAAAAAGACCAGAAGAGAGAAGGTCCAGGTCAATATCCACTATTTACCCAAATCTCTGCACGTGGTTTCCTCCTACACATTTATAGTGTCTGATCTACAAGGTGACCACTAATTTATTTCCACAGAATCACAGAGTGGTAAAAGCATACCGACACCTGTTGTCTAGTCCACTCAAGGCAGGGTCACCTACAACTGGTTGCCCAGGGCTGAGACATCTAGTTTTAAGTATATCCAGTGATGGAAGCTCCACATCCCTCTTAGAGCAATCTGTTCTAGAGTTCAACTGCCATTAGAGAAAGAAAACAAACCAAATGAAAACTTTTAAGTAGAACTTCCTTGTTTTCAGTTTCTGGCCATTTCCTCTTGCCCTCTCATTGGACACAACTGAAATAGGCCTAGCCAAATCTCTTTCACTACTTTCCATCCCATACACATCAATAAAATTTCTCCTGAGCCTTCTCTTTTCCAAGCTAAACAATCACAGAACCTGAGCTTTAAAATTCCGCCTCCTAATCACCTCAAATTACCTAGAGAAATGTGTTGGTGCAGGAACTGACTTTAAAAAATCCAACCAAACAAAAAGCCTTTACAGGCTGAAATTTGAGGTTGAAATGTAAACCTGCACTGGGACACCTCGCTGACAAAAGCATGCACATTTTCAGTGCAGACAGTCTTGTGTTATAAGCTATGCTTTCCAACAGTGAAAACAATCCTATATTGTATCCCTTGAGAGCAGTGATAAAGTGCACTGTCTTGATTACTGGTTTAAAGGAATGCTGAAAGCATAAAAAGAGGAAAGAAATAGACAGAAGATTTCCTTTAAAGGAGACACATTAAGATCAGTTCTTCATTCTAAAGAAATGAAATCAAGCATAACTTAGGAATGAGAAAGGTAATATAGAGAAGATTCTGTAAGAGATTTAGTTCAACAAATTGAGCTTCAAATAGTTATTAAAAGACAAGAATGATCAAAGATGAAGAATGAATGCTCACTCGTAGAATATTTAGCTAAAAACAAATGCTTCCAACTATGCAGAAACGAGTATAGACAAAAATTACTGCAGATACCTGTAGGTAAATATGGCTGCCTCATAAAGCTGCTGTCTGTCCTGTATAGCAGAATTATTTATCTTTCCAACAGCGTAAGCTTTTTGGGCATTTAGTCCTGCAGAGACATTAAAAAAAAAGCATACCAAACATTCTGCCTGTTTTCCTTCTTCAAGGGTTTTTCTAAATGGTTGTAAATAGACTCACCATAAAATATCTGTTATCAATGGTAAGAGGCCTACCCAGATTATCTTCAAAGCAAAGGAAACAATTTTTAACATCACATCTTCAAACTCCTGCTTCAAGACCAACTGGTTAGTTACCCAGCTGAACAGCATTGCATACTTTAGACAGGCTTCTTTCATTCTGAATTAGATACAAATAATCCCTTTAACTGTAAACCCCTGGTCCAGTAGGAATACGTAGTGAGGTCCACAACTCCTTCCCTTTGCACCTCCACATGCACTAATAAATGTGTTAGTAGTGGCCATATACTAACTCCTTGTAGCCTGTAACTCTTCTTAACCCATTTCTAGGTCTAGGACAGCCAGATCTTTCAAGAAACTCAGTTCTAAAAAATTATTTTACTATGTATTTACCAAATAAACTTCACACAATTTGTCAGCGGACTAGAGAAGGCATAACCCCTGTAACAATCACTGGCCTCCATTTACTAACATCCTCCAACAGTTCACTATGCAGTATTTCCAAAATCAGAACAGGATTGGCTTCTTTAATACTTTACTGGAAAGCTACTTTCATTATGTTCATCAGAGGTATACTGCCAGTACGTCAAGCTGTCAATAGACTCTCTCACCAACAGCTGACTCCAAGAGCTGATCTTGTCTCAGGAAAAACCCACTTCATGGAGCTCCAGAAGAAAACCTTCATCTCCGTCTGCAATAAAGGGAGCGTGTGTCTTCTCCAACAACAGAAAACTTGTGTACAGAAGAAATACCAGGAGAAACTTCTGCATGACCAAGCAGGCTATAAATGTTGAAGCTCCTTCTCCTGTCTGAAAGGACACAGAGCTATCTACCCCAACAACTTGGTGCAACATGACCCTGAGTTGACATAAGAAAGTTTTTGTCTCTCCATATCTTCCTCTCCGCTTGAATTTTCCCATTCCAAGTCACCACTTGCAGCCTCATAATATGAAACAACAATGCAGGCAGAATTTCATAGATCAGCCACCCACCTGAAGGTGATAAAAGTTTTAAGCAAAATAGTTCAGTACTACAGAAAATTGCCTAATTATGCAAAACCCAATCTTATTTTCAGATTCCACCTTATATCCCCTTGTGTTACACACCACTTGGCCTAAGCAGAAATTAATACAGGAAAAAGGATCCAAACGTGGAGACTTCCAAGGTGTATTTTTGAATCACCTTTCTTTGGTTTCTTTTAAACACCAAACTATATAAAAGTGCTAAAGAACAATGCTGCCATGACACTTAGAGGAGTACAATCATGGGAGGTTTCTGGTAAGCAAAGCTGAAGAACAGGAACACTGCAGCTTCTAAGTTTTCTATTTTTTTAACTTTTAATAGATACACAATACTTAAAGAAAATAAAACAAAGCCCAAATAAAAACAGAGCTTTTCTCTTTTTTTTCTTACTTTATCATTGTAAGGCAGCATTAAGCACCCTGTACAGATGAGTACAAGATCACAGAATCATCACATAGTTTGGGTTTGAAGGGACCTCAAAATACACCTAGTTCCTACCCACCTGCCACAAGCACGGACATGTTCCACTAGAACAGCTTTCTCTAAGCCCCATCCAACTTGGCCTTGGGATGAAAGATTGCTGTACAAAGCTGCATACATTACAATGTCTCAACTTTGCCAGTCAGTGACAAAAAAGCAGAACAATGCCCATTAGTTTTTCCCAGTAGAAGGTGAAACAGTGCCACCCACTGTTTTTCCAGAGTATCTCCTGCTGCAGAAAGCTGAAGAAAGCTTTGTTGGTACTTCACGTTCACTAAAGTGGCAGCTCATGCTCAGGCTTCCTTCCTCACTCCCAACGCTGGGTTTTACTATCGGGTGACACATCTACAGTGATATTTCAGTCACTAAGAAAGCTGCACAAAGGAAAATTCTTTGAACCTGCTCTACTACAGCTGAAGCCTCAGGATAGACAGAAGGCCAAATCACACAAAAATTAGTGGTTTTTAACCCCGGGAACAGGAGTTTCTTTGACTGTACATGTCAGTTTTCACAATCACTAGTTGTATGCAATTCAAGTGAATCTCAAGCTGAAGAGTACAACACATTACACCAACCGTAAAAACTGCCATAGGGTCAGAATATCCAACCGCTTTTTTTCATATCCTTCCATTCATTTTGTATCATCCGTTAATCAGAGCAGACAACAAGTATCAACCACTCCCTCTTAAGCTAGGTCACAGGTCATTCTCTAGAATCAACATTCTTACCCAGAAGTTTATCTTCTATTACTACGAGGAGCATTTATGTAATCCAAGAATCAGCAGTTATCAGAACTGGTAACAGTCATGCATAGTTAAGATAAAGAGAGCACTTAAGGGCTTCTCTTAAAAAATAACCAGTGCTTGTTACTTACTTACCTTATCTCTTGGTGGTGGAGAAAGTGGCAACACTTTCCAATACAGCAAAGTACCAGCCAAGTAAAACTCTACAACTACTTAACCTTCCATTAGCAAAATACTGTGTAAGCCACTTTACAAGAGAAAGTGGGCTGTTGCTCACACTGAAGAATGTGCAGGCCAGTATTTCAATGATTCAGTACTGTGTTTAACAACACATTACTTGCCGCTTCACAAGAACACTGGAAAATTCCAAAAAGGTCAAGTATAGTGGATGAAATTACATAAAATTCTAGGCACATTTAATTACCTCAGAACCAGCTACACTTTGTTGATAGCTAAATACCCCTAACCAGTCATTATATCTTGGCAGTGCCTGTTTCAACAGGACAAGGGAGGTAATGTTTTGAACTAAAAAAGGGTTGATTCAGGCTAGATACACCGAAAAGTTTTTTACAATGAGCACAGTAAGACAGGTGGTGGTAGATGGATGCCCCAACTCTGGAAACATTCAGTCAGGATGGACAGGGGTCTGAGCAACCTGACCCAGCTGAAGATGTCGCAGCTCACGGAAGACGGCTCAGAATAAATGACCTTTAATGGCCCCTTCCAACCCAAACTACACTGTGATTCGTATAATGTTGTATTTTATGAATCAGACATCCTAGCTGTGGCTGGGGCTCAGCTGTGGTCTACTAAAAACACCTGTAAGACATCCAAGTATCAGCAATAAAAACATCAAGATACCAACAGCTGAAATCAAGGACCCCCACTAAATGGAAAACTGTAGACTCTAAATGCATTTGAGAGTTCTCTCCATGGTTCTGGAGATGACAGATTAAAATTATGTATGCGTGTTCACAACACAGTCTTTGGAAGCAAGTTACATCATGTTTATACTACTACATCTAAAGATTTCTCTTACTATGTAACTAAATTGCCAAGCATTCATTAAGCAACGCTTTTTATTCTGAGATCACTTTCTCTTTAGAATGAATAAGCATTTAACTCCTCTCAGGCACAAAATTAGAAATTTATCACTAGTGCTGAGTATTAAGACAGCTGTTTCCTAGAGATACTCAGATAGCCATTTGAATTAATACTTTGTGACAATTCAGTATGGACCTGTGGATCTGCTAAAAAAACATACTCACATGACATTGAACCAGGACAGTAGGCTTTTAAGAGTAAATACACATAAGACTTTAAGGTATTCCAGCCATTTATTTGCCAGCCTACAGTACACATTGAAAAAGAAAAAAGAAAGAAGGCCCAAATAACAAAGTACGTATATAGTGCTTGCTAGACAAATACCTGACCAAAATCAAGGCATAGTATAGCTCATACTTCATGGAGTCACAAAGAAGTTCAGGCACATACTTTACGTGTGGTTCAATGGTTTACAACTCTTTTGGTCTGTTTAGTAGAAAATAAACCAACCGAAGCAGAACTTCATCATTAAAGCCTTTCACATTACCATCTTCCACAACATCATACAGTGGCTTACTGTCTGTACCCCAACAGATATTCTTTCGAGGGTTGTTTTCAATATTTTCTGCCGTTAGTGCTAAAGTATTTAGCTGGTAACAAAAGAAAGCGAAATATTTTCCATCAGTCACTACTGCCTGTGATACAAAAGGACGGGTCACATCTGCTTCACTCCAGAATCCTACAAAATAAACAAATACAACAGGACTTGAGATTTCTATCAGCACACACACCTAAACCCTAGTCCCAAAATACAGAAAAACTCTGGGAATTGCAGCACCTTCCTAGCAGGGAAAAAGTCCTGTCTGCTTTAGCAACACAAGCGTTTTTCATACAGACTAACCAAAATACAATCACCAAGACAGCTTATGTCCAAGATCAGGCACACGGTGGCATACTTGCAATTTGTACACAGTTCCCTATCACCAGTTGATAAAAACCACCCACTGATCAGTCAACCGACTTCTCCAAAACAGTTAAGTTACTAATGCACCCAAAGTCCTGCAAAGAAGCTGAGGGAAGATGTCTTTTTACTATTGCATGGTTGTCAAGATGCAGTGAGCATTTGTTTCAGGACAAAAGCACGCACATGTATGCACAAGCATAACTGACTATAGTAACCAGCCAGACACCAAGAACACTCTGCCACTAAGTATTAATTTTTAAAACAAGCCCCACTGAGCACTAACTTTATGTTAAAAATATTTATATATTTATGCATGCACACTAGTACACACATGGTATTTTTTAAGAATACTACTATTATGTGCAACAATGCTAGAAACAGTTACAGAAAAGGAAGCCATAGATTTGAATAATGCTCCCCTTACAACTCATGATGTGTTTACAGCTGTGACCAACTCTGAAGACAAGATTTACTTGACTTCAGTATTTTACATCCACAAAGGAAGTTAAGCTTTCCAAGACACCATCACATAAAAAATTTGATGCAGAGCAATATACGCTAGACTCAAAGGATTTTCTTACATGTGTTGTTTCTCAAGTGAAACTACAAGCCATCAGGTGTCTTACAGTAACACTAGACAAAAATTATATTTACGAGAATAAGTGGAAGACTGATCTGGTCTAACCATCTAGGTCTTCTGGGATTTTTTCAGACAAATGTAGGCATAAAATCCTAATGTAAGGCTGCTGATTTTTTTTTCATCCCTAGTATTTTAATGGAATTGAAATTACTGAAACAAGGGTTAAGCAACACAGTTGTGCCAGAAGAAAGAAAACCAAAACTGCTTGATGTCTACCACATTTCCCTCTTAAGGCAGAAACAGCAAGTGAAAGTAGGCTTGAAGTTTTTGCACAGGCTTAAAATATTTTTCTCTGTAATAATTTCTCTGAATCAAAGTACTCAAAGAAAAAGTCTTAACTAACTCTCTTTCATTAATTCAATTACATCTGTAAAGACTTACTTAAAAGACAGTCTTCAGAAAAAAAAGCATAAGAAAAAGGTAGTGGGGAGAAAATGTTAAAGAACTTTACAGCAGGCATTCATAACCAGAAAATAATTGCCAAGTTGACTGTCTCACCTTGATACATTGCTTGTGCTGCTGTCCAGGCAAAGAGACTCGCAATTCCATTTGAGCGATAAACAACTTCGATCTGATCCTCAAGACGCTGCCTTATAAACCTCTCCCGCTTCAGCTTGTCAGGAAGAAGATGAAACTGGGTATGGCCATAACAGCATGGATCTGCCACCTTTGATCCTGTGCTCCCCAAAACAAAGCAATCAGTCAGCGAGAGAACACTCTTCATTTGCATACAAACACATACATCTTCGCCATCAGACTCTAAAGTTAGAGCCTCTACTGTGGATCTGTGAGGAGTTGCCTACTTCCAAAAGGCAGGAGTTCACATGCTAAAATGCCTCTGAGAATTTCCCTGGAGATGTACCAAAATTCAAAGTTCTGTGTCAATCTTCTATTCAACTGAACTTCTTCAAGCAACTTTGGACACACAGTACCACATGCACAGGAGATGTTACTCCCCACTGCCTAACTGACATGAAATTTCAATAGAGATCTATATACACATTTATAGAGTATAGTTATTGATAAAAATACACAACTTTTTTCTGTTGATGGGAGAAGAAAGATTGAGCTGGCATTAGTTTTGGGGTTGGTTTTTGTTTGGTTGGTTTGTTGGGTTTTTTTCAAAAAAAAAAAGTTAGTATTTTACAATTAAAAACTCTTACCTATAAATACCTTATTTTCATACTGTTTTTTGAACAACGGCAGTTTGGATGGCTTGTGATCAATAACAGGAATATCTCCAAGATCTGACTCCAAGGGTACAACCTTGAAGACAACAGAAGAAAGAAAAGCCATGATGTAAGACACATTTCTGACATCAGGTCCAATGTAATACACCACTTACTGGTCAGAAAACAGAAAGTGCAAGTCCTGCTTGCATATACCATACAGACAACCTTAACTGAAATTCTTTTTTTTGCAAGAGAACTTCTCATCTTGTGATGAGTGCTAGCACAGTCATCTTGTACTAATTTTTGCACAACATAAAAGAATACGTGAAATAATGCTAAAAAAGCTGCCACTTGTCACTATCTTCTCGCTTCCATAGAAAAACAGTAAAAACATTTCTAGCAGAAGCCAATAAACTAACTTGAACCTGCAGACTAAGTTTACGATTTGGGTTTCTGCACTACACAACACTAAATTGCCTAGACAGTTCTTCCAAAATGCCAAGGTTTGTAGAACCTGACAATACTAAACCAAGCAAATTGTACAACTAAGTCAGCCATAAAGGGTCTGTCTTTACAGAACGCACAGCAGTTTTCTGTTTGTGATGGAAACTGGACAACAGAGACCCTCATTGGCTACACAACTACCACTGTATAAACCCACAAGAAAAGCATTACAATATTCAAACACAAAATACTTTCACAGAACTTATTCAAGAAAATAATTGTTAAGCAGTAACAACAGGCAGAAATGCTCATATTCAGATTATATGTGCTTTTACTTCCTTTTTTCTTTTATTTTCTCCCCTGTTATTCATCTCCAGTGAGAATGTTCCACAGCACATTTCTTATTCCTGCCTCCATTTCCAAGCATAGAATGTGAAAAAGTCAATTTAACTAAATATTGCAACATGCAATTTAAAGTACAAAGAGGACCAAAAGTTGAGAAGACCATCTCAAGATACACAAAGCCATTACTACAACATAGTAAGAGTATTAAGACCCAAAAAATACCCAAACGTGCTACATACTGATTAACTAGGTCCTCCACAGACTACCTCTGCATGGTTTCAATGGCTGTCAGAAACAAAAGTGAAAATGCACGGTATTAACTTGCTGTTGAAAACATCCATACCTCAGGAAGCTGCTTTGGTACACGGATCTGGAGGTGTGGGTTATCATCTATTTGGAATCGCACAGGATCAACTCTACCCTTTCGATGTCCGTGAACAACAACTTCCTCACCATGATGCCAGTAATAGTTAACTTCAGGGTTTAGATCTGAAACAGAAAAAGGAATACAGAAAAACAGTGATTCACCACTTGCATTTAAAACCCTCCCAATTCTTCTGTAGCTGCAGTCAGACACAAAACCCAAAATCTATGAGAACCATGGAGACAAGTTACAAGTGAAGGTCTGAACAAGTCAGATACACCAGCGACTCTCGTGACGGGCTCACAGACTGGTCCCACCGCCCACGGGCTCCCACGTCCCTTTCCCTGCCAGCCCCGTTCCGTACCGAGGGAGGAAGCAGCCAACAGTGGGTTGCGACTGGACAGGGAAGCGGCGAGGGTGGAAACGAGCTGCGTGAGAAAGGGGCCAGGAGTGTGATCCTGGTCGCGGTAGAGGAACGGCCGCTTCTTGTTCTGGTAGAAGCTCTCCTGCAGGAGGGCGTCGCAGGCGAGAGAGCGCAGCTCGCCTATATCCAGATACGGCGCCGCTCCCGCCGCGGGCGCCGGAGTTTCCGCGGCCCCCGGCGCCTCCGCAGCCCCCGCTCCCGGCTCCGGCGCTCTGCCGGCCTCGGGGGTCGCTCCCGCCGCCGCCACCGGGGGTTTCGCGGCCGCGGCTCTCGGGGGCATGCCCGGCACTAAGACGGTTTTTGTGAAACTGCGGTACCAGCGGTCGGCGTTGAGGGCGAAGGTCTGCGGGTACACCATGTACTTGGGCCTTTGCAGCTTCCCGTACAGCCGCAGCTTCTCCTCCACCGTGGCCGCCTCGTGCACCCGCTGCTTGAAGCGCTGCAGGCGTCGCGACTTGGCCGCTTTGCTCTTGGCCGTGATGGACGCAACCACGGGCGGGTAGAGAGGGCCGGCGGGCGGCGAGGGGTCGCTGGGCACCGCCTCCGAGAACCAGCGCCGGCCGGGCCGCAGCAGCCGCCGGGCGCCCAGCGCCGCCATCTCGCGGAACTGCGGGACGGCGGAGGGGCGCTGTCCGGAAACCACGGCAGCTGATTGGCCTCTGCGGACCACGTGAAAAGCCCGCCTTCCGGTCGGCGAGCGGGTTCCCCTGCAGCGGGGGCTGCCGGGACANCAATCTTCTATTCAACTGAACTTCTTCAAGCAACTTTGGACACACAGTACCACATGCACAGGAGATGTTACTCCCCACTGCCTAACTGACATGAAATTTCAATAGAGATCTATATACACATTTATAGAGTATAGTTATTGATAAAAATACACAACTTTTTTCTGTTGATGGGAGAAGAAAGATTGAGCTGGCATTAGTTTTGGGGTTGGTTTTTGTTTGGTTGGTTTGTTGGGTTTTTTTCAAAAAAAAAAAGTTAGTATTTTACAATTAAAAACTCTTACCTATAAATACCTTATTTTCATACTGTTTTTTGAACAACGGCAGTTTGGATGGCTTGTGATCAATAACAGGAATATCTCCAAGATCTGACTCCAAGGGTACAACCTTGAAGACAACAGAAGAAAGAAAAGCCATGATGTAAGACACATTTCTGACATCAGGTCCAATGTAATACACCACTTACTGGTCAGAAAACAGAAAGTGCAAGTCCTGCTTGCATATACCATACAGACAACCTTAACTGAAATTCTTTTTTTTGCAAGAGAACTTCTCATCTTGTGATGAGTGCTAGCACAGTCATCTTGTACTAATTTTTGCACAACATAAAAGAATACGTGAAATAATGCTAAAAAAGCTGCCACTTGTCACTATCTTCTAGCTTCCATAGAAAAACAGTAAAAACATTTCTAGCAGAAGCCAATAAACTAACTTGACCCTGCAGACTAAGTTTACGATTTGGGTTTCTGCACTACACAACACTAAATTGCCTAGACAGTTCTTCCAAAATGCCAAGGTTTGTAGAACCTGACAATACTAAACCAAGCAAATTGTACAACTAAGTCAGCCATAAAGGGTCTGTCTTTACAGAACGCACAGCAGTTTTCTGTTTGTGATGGAAACTGGACAACAGAGACCCTCATTGGCTACACAACTACCACTGTATAAACCCACAAGAAAAGCATTACAATATTCAAACAGAAAATACTTTCACAGAACTTATTCAAGAAAATAATTGTTAAGCAGTAACAACAGGCAGAAATGCTCATATTCAGATTATATGTGCTTTTACTTCCTTTTTTCTTTTATTTTCTCCCCTGTTATTCATCTCCAGTGAGAATGTTCCACAGCACATTTCTTATTCCTGCCTCCATTTCCAAGCATAGAATGTGAAAAAGTCAATTTAACTAAATATTGCAACATGCAATTTAAAGTACAAAGAGGACCAAAAGTTGAGAAGACCATCTCAAGATACACAAAGCCATTACTACAACATAGTAAGAGTATTAAGACCCAAAAAATACCCAAACGTGCTACATACTGATTAACTAGGTCCTCCACAGACTACCTCTGCATGGTTTCAATGGCTGTCAGAAACAAAAGTGAAAATGCACGGTATTAACTTGCTGTTGAAAACATCCATACCTCAGGAAGCTGCTTTGGTACACGGATCTGGAGGTGTGGGTTATCATCTATTTGGAATCGCACAGGATCAACTCTACCCTTTCGATGTCCGTGAACAACAACTTCCTCACCATGATGCCAGTAATAGTTAACTTCAGGGTTTAGATCTGAAACAGAAAAAGGAATACAGAAAAACAGTGATTCACCACTTGCATTTAAAACCCTCCCAATTCTTCTGTAGCTGCAGTCAGACACAAAACCCAAAATCTATGAGAACCATGGAGACAAGTTACAAGTGAAGGTCTGAACAAGTCAGATACACCAGCGACTCTCGTGACGGGCTCACAGACTGGTCCCACCGCCCACGGGCTCCCACGTCCCTTTCCCTGCCAGCCCCGTTCCGTACCGAGGGAGGAAGCAGCCAACAGTGGGTTGCGACTGGACAGGGAAGCGGCGAGGGTGGAAACGAGCTGCGTGAGAAAGGGGCCAGGAGTGTGATCCTGGTCGCGGTAGAGGAACGGCCGCTTCTTGTTCTGGTAGAAGCTCTCCTGCAGGAGGGCGTCGCAGGCGAGAGAGCGCAGCTCGCCTATATCCAGATACGGCGCCGCTCCCGCCGCGGGCGCCGGAGTTTCCGCGGCCCCCGGCGCCTCCGCAGCCCCCGCTCCCGGCTCCGGCGCTCTGCCGGCCTCGGGGGTCGCTCCCGCCGCCGCCACCGGGGGTTTCGCGGCCGCGGCTCTCGGGGGCATGCCCGGCACTAAGACGGTTTTTGTGAAACTGCGGTACCAGCGGTCGGCGTTGAGGGCGAAGGTCTGCGGGTACACCATGTACTTGGGCCTTTGCAGCTTCCCGTACAGCCGCAGCTTCTCCTCCACCGTGGCCGCCTCGTGCACCCGCTGCTTGAAGCGCTGCAGGCGTCGCGACTTGGCCGCTTTGCTCTTGGCCGTGATGGACGCAACCACGGGCGGGTAGAGAGGGCCGGCGGGCGGCGAGGGGTCGCTGGGCACCGCCTCCGAGAACCAGCGCCGGCCGGGCCGCAGCAGCCGCCGGGCGCCCAGCGCCGCCATCTCGCGGAACTGCGGGACGGCGGAGGGGCGCTGTCCGGAAACCACGGCAGCTGATTGGCCTCTGCGGACCACGTGAAAAGCCCGCCTTCCGGTCGGCGAGCGGGTTCCCCTGCAGCGGGGGCTGCCGGGACAAGAAGCGGCGGGGCCTTAGGAGTCACGTGGCCGGAGGGCGCCGATCGCCCCCCGGCGCGGCGCTGAGGGGCTCCTGCGCATGCGCACTAGCGGCAGCATGGCCTCTGTAGCGCGAGAACTACAGTTCCCAAGATGCTCAGCGCGGAAGCGCCGGGCCCGGTGGCGGAATCTGAGGTCCGCTGCATACGTGGTTCGTGTGAAGCCTGGTGTGGCGCTGGGAGCCACGGAAGCGGCTAGGCTGGGAAAGACCTCTGGAATCATCGAGTCCGGCCCGTGACCGAACACCACCATCTCAACAGACCCTGCACTGAGTGCCACGCCCAGTCTTCCCTTAAACACCTCCAGGGACGGTGACTCCGCCACCTCCCGGGGCAGCCCATTCCAATATCTAATCAACCTGTCCGTGAAGAAATTCCTCCTAATGTCCAAACAGAACCTCCCCTGGCGCAGTGTAAGGCTGTGTCCTCTCGTCCTGTTGCTCGCTGGAAAGGCTCGACGGAGCGGTTACCTGCTTCCATCGGGGGAGGGGACACCTTGGAGCCGGCTTTCCGCAGGCCCCGGTCCCGAGGAGCCCAGCGCAGCCCGCGCGCCTCAGCCTCCCGCTGCCGTGCCGCAGGGAAGGGCGGGCTGCGCGGGTGCCCGCAGCGCTGAGCGTAAGCTGGAGTGACTCCCTGTCAGGGACATCACAGTCCGCAACGGCTGGCTTTAATAAAGGAATTAAACTCTGCTAAAATATGATCTGTTGCGGCCTTTGTTTGTGAAATGAAATGGGCTAAAAGTGGCATACCGACACCGCAAGAATGCCGCAGTAACTGCATGTTTATCTTCGACATACTTGGAAAAGTTGAGGGTACTTCTCTTCACTGGACAGATGAAGTTCAATATTTATTCTTAAAACCGTTCTTCTGTCATTACTTTTTTAGAGTTGATTATTTGCAGTAGTCATGGGAGATTGGTTATTTTTTCTTGTATTTCCATGAAGTATGACTCAGAGTTGGAGTGGAAATTAGGGATGGGATTGAGACAGGAGACACATTACATACATCCCAGATAATCAGCTTTTTTCCCTCAACTGCTTAGCTTTCTGCTGAACTAATGATCACTGCTGAAGTGTTGGAATCTTTGGAATTTAGAGGAATTTTTGGAGAGGTGTAAACCCAGAGATTGAGTTGAGATTTTCAAAGAATGTAGAATATAAAACCATTGTCTTTAGAAATTAAAAGGAAGTAAAAGAGAAATTAAACTACTGTTAATCCATAGCTAAACTGTTCTTTTATTTATGATTCACAAGGTATGTTATAAAATATTTAAATGTTAAGTTGCAACTAAGTTTAGCATCAAGTATTTAAAATTTGGATGTTTTAGTTTTGAATCCGTACACTCTTTTCACCAGATGGGTGAAGGGACAAGGCCTTAGATCAGATGACTGATGGTTTAGGAAGCAACCACCCTTCCTTTTCCTCATCCCACGCACTGCAGTCTCCAAGTGCATCCAAAAGCCTGTTTTCCCCTTGATTGATAAAGGACTCTGGCCAGATGTGTTCACGGAAAAGATATTGAATCTCTTCCCTTGTGGTCACAGCCAGCCATATCAAACTTACACAAGTTCTTAAGGAAAATCACCATGTACTATTCTTAGGCATTTTGCTGCTGTATCTCCTCTTTCAAAACATTTTTCCTTTGCTGATTAGAAATATTCTTATTTCATCCTTAAATGTATTCACGGTCTATTTATACTTGCTTGTTGCTGTGCCAACATTGTCCTCTAGTTTAATTAGCTTTTTGTTCTCTTCAATGTTGGCCTTATAAAATATTGATGGAGACCAGTCATATCACCTCTCAGTCCTCATTGACAGAGACTGAACAAGCTCTTCTCACACAGGCAGATTTCTGTTGGGGTGGCCCAGCGGCCTTTCTCTATGAAGCTGCATCAGATTGAGTGGAAGGACTACAGCCCTCATAGCAGCGACCTTGAGGAAGATGCTGAAGGGCACCCCGCCTCCTGATTGTCAGTCTAACAGGCATCTCCGCCCAAGTTACGCCCATTGACACGCCTTTGTTCCTCCCCTTTTGAATATGTATACATTGCCAGAAGGTTCTGCTTTTCCTGTTTGGTGATTGGTTACTGTGTTGCTGTGTTATTCTATTGGTTCAAACTCGTTACGTGTTTTCTCCCCATTGGATTGTACTTTTCCCCGCCTTTCGTGTAACCCTTTATAACCCCATGTTTTTTGTGCTCGGGGCTCTTTGCCTCGCTTCCCTTCCAACCCCACGTTGCCCTGACCGTGAGGTCGGGTAATAAAGGAGCTTGGGAACACAAGCGGGCTCAGAGTCTTCCTTCGCCCTTCACCTGTGCGCCCACAACATCCATCGCAGAGCAGCTGTGAGCCTATCCAGACTGGCCGCGAAAGCCTAGACTGGACGGCCCTCCGAGATCGAGGTCGAACCCCTCGGAGTCGGGTTCAGGGCACGTCTCTTCACCAGTCGCTGACAGGCTTGCCAGCCGGGCCATCGGCAAGCTCGTGGGCAGCGGCAGCTGGCGCCCAATGTGGGGCCCTTGAACGTGGTCAAGGGTCCAGAAGAAAAACGTGTCCTGAGCTCCTCGAGCTTTGCACGTCGTTGCCGCGCCACACCTCCGTGTTGTAGCACGCCGCGTTCTAGAGGCAGTGCTCCTGGAGGCAACTTGGACACTCTCTGAGAAGGAACCCTCAGGGAACCAAGGTCGGCACAGGACCACCCCAGGGACTTTTCGTTTCTTCGGACCGTCCTGTGGATTTTTTGGTGGAGCCTCGCCGGATCATCGCCTGGATTCCTTTTGGTGTGCTTGATCGACGCCCGGAGAGGTAAAAACGGTCCCGGAGACCTTTTTTCTCTTTAGTTGAAGTTTTCCCTGGTGTGGGTGGGTTTTTGTGGTGCAGACATTTTTGTGTTTTAAACATGGGTTCCCATATGTCTGCTCCACAGAAGGAATTTTACCACCTAGTTGTGGGCACCCTGGTGGGAGGGAAAAAGAAGTTCTCAAAAGGGGCTGTTAAAAGGTTGATTCGCTGGGTTTTTGCAGAATTTCCCTCCGCCTCAAGCCGTTCGGCTCAAAATCTTCAGTTTTGGAATGGAGTGGGTGCGAAGCTCACTTCACTCCAAAAAACAGACTCTAAATTGAGTGAAAGACTTTTGCCGACGGTGATTTTAATTTGTGAGGCATTGTCAACTAAGGGGAAACAAGCGAAAACTCCACAATCCCCCAGTTCAAATCCTGCCCTTTGTTCCCCATCCCCAACTCCTTTACCCTTGTCCCTTACGCAGGGGAAATCTGGAGGAGCAGCTCGCCAAAAGGCGCAGGGTTGTCACCCACTCCCTGGCTCCCCAGATTCTCCTCAGCACCTTTGCCATGGTCAGGCTGGCCACCCGACCATGGACCCTTCCCTTGTTCCCCATTCCAATCCCTCTTTCCAAGTTTGCTCTCCCCAAAATGGCGTTCCCAATCCTCCTTGCCTGACCTTGTCCCAAAATGGCGGTCGCCACGTGGTGACCCCATCCCCCTTTTCTCCTTCCCAGAACCCTTCATGTTTTTGTCAACACCCCGTTCCGGTTGTTGCTCCTCCTTTTCCTGTTGATTGTTCCACCCAATTTCATGACTCCTCCCAGGCTGTGGGTTCCTCCCCTTGTCCCACCCCTTCCGTCGGTAGCTCCACCCATCCTCTTCCTAGTTCCTGTTCCCACGGTACCATATCCGGTTCCCACGCTCCCTGCACCGGATGTGAGGCCGTTGGAAACCGGAACCAGGAACAAGCCACCGCTCTGCATGCCGTGCCGGTGACATACAATCGGCAAGGCAACAATCCCTCATGGAGGCCTTTTGAACCCAATGTGCTACAAAAGGTTTGTCAAGTCCAACGCGAATACGGGAGGGAAAGTTCTTATTTTAAGAACTTTTTAAAGGCAAATCTCACTAATAACGTAATGGTTCCAAATGACATTAGGAGCCTTTTTTCATGTCTGTTGTCCCCGTCTGAGTTCCAGATGTGGAACTCAGACTGGAAAAAGGAACTTCTTGCCCTCCTTCCCATATTCACGCGGGACTTCCCAAACCTAGGCCTCACCATTGACCACATTTGTGGTGAGGGACAGGTCTCTAAATCCCAGGACCAAGCACGCCTGGTTCCTGAGGAAATTTTAAATATTGTTAGAGACGCAGCAGAGAGGGTTTTTCTACAACTTTCCCCAAAATTTGGTCCTTTGATTGAATACACCCAAATTAAACAAGCTGTCAATGAAACATTTGTAGATTTCGTTGACCGCTTGAGGGTGGCGGTGGAGAAGCAGGTTGACGATTTAGCTACAAGGGAGCGACTTTTAATTTCATTGGCAAAGGCAAATTCCAACGAAGCCTGTAAAAGGGTAATCCTGGCATTGCCCTTTGACCCGCCACCCACCTTAACACAAATGATTAAGGCGTGCTCATTACAAGTGACAATTAGTAATTCGGCCCCAAATCATTCTCAAAGTAAAAAAGGGGGGACGACGGGTGGTCATAAGGCGGAGGTGGGGGCAGCGGGACGACCCCAAAAGGTGTGTTTTAGGTGCGGTCAGCCCGGACACATGGCGTGGAACTGCAGGGCCCCTCGACCAACAGGGCGCCAAATTAATGAGACTCTTTCTGAGTACACTCCCGCAGGTCCACGTCAGGGAAACCTGTAGGCAAGCGCGAGCCGCTTCCGCGTGGAGAAATAAGTAGAGTGGAAGCACCAAAGCGCTGGATTGCCACACACCGCCTGGAGGGCATTCAAAAAAGGAATCCTTTGTTTTTACTTACGGGAAAGGACAATAAAAATTTACCGGACTGTGACTCTAATAAAGATTTACCTAGGTGGAGGCCAGGACAACGCCTCCACGTGAGGACGGTGAAGTCAAGGCAACTGGACTCAAATCGCTGGACCTTGATTTCAGTGCAGGTGGTCCCAAAGGTTTGTTATATACCAGACATCACTACAGTGTTCGTGATTGGGGACACGCAGCAGACACCGAGGGGGATTGAGGTCTCCCCAGAGTTGGTGGTAATCGACTCTGACGGAGGCTTCCTCCTCTTGGTGCGGACAGTCTGCCCTCCCCTCTTCCTACCAAGCGGGCAGGTTATCGCCCAGGCCATTCCATTGCCGAGCCTTCTGCCTCGAGAGGGCAACCCAGTCAACGTCTCGTGGGCAGAAGTGGTAGGGAGTGAAAAGCCCCTTCTGGAATGTCGGGTCCAGAAGGGAGCTGACAGTTTTGTCACCCAGGGGATGGTGGATACGGGAGCAGATGTGACGGTCATCCCGTCATCAAAGTGGCCGTCACATTGGGAGAGGCAAATTAATGGTACGATCTCCGGGATCGGGGGAACTGAATTGGCTACTCAGTCGAAAAATTTGATTCAAATAGTGGGACCTGAGGGCAGGGTCGCCACAATTCGGCCGTTTATATTAGACATAAAATTCACATTATGGGGACGCGACACCATGTCGCAGTGGGGCACAACCATCAATGTAGGCCCTGCTGAACGGGGTTTTCCCGGGCGGCCACTGATGAAGAGTGCGGCACCCAAAAATTAAATTGGAAGTCAGATTCGCCGGTTTGGGTGGATCAGTGGCCGCTTCCAAAAGAAAAATTAACCGCACTCAAAGCACTCGTGCAAGAGCAATTGGAGAAGGGCAATATTGAGCCCTCCCATAGTCCCTGGAACACGCCCATCTTTGTGATCCGGAAACCAGGGAAAGACAGATGGCGGCTCTTGCACGACCTGCGCAAGGTTAATGAGATAATGGAAGACATGGGTCCGCTTCAGCCTGGATTGCCATCTCCAGCGCTGCTCCCCAGGGACTGGGAGATAGCAGTCGTGGATATCAAAGACTGCTTCTTCCACATCCCCCTCCATCCCGAGGATATGCCACGGTTTGCCTTCTCGGTTCCATCGTTGAACCGAGAAGCTCCCATGGAAAGGTATCACTGGCGAGTTCTCCCGCAAGGGATGAAGAACTCACCTACCATCTGCCAGTGGTACGTTTCCAAAATACTGTCCCCAGTCCGCACCGCGTCGCCCAAAGCAGTAATCTTACATTATATGGACGACATTCTTGTCTGTTGCCCCAATCACGAACACCTGAAAGTAACGCTGAAGCAGGTCATCAAGGCCCTGGAACAGCACGGGTTCGAACTTCAGCAAGAGAAAATACAGTTTATGCCACCATGGAAATATTTGGGACTCCTGGTTTCTAACACCACCGTGCGTCCTCAAAAATTAACTTTAAATGAAAATCCGAGGACTCTGAATGATTTACAACAGCTTTGTGGTAGCCTGAATTGGGTCAGGCCCTGGCTTGGTTTAACAACGGAGGACCTCGCTCCCCTTTTCAATTTGCTGGAGGGGGGGGAGAGTTGTCCTCGCCCAGGGTTCTGACACAGGAGGCAAAAAGGGCCATTTCCAGAGCGGCGGAGGCGATGGCATCGCGTCAAGCTCATCGGTATGAGCCAAAGTGGCCTTTTCAGTTGATCATTCTAGGTAAGATGCCATACCTTCACGCTGTGATCTTCCAATGGGATGGAGAGGCTGGGGACCCCCTCTTGCTAATAGAGTGGGTGTTCCTACCTCACAAACCATCCAAAAGTATCACGAGGCCGCAGGAGCTAATGGCGCAATTAATCATCAAGGGACGTGCGCGGCTCCGCGCGTTGGCTGGATGCGATTTTACAAACATTATAATGCCAGTCGTTTCGGATCAATTAGAGTTTCTTTTGCAAAATAATGAAAATTTGCAATTCGCTTTAGATAGTTACTCAGGCCAAATTTCATGTCATAAGCCAAAACATAAATTATTTAGTGAGACTTTTAAATTGATACCGAGAGAAATCCAGAGCAGAAGACCCCTCAAGGATGCTCTGACCATTTTTACAGACGGCTCGGGGAAGTCCCACAAGTCAGTAATGACTTGGAGGGATCCCAAGACATCCCAGTGGGAAGAGGATGTCGAGGTGGTCGAAGGATCACCTCAAGTTGCGGAACTAGCAGCCATCGTCAGAGCATTCAAGAAATTCCCTGGACCAATTAATTTGGTGACTGACTCGCAATATGTGGCCGGAGTAACAATGAGGGCGGAGGGGGCCCTCCTCAAAGAAATTAAAAATGAAAAAATTTTCAACTTGCTCTCGCAGTTGATTGAACTTATTTCCCACCGAGAGCAACCCTATTTCATAATGCATGTAAGATCGCACACAGATTTGCCAGGCTTCATTGCTGAGGGGAACCAACGCGCTGACCGATTGGCCATGCCTGCCCAATTGGCAACACTTCCACAGATCTTCGAGCAGGCAAAAGTGAGCCACGCCATGTTTCATCAAAACGCGCCAGCTTTGACTCGGATGTTCCACCTATCCAGGAGTCAAGCTAAAGCCATTGTGGCCACATGCCCCAGCTGCCAATCACACCAACTACCATCTTTTGGCGGCGGGGTAAATCCACGGGGACTTCACAGCGGGGAGG
>VZTG01000091.1:186479-291281 GCA_013397845.1 Melanocharis versteri
GCGGCTTGAGACCCTGAATAAGCTCCGGTCCCCGGGGAGAAGTGAGGGAGTCCTGCCGCAGCAGCGACTCAGCAGCGCACCTCACATCTTGTCGCTCCTGGCTTGCCAGCCGGGCCGACGAAGCAAGCCCAGAGGCAGCGGCAAAACTTATCACTTGGGGGAGGGGATATGCATCTGTCTCCACCCCAGGAGGACCTAGGTGGATACCGGCCAAATGGGTTAAGCCGTTTATTCCGGTATCCACTGGGAAAGATTTAAAAATGGTACATTACAATTGGAAAAGGAGGCGAAAACGCCAGGAACAGGTGGTTGTTTGATTTGCACTATTGTTGCCAGAGCTTTTCCTAAGATACTTGTGTTTTGTTCTTTTACTCCGCAGAAATGGTCAACATGATCATTCTCAGATGTGTGGTTGTCGGTTTCTTCTGTCATCATTTGGCCCAAGGTATCCCGCTTCTGGACGGAAGTGTTGATAATGAGACTGTAGTCGTCGACGTCCAGGACGGGACACTAGAGGCACCAAAGATGACACGATTGGGAATGGAAAAACTGTTGATTGATAACCACTTTGAGCTAGACCTTTCTGTGGAGAATGCAGTCACCTTCGGGCTTGTTTTTGGATTCTTTTTCATTAGTGTTTATGTTATTATTAGAATTTCCTTGAGAGAAATTCTTATGTATTAATTGTCTTGTTGTTTTCCCTAGAAATGACCCCTGTCCTGGTGTTGTACGTGTTGTTAGAAGCCAGTCTGCTTCATCGGTCGACCTCGTGGATCATCCCCCAGCCCAAGCAGAACGTGTGGAAGCTTCTGGCCCAAACTCTTCATCAAGACCACCTATGCCTGAATACAGCTGACCCGACCAACCCGATGTCTACCTGCCTAGTGGGGATCCCGTTGCCGGAAAAGAAATACCCTTTAAGTTTGCTCGCTTTAAAATCCTATAGAAATCATAAGGCGCGGCGGTCGAAGCGGACCTTTGTGGTTCGCAAAGTTAAGGTCACTCCGCGTCCTCCCGCTGTAATAAATCCGTTTGAGTTATGGGAGGAGTGGGTGCACACACTTCCCAATACGACCGCCGAGCCTACGGATTTCGAACTTTTAGGTTCAGCCCCAGCTCCCAATTGTATTCATTTTGGTTACATCCCTGAACGGCAGACCAATGCCTATTCCCACGTGGTCCAACATAAAAAAGAGTATCAGGCGGCAAGCTGGTGCCAAAACATCGCACACGTCAACCGTCCGACCACCTGGAACCATGTGCCACGAAAGTTGCCAAGAGGCATCTTTCTGGTTTGTGGGGATAGAGCATGGTCCTCCGGCATCCCCCCTCGGCTTTTAGGAGGACCGTGCACTTTAGGGCAGCTTTCCCTCTTTACCCCCAACCAAACCTTTGTAGATATTCTAAAGAAAAATGACACGAATTTGGCTAGAAAAAAGAGAGACATCAAGGATTTAGACTCAAATTGTAATTCGGAAATTTATCATTGGCCTCACTTTGAAAGGGCTGCCATCTCATTATTTTTACCTTGGGTAGCCGCAGCAAAATCACTAGGGGAATTAGGCCACCTTGAATGTTGGGTGGTAAAGCAGGCCAATTTAACTTCAGCCGCCCTAAGCGACCTCCTGGAGGAAGAGGAGTTGACTAGGCGGGCAACTCTCCAGAATTGGGCGGCGATTGATTACTTACTGTTATTACACCACCACACATGTGAAGAGTTTGAAGGCCTGTGCTGTTTTAATTTGTCATCAAGGGCTCCGGACATTCGCCAAACCATCGCGAAAATGCAAGGGATGATCCACGAGATCAAGCAAGGGACTGGTGACTGGTTTTCAAATTTATTTTCAGGATGGGGTCTTTCGGGATGGTTAAGTTCTCTACTTAAAGACATTCTTTTGATTTTTACTATTATCGTTATTATTTGTATCTCGTTTAAGATTTTTAAACATTTTTTATTTAATAAGAAAGGGGGAGATGTTGGGGTGGCCCAGCGGCCTTTCTCTATGAAGCTGCATCAGATTGAGTGGAAGGACTACAGCCCTCATAGCAGCGACCTTGAGGAAGACGCTGAAGGGCACCCCGCCTCCTGATTGTCAGTCTAACAGGCATCTCCGCCCAAGTTACGCCCATTGACACACCTTTGTTCCTCCCCTTTTGAATATGTATACATTGCCAGAAGGTTCTGCTTTTCCTGTTTGGTGATTGGTTACTGTGTTGCTGTGTTCTTCTATTGGTTCAAACTCGTTACGTGTTTTCTCCCCATTGGATTGTACTTTTCCCCGCCTTTCGTGTAACCCTTTATAACCCCATGTTTTTTGTGCTCGGGGCTCTTTGCCTCGCTTCCCTTCCAACTCCACGTTGCCCTGACCGTGAGGTCGGGTAATAAAGGAGCTTGGGAACACAAGCGGGCTCAGAGTCTTCCTTCGCCCTTCACCTGTGCGCCCACAACATCCATCGCAGAGCAGCTGTGAGCCTATCCAGACTGGCCGCGAAAGCCTAGACTGGACGGCCCTCCGAGATCGAGGTCGACCCCCTCGGAGTCGGGTTCAGGGCACGTCTCTTCACCAGTCGCTGACAGGCTTGCCAGCCGGGCCATCGGCAAGCTCGTGGGCAGCGGCAGATTTCCATTTCCCTGATCATCTTAACAGCCCTTTCTTGCATTTCCTCCAGTTTTGCATTTGTCTCCGGGATATGTGACCATACTGAACCCATTTATCATACAAGGGACTGTATTATCCATGCCAGGATTACTAACATTTTACCACTGTTAAAAACCTTTTTCATCATGTTGTCAAATCAGAGTTTCCTGCCTTGCAGCCATATGATACTGTGAGCAACTTTTGCATGGGATATTTTAAACCCTCAGGCAGTTCAATACAGAAACTGAATATAAGTGATGAAGTAAGTGAATGTTTAAAGAACCATTTTTATCTTCTCTACTTCATTCAAGGGCTGATACTGACTGTAAAATTAGATAAGAGATGTCAAGAACCAGTGCTACACTTAAACCTACGCTTAAAATCCCTCAACTACCAATGTTTCTGTCACAGTTTAATTTTATTTGCTTGGCATATATTCTAGTATGATTCATCTTGAGGCAGGAGCTGCAAGGGTTTGGATGTCCCAGTAGATAGTCCAGTTAAAGGTACTCACATGCTTTGTTGCCAGCTCTGTCACAAGTTTTTGATAGAAATATATTATGCAGCCATAGGTCTCATGGTTTGAAGAAGCAAACTGACAGTTCAAGAACAATCTATTTTCCTTCTTTACTGAGAAAACCTGCAATGTTCAAATTATTCTTGATCTATAAACCCAGAGCATCTTTGTAATGGTTAAATGGATGCTTAAAAAGAGCCTGGAGTAGGAAGCTTACCCTGCCTAAAATATTCAGAACAAATGCTAAAGCGAATGTCACAGCCTTAAATATCTAAAATTGAAACTAGAAAAAAAAATGTATCTCAGTTCCAACAGGAAGGTCACTGGGGAGTGTCAGTTTGAAGTCCAGAAAGTAGTGCAGTTCATCTTACTGAAACTAGTCCATAGGAACTCGTCCACTCTGCTTCAGAAACTTAGAAATGAGACAGTGTACACTAAATGTACTCACTCAGAGATGAGATTGCATAGGCATTAGTAACTGGCAGGCTCAATATCTTCTCTATGCAAGTTTAGAAGCTGCTTAAGGGCACACACTTCCTCAGTAATCTTCACCAGAAGACACAACCCAAATGGGATCACAGGGATCGCATAGTGGAGAGATAGTGTCATATCCATTCTTAACGATATCTCTCTGTGACTGACTTAATGCCTAGAGAGAGAATGTCAGCTTCTTCATGCCTGCTTCAGATGAAATTTCTATCTATAGAATTTTTTTGTTTATGTTTAAGTTTTCTTTACAGTCCGTTTCAGCTTAGGTAACATCAGTGGGCTGTGTACCCCATGTTAAAACTCCACATACTGCAGTAGACGCAGTCTTAAGTATTGAGATGTTCATTATTTTATGACTTTCACCTTTAGGTTATTTTAAAACAGATTATATGTTACAACAACAGCTGCCAGAGGATAACGTAAAGCAACACATAGCATAGATATATGCAGTAGGAAAAAGTCATTATCGTCCTCACTAATCGATATCTGTGGATTAAAGCATATTTTTACATAATTTTCAAGTATTTTTGTAGGAATATAAAATGCATTTCATAGAATGAAGTCTTCCATTATTCATCCTTCAAAATCAAAGTGCTTCTAGAACTGTACACCACTCTAAACACGATCAATCACAATTAAGTTTGCATTATGTTTCAATTGCTATTTTAATGTAGCTCCTCAAACAAATTCGTTTTGGGCTAAAGTTGTCTATATTCATCTGCAGATCAAAGATCACACCACACACCTACTACCACCCGCCACCAGCCCTCGTCCCTATTTAAAGCCAAATCAAAGCACTTTTGTTACCGGACTATGGAAATGAGGGGGACAGAGGGAGGAAGAGGGGGGAAGATATGTTTCTGGCCCAAGCTTCATTTTAATTAGGAGAACAAGTTAAAAGAAATAACTTCAAAGTTGGTCCACTTTCTAGTTCTCATGTGAAAGCCTAGAGTCCAGATGAATTTAGCAAAAGCCCCTTGTTTCAAAGCAAGGAGCCTTCCAACTGGGAATTCAAAAGGTGCACAGGCATTTTCTGCCTGCTGTGGCTTTACATGCCATTACAGCAGGGCAGTTGAGAATGGTGATGACATTTAAGACCACTCTGGCTTCATACTGCTGTATAGATAAAAGCTTATCTTGAAGACATGCTTTGACAAGGCTTAGTTTCACTGCCTTGATGCCCATTAGCTAAAAAAAAACCCATAAATCCTTTGGGAAAACTAGACTTCTTACTCAGTTTTATATAGTATTTCATGCTATTGTTGCAGTTACAAAAGAATACTCACATATTCCCCATGCATTTTTGGGGAACATCTATCTAGTGGGCATTCCGTGTGGGCTGTTTCAATGCACACAATTTTCCCAAGGTCTGTTTATTATGTGCAGAAAATCCATCTAATATTAACCTCTACTCTGTGAGATAACTTAGAGCTAAACTAAAAATATTTATTGTTAAATTAGTTGGAAAGAGTTTCTGAAAAAAACAAATTGATTCACTGGAGGAAATTATATGCTGTCATTTTGAAAGGTGTAGAGCTGTTTAGATGCTGATGTGATAGCCAAGTAACAATTGAACATTTGCAGTAAGAGCACTTGTCATTTGCACAGTTATAATATCCAGCTGGTGAAAAACATATGCTTTTATGAGAAAATTTGTGGAGCCAGCTGTAGTGTTCAAGAGATCATGCAAAGGGAAGACTGATAAGTAGATTTGGCTCATGATAATGAAGAACTGGATGTAGAACACAAGTATTGCAAAATAAAGCTAATGTATATAAATATGAATACAGTTTGGTATTACTGAGGTGGTAAGTGTTTGTTCGTGAAAGCTGTCATGAAGGTGGAATTTAAAAAACTGTAAAGAACTGTGGGAAATATTGTCAGAGGTTTTACTGAAGTCCAGGCAGACAATATGCACAGTCTTTCCCTCATAAACTCAGTTGGTCACCCTGTCACAGAGGGAGATCAAGCTGGTCAAGCAGGATCTGCCTTTCATAAACCCATCTGGCTGGGCCTGATCCCCTGGTTGTCCTTTACACACCACGTGGAATTTCACTCAGGATGACCTGCTCCATAACCTTGCCTGGCACTGGGGACAGTTTTTCTCCAGCTCTTCCTGCCCTTCTTGTGGGTGGGTGTCACGTTTGCCAACCACGAGTCATCTAGGACGTCCCTGATTAACCAGGACTGGTGGTAAATCATAGAAAGAGCAAACTCTTCTGCCAGCTCTATAAATATCCTCAGGTGGATCCCACCCAACATGATACACTTGTATAGGTAGCCAAGCAAATTGCTGACAAGTTCCTTTTGGATTACAGGACGATACAGGAGATTTATCCTGCTCCACATCCCTGTCTATCAGTTCAGGGGGCTGGGTACCCTGAGGATAACTAGTCTTTCTGTTAAGGATTGCGGCACAAAAAGGCATTAAGTACCTCAGCCTTTTCCTCATTCTTTGTGACCATGTTTCCCTCTGCATCCAAAAAATGAATGGAGCTTCTCCTTGGCCTTCATTTTGTTATTGATTTATTTGTTAAAACATTTTTGTTATCGATTTATTTGTTAAAACATTTTTGTTATCTTTTGCTGGGGTGGCCAGATGGAGTTCTAGCTGGGCTTTCACCGTTGTAATTGTCTTTCTGCATGACCTCATGACATCCTCGTACTCTTCCTAAGTTGCCTGCCCCTTCTTCCAAAGGTCATAAACTGTCTTTTTTCTTTTTCCCCTGAGCCCCTGCAAAAGCTTTCTGTTCAGCCAGGCTGGTCTTTTTTCCTGCTGGCAGTTAAGAGCTGGAGAGCATCTCACTGATATCTGTAACTTTAGAATAACAGGTTACATGTGTCATAGTAAAGCTTCTGGCACAGGACAGCGTTCCTCCATCAGTGAACCTGTTTTGGCTCCCAAAGCAAGGGGCCCGTACAGTTCATTGGGAATGTCCTCTTCCCATGCCCAGCAGCCACCTCAAGCAGTCCAGATCATGGGCTGGTCTGGCAGATCAGTAATTCATATGTTTGAGCTCGAGTGAAAAGAAACAAGCCCTTGTGCTGCTCAACTTTCTATTATAGATAATACTTTGGTTTCTCTACATGCACATATCTGTTGTCTGTCATTGTCCAAATTTCTCTTTAAGACACATTTCTAGCTGTTTTTTCAATGACTGAGCAGATTAGACTTTATTAAGGGATTTTTATAGTTTTCATTATAATATTACTTATTTTACGTAATTTCAACTATAATGATTACCAAGCCAGAGAGCAAAACGCACCTAAAGCATAATTTGTTGCATCCTTTCTTAACAATTCTTTTTTTAAGATGAGGATTAAGTCACTCTCTGGATCACTCCCTAAGTCCCTACTGAAACAGAGCCTATCATGTCATTCTGAGGCAAGTAACTCTTGAACTTAAGTCGTGAATTTAGAAAGAAAAGTCTTAAGTTGTTATCGCAGTATTTGCAGCGTTTTGTGATACAGCTTTATTTGCAGATTGCTAAATCATGCCTTTATGACAACTTTTGTTTTCCAGGATAACAACAAAAGGGGCAATTACATTTGAAATTTTCAAAGGTGGACACTGTTTCCTAAAAAACTGATGCTGCATAGAGTATTAAATCTTTCAGAAGGAGAATGAATTAAATCTGTAAAACTACATCGCTGTGCTACTGACGGCGTGTGTCGAGACGTAATGCGAAAGGCTGTGAAAAGAGCAGCACCACTAGATGTCACCATCCTTCCACCAAGAAATTGTCAGCAGCTAGCCTAATGTGGTTTACAAGTACCACTGGTTCCACGAACACCACACTGAGATGAAGTCGTAAGTTCATGTTTTGCCAGCTCTGTTTCTTTCTAATCCAATCAAAATCTATGTGGTATCATTTATTTGTGGTAGCATTGTGTTTAGATAGTTCTAAAATCCTAATTCTTAGGTGAAAACATGATTTTGGGATTGAGGTTCACTCGGATTCATGAATCTAAGAGGAAACACTTGGATAAGTTCACCCAGTGATGCTGCTGCAGCTCAACCCAGTTGACAGTGGAATATTGGAGAGTATGAAGTCCAGATCTTATTTCCATCTCTTTTACTGATGTACTGTATAACTTCAGCAAGCCATTTCACCCTAGCTTTTCTGTCTGCAGTTTACTATAAACCCGAGTTTCCTCAGCACAAGAACTAAGCGTATCATGTTGGATCATCTTTATCTTAGTTTAGTGACAGGTATTGCACAAAAGGTCTGAAAAAAAAGGGTATTTAAGTCCAGCAGAGAAAAATATTGGAGGGAAATATTCATTCCCTAATCTAGACTTGCTTATTACCCCAATACTCAGCAGTCACTGAAACTTCCACAAAGTCAGGGCTAGAGTTAGAGGACTTGCTGGATGTATTTAGTATGGGATATTTGAAGTCATCAGTTCCTGCTCCGTTTCATTTTATTCAATTAGTAACATCCCCTTGCGAATAGGTTTAAGTTTTTAATATCCTACCTGATACAGATAAGAGCTGAATTCACTTTATCTCCTGGATAGGCCAGCCATCTTTTTTCTGCTCTGATCCGGGTTGGGGTTTCCTACTTTTTTTTTTTCATCAAGTGGAACTTTATGAAAGTGTCTCTTTGACAGGATCTTTCTTTTCTCATGGATAGATCTGCTTATTTGGACCTTAAGGGGAATTTGATAAGACAATGGAGCAAGTATAGTCTTCCCTGCATTCAAATTTTTTCTTACCTTATTCCGTTAGGTGCTTTTGTACTTCAAAGACAAAAACACAGAAATAACTGCACAATATCCAGAACAGACAAGACCATAGGTAAGGTCAAATCAAGTATGTATACTCCAACCTCAGAACCAACTAAATATATTCAACATGCATCTCATAAACACTTATTTTCCCACTGGCAGTCCCCCCTCACTCGTGAAGTAATTCTCTCCTTGAGCTGAGCTCCTATATTGTCAGGTATGAGCAAGTGAGACCCCAAATGTGAAAGGCTACTTTAACTTTCTGATGGGAATACCATATTTTGGATTTGAAGGAAAAAGGTGGTTTTTGAGTCAAATGTCCTGTTCCAATACCACTGCAGTATGAATTACTAGAAAAACAAAAAGTGATTGATGAGCAAAAGTACAAAGGTTACTATAAAAAGAGCATAAACTGTCAACTCTAATATGGATAGTGATTATATTTAATTACGCATTTAAATGTTGAACAGCTTGACTGAGACACACTCATGTCTATCAGTATATGTTACCAATGAAAGGCTGTGCCAAACACTTTCCTTCATCCTGTCAGCACGCTAGGTGACAACACAAAGTAGTAGTCTGCACTGTTCCCCAGAGGCTGCTCAGTTTGGAATGAAACACAGGATGGAAGACAATTCACAGATGGCAGGAAAAACAGCAGTGAACCTGCACAAGATTTCACGTACTTTGGTTTAAAATAGGCACCATGTAAATAAAATCACAGCCTATAATGCATAATTTTCTTGCAAACAGACAGATTTAATGTTACATAATCGCAAATGAACAAAGCAATAATTTTTATATTCCAGTATTAGATGTAACATGCATTTGTAAAACCGTAAAACAGATACTTTGAAAATGGAGTAACTCCATCGTTTTTTGTGATAAAGTCCATGAATATATCTGTGTGATATTTTAGATGAGGATGAAAGATTCATATTAATATTTTATAAGTTTTTTGTGAAGAAATCATAAGCTTTAAAAGAGCTTTTAAAACCATGGTATAATATGTTCAGTGGGCAGCCCTACGGTTAATCAAAGAAACATGGACAAATTCTACTTTATGCAGTTTTAAGGTTTACATATGATGTATTTTATGTAGTCATTTAAAGGAGAATTTGGGTAAAGTAAATCTCATCAATTTATTGGTATGTGCACCTAAGAAGATATATAGTTTAGCTAAGTTGTCCAAGCTTCCCATGCAGTCCAAGGATATCTTGTAAACAGAGTCAGTGTAGTCCAGAAGGCAATTTCTCTCTCTGTGGAGGGGATACCTGCATTTATTCTGTTGAGTGGGCTCTCAGCTATTCTCTGAAATGGGAAATTATGCATCCAGCCACCCTAGCAGACACACATGGTAGACATCAGAGTTGAATCCATCCCCGATCACTTACAGGTGATACCTGTACAGGGAGTACCATTTCTGCAGCTGACCCATCAGGGTTGGACAAAAGCTGGCTAAAGGTGTGTTAGCTGTGTTAGCAGCCTCAAGAATTACTGTGACATGAATGAGGCCTTTCTGCCAAGAGAATGAGGCAGTAGTTTGCTTTTTGGAGAGAATGCCCTGGTCCCCTGAGTAATCTCCTCCGCATGGCCCTTCTTCTCTCACAGCCACACCAGCAGCAGCTGACTTACCCTGGGGTTGTGATTTATCTGAAGGAAGAAGATGGGTCATGATTTCTGCAGCAGTTGTGCAGCTCCAGGAAACTGCTTTTACAGTGCTGAAGTACAGCCCAAACCTCCAGGAAGCGTGAAAAGCCTGCATTTTCATTCAGAATATTCTGAATTGGATTTGGGCATCATTCAAGTTTCTGAAAAGACTGTTTTCATTAATCAGATATTAACTAATAGAAATCATTTAGATAAAACAGGTTTCAGCTATCAAAATTGAATGGAGAACTAAAAAATTTTGAGACATTGGAGTCACTCACAACACACTGTTCTCTAGTTCTCTATAAGTATATGAGACAGAAACTTCCTGTAAAACACTTAGTTTTCATAAAAAACCCCCCAACTTTCATACCGGTCCAGAATGGGAATGTTTCAACAAATCAGATTTTACTGTTGGAAAATATACCTCATTTTCCATAAATTTAGAGCCTTTACTAGAATGACATCTGAAATATTTTGCTTTTTGATATACTTCCTTATGACTTTAACGTACCTTTCTTTTTGTCTAGCATTTTGTACTCTCCCTCATTAATTTTTCCAATTTTTTTCTTTTCAAATGTTAAACACTGAGTCTGATTTGCTTTTTTCACTCCCATGTTTCTTTCATAAAAGTAAGTCGCTTTTAAAATCATGCTGCTGTCACACATGGCCTGTTATATATCAACAAATTATATTTTTGTTTGATTCCAAAAGAAGTGGAGTCAGCAGTTGGAACCAGACAATGTCCTTCATTTTTCTGTTTTTTATTTGACAGCATGGTGTACAGGGTAGAATATTTATAGCGTTTATTGCTCTTATATTTTTCTTTCACACTAAAATATCTCCATTTCAAATTAACAGTTTGGTTTAGGGCTTTAAGCTAAAAAACATATATTCTTCTGTGGTTACTTTAGTTTTACTCTAGTTTTACTTTCTATTCTTTAACTAAATCTAACTTCCGCCTCCAAGATACATCTTCTTTGAGATTTTCCAAAAATGCTTTTGCAAAGCTTGATTTCCTTCAGTTTATTTTTTGAGTGTCTAAGCTCCCAATTTTCGCATTCAAGCAGAGGGAAGTATAGCTGTACTTAGGGTGGGCTGCAAGCCTGGACTTTTTTATTACTACAAGCATATCTAGACCTATCCTTGGACATAGATGTCTTATTTCTCAGCACAAAGTTAAAAGACAGTGTTAAAAACACCAGCAGAAGTCAGTGCCCAGACCCACTTCTTACAGCAGGGAGATCAGAGTAACAGTAGAACATACGCAGTAAGATTTATAACATCAAAGGCTTTGTATTTCATAGAATCACAGAATCATTTGTGTTGGACAAGACTTCTATGATCAGCAAGTCCAACCAAAAACTCAGCACTGCCAAGTCCACCTCTAAACCATGTCCCCAAATGCAACACCTAAACCTCTATTATATAGCACCAGGAATGGGGATTCCGCCACTTGGCTTGGGGAGCCTGTTCTAGTGCTTGACAATGCTTTCAGTAAAAACAGTTTTCATAATATCCAATCTAAACCTCTCATGGTGCCACTCGAGGCTGTTTCCTCTTGTCCTTTGCCTTGTTATCTGGGGGAAGGGGCTGACTCCCACCTGGATGCACCCTATTTTCAGGCAGTTGTAGAGAGTGATGAGGTAGGTCTCCCCTGAGCCTCCTTTTCTCCTGGCTGAATACCCTCAGCTGTGTGGGGTAAAATGAACATTACTCGACTTTGCAAACAACACTAGCCCATTTCTTGGCTACCACAACGTTTTAACAAGACTCTTCTGCATGTCCAGCCAACTCCCTCTTCCTTTTCATTGCCTCTTCTTCGTCTGAAGGAAGCCATATGAGGTGGGGCTGCATGGCATGTGGGGTGTGGTCTCTGAGCAGCAGTCTAGTGCCACATCATCATCTGCCATACTTGGTGCATAGATTCAGAGTCCTTCTGTCCCTGAGTCCTCAGCTAGTGTGGTCTTCTGTGGGCCTCAGCGCATAAAGAATTTAAGTATTTAATATTCATGTTAGTGTGCACATGCTTTGTTAGGCAGAGCCTTAGATAATGGAGGCAGTTTACAGAATCAGGGTCTAATTTTGGCAGAGAACTTTGTTTCAGCAGTATAAGTTCTTCCTCCCAAAGAGCCATATAAAGTCCCTCTGTAGGCCCAGATTCTAAAGTATTGGGGCCGATATCATCCCTGGAATTACACTGTTAAGCTTCCAAAAACACTTCTGCAAAGAAAACAGACTGTAAGCCAAACAGATGATTTTGATTAATAAGAATATGTTCCTAAAAGTAAAATAAAGTAATAGAGACTTAAAAAGTGCTACAGTCCTCTTAACTACTAAAACAAAATGTGAAATAAAGACATTTTCAAAGATAACACTGACAAAAGGTTACAAATTACCTAACAGGTTTTTCAAAAGAAAGAAGCCTAAAAAAGAAATATTAAGGGGCGGTACCCATAACTGTGTTTTTCCTTCGCCATCTACATTCTGGAAACATTTTTGGAGGTTGCATTGCGTGAGACAGCCAAATCACCCCTAGTTTAGAAGTAAGCATGAGATTAAACAAGCTTTCTGTAAAAGCCTGTTAAAAGAATAACCTCCGTTTCTTTTGTTCGCATCCCCTTTTGTTATCCCTGCTTCACATTCTCAGCACCTTCCAGATGTGCGTGCATGTGTGTGTCTCTGTGTGCAAGTTTTCATTATTACGAGCACTGCCATTTGTGAGGCACTAGTTTTTATGAATAAAGGAGTCGGAGCTCATGCGCCAGCCCACCATCTCCCTCTCTATAATAAAATTAGTTTAAAAAACATGGCACTTCAAAAACATCTAAATTAGGATTGTGTTTATATGGTCTTTCAGATTTTGAGTTGTTTTGCAGGGAGAATAGGAACAGAGTTCCATTTATTTGCAACTATTTAAATCTTACATTTCACTGAAAACTTGCAGAAGGCTCGAAGAACTGAAGGGCAATAAAAAAAAAACATAAAAATAACAAGAATAATAAGAAAATCACAGGCTTTCACAATTCTTTCTCCTTAATTTCTTCCCTTGCTCCAGGATATTTTCCTTTTTTGATTAGCTTGTTTTTCCTTGTGTTTACCTCAGAGATGTACACAACCACATCAGTGCTGCCATGCCATAAGTCTCCTTGCTGCTGCCAGGCCCCTGTCCCAGCCCCAAACATGAACTTTTGCAGTTTGCAGATAACAGCCTCCTTTCTCTTTTCCCCTCTTTCTTCCAATTATTCTCAAGTTTTATGAGGAAAAAAGAAAGCCTTTCAGTGCTTCATTTTTTTTCCTTTTACATTCTAGTAACAACTAATCAGTTGAGCCTCTAGGAAAACTGTCACATTTCCTAGGTTTTCTGATTATTATATGGTAGTAGTTTCAAGATATCTGTGATTCAAAAGTCGGTTCAAGAGAGCCATGGACGTGATCAGGGAATGGACCTATAAGTTCACAAAGTGAGGCACCAAGAAAGTTGAGCTCCCATCTGGATGGATGGGTGAGGAATCACAGTTTGGGACTAGCATGACCCGGCTCGGCATCATTTACATGCTGGAGTACCACGATACTGACAAATGTGGAGATGTCTTCTGTCACTGACCCCCAAACTGGAAGCACTGGAGACATCTGCACAGACTGACATAAGCCAGCCCGAGTCCAAATACAGTCTGGCAGTGTCAGTCCAGCACTGCACCTGGACTATAGTTCTTGTCCAATGGATTACTACCTTGGATGCCTCAGCACACTAACGCATCTGGACCCCATCTGGATCCAGTTGCCTATTTTAACAGGAGTCCAGGCTTGCCACAGCTGTGTGGCCAGAGACCTCAAATCTCTGCTAGATAAGACCTGGTTTCCCTTGAGATTGAGGTCCCAATGCATTTGTCTTCTGAGCAGAAATATCCATAGGTGTAGGGGGAAAGAAAGGTGGACAAGAGACTTTTGCACTTGGAGGAGTAAGGAAAAGGCATACAGGGCAGCAGGGAAAAGGAAGAGACAAACAAAGAGCAACAATACGTGATGGCCTCGGTGGCAGATAGGGAATTATCTGCACGCTCCTGATTCTCCTCGTTGTCATTCAGAAAAATACAAGCATAATATTTGAAATACAGGCAAGCCCTTGACTGTCAGAAAGAAAATTAACTCTGACTTCTGCACACACACACAAAAAAAGCTGCAGCTTATGTTTAATTTATTGGGTTTTGGTTTGGGGTTTTTTTTGGTTTCCAAGGGAACAGAACATATAGAGATTGAAAGCACATGTTGCTAAATTGATGCCCTGGAGAAATCCCAAGTGGCTTAATGTCATGCAGCCTAATTTAATTTGCATTAATAGTACAGTTTGCCAAAAAAACATTGCTGGTAGTGTGAGGTTTGGTGTGCATGTGCTACTGCAAAAAGTAAAGGGATATTGTATCAGTATTTTAGCGTACTATGTCCACTGACTTGCAAAATATCCAGACTCCAGATCTCCAGAATTACTTCTGTGCCTAAATGCCAGTGGCACTTTGAGACAGGGTGTGTCCCTATATGGGGAGGTGTCTGTGTTTTGAATTATGTTAAAGAAGTGTAACAGACACATTTTAAAAGTTTGTTAAAATTGACTCATTCTAGATATGCTGCAGATTCTGGTTGTGTTTCCTATACTTCCAATGGTTTAAAATATAAAATTGTTGTTCTCTCTGAAACCAGAATGAAGTAAGAGTTTCCATTCCACAGCATGGTAACAACTTAGCCACCAAAGTTTACAGATTAATGGGAAAGCCATCTGTTAAAATTAGGATCAGGAGGTAAGCTGTTAGATCATAGTTACTATGCTGTGATGGTGAGAGGGGAACCTCTGGCTTTGGTGACACACAAAAACATCTGCACATTTCAGAGGCTTTAAAATTCACAACTGCAACTTGCAGGAGTAAACAGAACTTGTGATATCTGGTGACTTCATCTGCAGAGTGTGAGGACCAGAATAAACATGTAATTCAAACAAATAGGAAAAAGTCAAGAAACAAATGGTATGGAATAAGTGATATCCATCAGATAAAACAGAAAACCATGTGGACATTTACACTCAGGGAAAAATCAGGAAAAGAAAGGCCTGCTGCCTTGCAGAGGGTCAGATTTATCAGTGAGAGTTAGATAAAGGGGACCATAACCTTTAATACTTTTTACACTAGTTTTCACTAACAAATAATGTTCTCACAATTAATGACATCAACAGAGAAAAATTCACAACTTTAAATGGGAATAGACCATCTTAAATACTTTCACATTATCAGGAACTGCTAAATTTCATTTGTCATTACCAAAGAGCCACCAAACACAACTTAACAGCCATTAGCAATCATCTGTTAAAAAAAAAAAAAGAAAAAGTGAGTGTATGAAGAGAGGAGAAACTTGGTGCTGGTGTGCTGGTCTTCAAAATTCTGAAAACAATGTGTGGAACTACAGGTTTTCTGCTTCAATTAAATTGGTAGAAAATAGTGGAGCAAATATCAAAGCTATTCATGATCATCTGCAAAGGAAACAGAGATAAGACTAACAACCTATATGGACTTATCACAAGTAAAAACCTGGAATGTGACACAAAAGGAGGTAGATGTCATGGACTTGGACTTCATCTTGATCTCTTTAGAATCACCCATGACTTAGATGATGATATGTACAAAATAGTGCTATTCAATAGAGACAAGTCTCTGTGTATAAACTGTAATCATCCATTACCTGAATAGGGCGAGGGAAAAAACAGACTAGGAAGCAGTTCTGCAAAAGAAGGGTTGGAATAGAGAGGGATTAACAGAGGATCAGTCAACAGCAGCAGGCTGTTAAGAGAAATGCAAACACTGTAATGTTAATGAATGGAGGTATAGCTTGTAAGACATCTCACATAACCCTTCAGGATTCATCACGGTTGCAGAACAGCATGCAGTTTCTAAACTCCAGGATTAACATATTTTTGAGTGATGCAGGAGTAGAGTGCCTTTGGTGATGCTGCAGTTTCTGCCAGTCCTTACAGGGCAGACAGGCTTCTGTCATTCTGTCATGAATACCTGTTCCTGTATAGCATGCTGAGAGATGCAAAGGGAAGGGAGCTGTAAAGACCACATTCATGGGTCATAAATGTGTTTGGAAAAAGGACCATTGCTATTACAAAGGAAAAAAAAAAGAGAGAGAGAAAGAAATGTTGACGTGTGAAATTTAATATATTGCCCAAATGAAAGCCAGATATTGTGTGCTGCACTAACCGCTCTTTGCCAGTCTATGCCCAGCCTGTTGCTGATCTTGTGCAGGCTACTAGTGCAGATTCTACTGAGGTGTTAATAAATTCTGTACTCCCTGAGACAGGTGACTTCATGCAGGAGTCCATGCTAGGAAAGGAAAGAACGCGGACTCTCCCGCTGTGGTCATGCTCAAGCAGTGCACAGTGCTGGTTACTGCATGCAAGGGGAGGTGGCAGCAATTTGTGCTCCTCTGTTACCATCTTCAGGCACACAGTGCAAGAAATTATTTCCCCCTTACGTTAAACAAGCATGTCTGTGGTTATGAAATATTTCTTTGCAGCTCCAATCTTAAATGTTAAAGGTTCTTTCGTATTCCTTTCCAGCTTAATGTTTTTCTTGGGAACAAGTTTGTTGTCATGCTATTACTGGGGAGATACATGCTGTCTTCTGTGCAGTTGCAGGACATACAGATCCAAAATGGATCAAAGGCACAGGCACAAGGTTTTGATCACTTGAAAATAGAATGGAAATGTATCATCCTCTGTTCTTTCAAAGCAGATTACAAGTAATTATGACATATGGCACATGCATTGGAATTTTGCTGGCGCAGGTCTCCATGAAAGCTCCATTAAAAAGCAAAACTAGAATTCAGACTCTGTAGTTTTTAATATATTGGTTGTGAGCTTCTGCTAGGCCTGTTTTATTATATTCTATAAAAGATTTTGCAGGCGTGGCACAAATCAAAGGCCCAATCTATCCCTTGAAAATAAAGTTGGAGGCTGAGATGAATTCAGTTTACTGGGAAGTAGACCAAGATTGGATGTCACAGCTTCAGCTAATTTAGATCTCTCAAGTTAAAGGCGGGTGTCTATTACGAAACAAATAGAATTTATGGTCATCATGCTTTAGGCACCTAGTCTGCTGTTTTGACAATTTGGCAGGTAACCTGCTACTGGACCTTGATTTTTCAGATCATAATTCTTGTGGCATTCTGTCCTGAAGTAATTTGTAAAGCTTACCTCCCCCAGAGAAAGATCTAGGGGCGCAGTTGTTGTGGTTTTAATGCACTTTCGGTGTGTAATTGTGTCTCACATCAGTCTATCCAATTCAGTCTTCCTATTAATTTCTTTACATTAATAGTTTCTATAGCTTATAGTGCCTTAGAACTATAAACCCTTTAGTTGTTGCTGGCTCCTGAGGTGTTGGTGGTGAGTTTTGTCACTACGCCTAAGAGATTCCCTTTATGTTGCCATACTCAGCTCATTAGTTTGACTCTTTGACCCCAGATCTGTGATTTCAGCTTCAAAAATGCCTGTTTGTATATCCAGTAACATAAAATCTGTTGCATTTCAATTCAGAGGAGAAATATTACTCCCAGCAGCTGTGGCCAAGTTAGACAACTGGTTCCTGAGACTCCTGTTAAGTGGGCACTGAACTTAAACACATTGCCTTGGCTTTACAGAAAACTACCTGTCTCCCATGACTAGTGAGGGAGCTCAGGGAGACTGCTTAATGTAGCTGGCTAAACTGTGTGCCTCAAGTGGGATGGTGTGAGTCCCTCCAGCTTTCTGAGAAGGCCTGAAGCTGGAGGAAGGGACCTGTTCATTTTTTTCCAAAAATTTCTGCATATATCCTTTTGGCATTGTAAATAAAGTTAAGGCTGTTTCCTTCTGTGAGTCACTGGCAGAGCTCAGAGAGTCAGGCACTTAAATGAGTTGTCTTTTGATTCATCCCATGGTGATTTAGACCCGCATTATTCCTTTCCTCTTCTCTTCTCTTCTCTTCTCTTCTCTTCTCTTCTCTTCTCTTCTCTTCTCCTCTCTTCTCTTCTTTCTCTTCCCATTGTCTTTGAATCCAATTTTTTTTCTCCTCTGCTAGAACATACTCATATGAGGAGCGAAAAGCATTGCTCTTATTAGGATTATTAACTTCCATTTCAGGAACTTAGCAACAACATTCCTTCTACCCCCTCGCTATTCTCTCTATCCAAATAATTTCCATGGCATTATTTTTCCAACTTTTATAAGGTTCAGTCTCTCTTAGAAGTTTCATGGAAAGGACAGGGGTTTTTTGATAATGTGCTCTGAGTTAGAAGTCAGAAAGATTGTATTAATAGTCCATTTTGTAAAGGTTAAAATAACGCATGACAAAACTTGGGCTAATGCTTATACCCAAGAGAAATTATCAAGAAGATTTTCAGTGATTTGATCTTCTTTCGCCTTCTTTACCTACACTTCCCTGATCAAATTTGCCAACAATATTTCCCCCTGTATAAAGATATGCCATACTCATATTTGTTTTCTCCTTCCTGCAATTTATTCATGCATTGCCTTCCTGCATTACAGCCTCCCTGAAAAGGAATACTGTGAATTTTTTACATTGTAAAGCATTTTCCATGTTATAGCTGACTTAGAAATAACAAATAATACTAAGGACTGTATGCAAGCTGATATAAATGAGCAAAAATACTCATAAATATTCGACATGAATAAATATGCTTAGATTTACCGCATACTCCAGAAATGAGAGAGAAAAAAGAAGTTATGTGGTACAAAAATATTTCAGGCATTTTTGCGTATTGTAAAAGAACTTAGGGAGGTCAGCTGCCTGTCAGGACCGCAGCAAGCAGGTGCCAGAAGGGTCAGTCCTTCCTGTGTTTTAGAATAGGATTTTTGTCCAAGATTTTCTATATGTCTTAAAGGTTTTTTGGCCTTCTTCTGTAGTAATTACTTTTACTGCTGACTGGTGTCTTTTCTGTCTATTTTCTATGATCTCCAAAGAAATTCCTCTTGAGTTCATTGCAGGCTTGACCTACTCTTTACTTTAAACCATGCCTCTGAGTTCTTGTACATTTGGCAAACACTCACATCTGCCATCTTATTTCCTTCTGAATTTTGTATACTTCAGTCGAAACAACTCATAGTTACCTTTCCCCAAAGAAATCAGACTTCTGCAGTTTCTCCTATAAACAAGATCACAAACCTATGGAGCAACATCTGAACGAAAAAAGAAACAAACAAAAATGAACAAAAACAACTTCATGGAAATTAGTGTAGTGGATGACCAAGACAGTAAAGGAAAAACCAGCTGTCCATGTTTTTTTTTTCCACGGTAGTAATGTTAATCTCTGAAAAATAATCTAATAAGTAGGTGTCCATTACATTTTATATATATATATAAATAGGCAGCCTATTAATTACAAATAGGTGCAAACATTTCAGTCTGGAGGACTTATAGCCATGATTAACCATTAGTGCATATTCGGCTCCTCAACTCCTAATCAGGCAGAGGACACTTACCTTCTGTGGTACTAACGAGGTTATTGTCATACTATTGCATGTCAAGCTAGGGCAAAGCTTAGGAACGTTTTGGGTCTGAGCCTTTAAAGCGTCCTGTTGGTGTAATTCCACATACTTTCATTAAGCAATTAGAAGCAACATAATGAAGAAAAATCAACATAGTGAAATATTTTAAGGTTCTGACATTTGGTTTCATTTCACAGTAGGATAAGAAAAAAACAAGTATCATTTTGAAATGAATGTGCAATAGAAATACTTCACCAATAATAATTTTGTAAGCATATTTCACTAACTGCTTATAAATCTTAAATTCTAAATAAAGCAAACCCTAACTGTCCTAAAGATAAACCAGAGCTAAAGGAGAATATCATAAACAAAGTAAGCTTGTTTCTCATTATGGGACATATTTTGGTTTTCCCACTGTTAAAAATTGGATAAAATATTACAATCATTTACCTTGAGTTGACAGCACATTGTTCTGGAAAGTTTGCACAGACATCTGCCAGATATTTCTTATTTATCCAGACTCTCAGAATAACATTTTGAATGTTCTTCAAAAATTTTTTCATTTTCTTAATGTTTCTGGAATCTAAAACCCTTTTGGGATATAACTTTTAAACTAAGTCTTGGTAAAGCATAAATTCAGTAATCTCTAAAATACTTTACAGGCCTCTTTCTTCGAGCATATTATACGTGACATAAAAACAAATTGAAGATTCACTGTACACATTAGATAAACAGGCAGACAAACAAGCACCACTACAATTTCTGTGGGTTTAGATGCTCTGATTATTAGGTCACAGGATACATTTTTTATTTATTCTTATATACCAATTTATTTCTCCTGATTTGTTTATTTTATGTGCTTCCCGTTCAGGGTGACATTCTTCTCACCCAAGTTTGGTTGTGTAAAAGCTGAGTATGAAGCTTAAGGCTAGTTTTCTAGTCTATGGACTGTAAGGGAAATGTCCAGAGGATAGTTCTTCGGTACAATATGTGAAATGAAATTAAGAACCAGTCAGATGCATACGTAAGTATCGCAAAACTGCTATTTCACTGTAAATCAATTCTATCCTTATCCCATATTGACTTTGTCTGATCTTCCAAGACAACTCCCACGGAGTCAGGCTCACATGATCATTTCATCAGATTGAATCACATTGTATTTAGATCTACCTTGGTCTCTAGAAAAACCTTGGGAAAATGCAGTTATTATCTTATAGTTGTAATATATCTTACTTTTTAAGTAGAAGTAAGATTAAGTAATTTAAAAATATGGAAAATCCATCTGGTCTCATTTAGTTAAAATGGTCCAAATGATGTAGAATATTGTGAAATTTCTGTTGTAAAATTTTACTGTCCTCTAAGATTTTTCAACCTTTATTGATATAATCAAAGTAGGTGTAAAAAGAGGCTGCTTTACAGGAAATTATAAGCATGTAGACATTTTGATTAATTATTTTTATAGTCATTTCTATTATCTTATGCAATTCATAGTCATTATTCATTGGCATAAACACTGTACATGCCTTTCCTCAGCCCATGCCCTTGAACCTGCTGCAGTCCAGATTTGGATAATCAGCTTACTAGGTTTGTTAACAATTAGTTTTGTATTTCATCAGTATTCACCATTGTGTAAAGTACTTTGGCAAACAAACGAAAAAAGAAAGGCAGAGAGGGGAAAAACTATGACAAAACTCCTCTGTAGTAGATTGTCTCTCTAGTAGAGTACCTATAAATTGCTCCAGATCAATGTGCTCATCTCCCATCAGGAACTATTTTGTCAGGCCGAGGCGCTTATGGTCTCAGCAGAAGAAGTTTCTAACGGGGGAAGGCATACCAAGACCTGCTAATTTATCAGTGTGGAAATAAAAATTGGTATAATCTTTATCCACAGCCCTCCTCTCCATATTGACTAGTAAACGAAATGGATTTCAGTTTTGAAATCCTTTGAGAACAGGGCCTTAGCTTTGCCAACATCTGGCAAAGCTGGCATTGTCCGTCTTAAATATAATACCTTGATACTGTTTTTTCAGTGTCAAGTACAGGTGCTGTGGCTGGCATATTTAATATATTTTCTCATGAGTAATACTGTTTGTACTTGAAGCTGTTATTTTGTGTTGATACTAATTTGTCGTGCTGGTCGAGCTTGCCTCTTTCAGCCCGGTGGGCAAGCTGGGAGCGACAGATGAGGAGTGCTCTGAACCGCCCAAACCGAGGGGGTTCGCACGGCCTCGGTGTCATTGCTGTCAGGCCCCGAAGGAGGCTTGGCTTTCTGCCTCTCGAGGAGCTGACGGGCAAGCAGGCGTTGGAACCGACAAGGCGCAGGTAGAGAACAGAGGGAGGACTCTCCAGCTGGTCGCAATTCCAATCCTCTATTCCCTGCCCCGAAGGACAGACGAACGTGGGGATGGGAAAAAGGCCAGGCGAAGAGCCAAGAGCACAGAAAACATGGGTTCTTATACAATCTCAGGGAAGGCGGGGAGAAGTGTAAACCAACCAGGGAAGGTTACATAATAACAAGGAACCAATCAGGTAACAACATGGGTGGGTAGTAACAAAACAACCAATGGGGGGTACAAAGAACAGAGAACTTTCTGGGGAAGGATACATATGCATGAGGGGTGTAACTTGGGAGGAGACAGGGGAGGAACCTGGGAGGAGACACACTTGTGAGTGGCGTTCAGGGGGTGGAGTGACCTTCAGCTTCCTCCTCAATGTCACTGGAGGGTAATCCTTCTAGTCAATCTCATGTACTTTAAAGGAGAAGGAAGCCTGGGCCACCGCCACACTAATTGTTCAGACCAGATGATCTGTTATGTTGCAGGCACAGTTGATTGCCAAGTTGCTGTACTTCTTTCAGCTCTGCTGAAGAGGAGAAATCAGTGTACACTGAGGAATTCACATTATTGCTTGCCTCAGCCCATATGTGCGCACAACACATTAAGGAGACTTGCTCTATTCTTTAGGCCCATCACATCTGCCTCTAGGAAAAGCTCTGTGGAGAAAAGAAAAGCCCCAAAGATGGGCTGGATGTACCAGATGACCTCTTCACCTTTTTGTACAAGCCAGTGACAGTAAAACAGCTCTTTTTCCTGTATTAGGCCAAGAAACAGTAGCTTTGCAAACACAGTTTTCCTTCCAATATGTGTTTCATGTTCCTTTCAGTTCATTTACTGTAGTTTTCACCATATGAAATGATGAACAGCATGTTTGCTTTTGAATCATATGGTTCAGCTACCTACAGCTTCCACCCTGGGAATCAGAGAATTGGTTCATATTCCTGTGCCAATGGAATAGTTTAAACAGTTAAATGGCTGCCAAGTAGATGCTGTGACGAAATCTCTTTCTTTGACACAGATGCACCATGGAGCCACAGCTTCAAACACGTCAGAAGTTCAGACTGGAGGTTTCGGTCGACAGAGGCTGAGTGTAGATACATCTTTCCCTGGAGGCCCCTAAAGTGTTGGGTGAAGGAAGAGGGTGGTCTGAGGGAGAGGGCTCCTACAAATCGAGCACAAACTCTGGTAATACATTATTGTCTCCAGAATGACACAAGATTTTGAAAGAGGCTGAGTACAGTATGGGTATGGAAGTGGGTGATCTTGGTGACTTCTCTGCACCAAATATCTTGCAGACGTGCAAGTATAGCTGCAGGGGAATGGACTTGATGGTTCAAGTCTAATCTCCACTGTGTTTGCTTGCCCCTGTGTCTCAGGTCCCTTAGAGTTTGCTGAGGTGATCAGGTCACACCCACAATTTTCACAAGCCCAGAGAATTTTTCTAGTATTTTAATTAGCACTATTCCCCCACCATATGCTCAGAGACTTGCCATGTTATTTGTATGACATGAGGCAGGCCTCTGGACTTTTAGCCCAAACCCTGCCTGGACACCTGTCTCCTCCTTTTGTGTGGAAGGGAGGGTGGGCAGAGTCCTCACCCCTGCACTGCACGCAGTGCCTGGAGGTTCAAGAAGTGAATCTGCATTCATGCTTCCCAGCTTTGTGTCTCTCTATGCCAGTGTGTCCTGTTCCCAGTCAGCTCCTACAACAAGAGGGAATAATCAAAACCAAGGAACATTTTCCTTCTATCTGAAACATGACAAATGATCACCAGTCAGCAAATGCTGTATCCCTGTTTAGCTCAAATTCTTACTGTTGTGATGTCTTTGAAAATCTGAAGTTGATGAAAACTCTGGCAGCTCCAGAGGATTCCTAGAAATGTTTTTTCAGGAAGATCTATTCAAGGAATACTTTAAGAGCTACATGCAATATAAGTACCTGTTTTATGGGTGGCTGTATTACTGAAGAAGACATGCAAAGTATATGTAGATGAGCAAATTTAGCTGTGCTAGAATATCCAGTTGCTGGGCTTTAGCCACCACTTTAGGGATGCAAATCATTGGGAATATGGTGATACTTGTATGCTGTAAATCTATGAAGTAAAAGATTCAGGTCATTGAATCAGGCAAAATCTGGAAAAAAAAGCCGAAGCTGGTAATAAACAAATTATACAAAAACTGGACAATATAGGAAAATAAGATGTTTTCAGACTTACAGATAAAGTATATCCAGCTACAGTGTGGGTGAGTTTCACACTCAGCCTAAAAATTCAAGCAAGTTTATAAGATTTTTCAGTATGTCACTGGATTATAAAAATCCCCAGCAAACAATACCAAGATGCCACAATCTTGAAAATAGCAAAGTGCATCCAAATATTTACAAATATATATATATATTATAGTTATGTTATTAGATAATGTCAGGGTGAGCAAAAATGCCTATTAGAAGCCCTATGTAAGAAAAAAATAACAGCTAATTTAAAATTATTCTGCACAGTAAACACACATCAACCCATTCACTGAAATAAAGGCATATTTTAAAACTAGATATTTTGCAATGATTTGCTTATATGAGCAAATCTTCACCTATAGGTTAGATAGAATTTTGAAGCATGGCTTTCATGAACCAGCATTTATCCTGTGCATCTTATTAAAAGAAGTCAGGCTAAATTCTCTACTGAATTACAACCTGAAAAATCCCCATGGAAGTGGCTTCATTATGCAGGCTCAAAACCAATACAGAACTTGTTTTACTCTATTTAATTCAAGACATTAATGGAGCCTAAAGAGATATGTTCATTTGTACAGACTTAACATTAATTACTTTTTTTGGGGTAGGGCACCCAAAGATGAAGTCAGAATTGAAGTTGTTAATTTGAAAATGTTGAAAGGAAAAACATTTACATCACAATTAGAGATTGTATTCATGTATTACAAGAAGAAAACTAAGTTAATTAATATATTAAGCTCATAAGAAAAATCTCTTCACTCCTTAAAGAGCTCCCAGAAGAGCAACATTTTGTTGTAAAACTAAATTGAATACCTTTAAATTATACGAATTATCTAAAATTGTTAAAAATATATCAGAAAAGCTATAATAACTAAAAATGTATGGTTTCAGTCCTTTTCTGGTTACATTGATCTACTGCTTGTCATTGTTTTACATTGAAATTTCATTAAGTAGTTCTACTGTTGTATCTTGCAATGAAAAAAATATTTATTATTACTAAATAAGTAATTCATTTAACACCAGACAGCTCAAAACAAATGTGACTTTTTCCCAAAGTAACCTTTGTAGTTATAGTCTCCCAGGTCTTTTTCAGTCTTAGGATATGGCAATCTGATTTGAAAATTTTATTCTATCTGTTATGTCAAAGTACATGAAACTAAGATTTTCAACATCCTAATTTGTTTAAATATTGCTTCAACATAGGGAGGTAATAGAAAATTGATAAACTGCATCAGCTGGGTTTTTCCTTAATGAAAAATTGCTAGAAGTTGGACTAAATAGGTTGTATTCACCTGAGATTAGGAACTAAATTTGTGGACTAAAAGCCAATATGAAAAAACCTTTATCTAAGAATATAGATACACACCTTGTAGGGTTTTCAAAATTAGGTACTCTTTCTCCTTTAAACAAATGCAAACCTGATTTTTTAAAAAGTCTTTCTACCTTTGACAGTCGTTAAATAACTTGAAATAGCAAGCCACAATATTCTTGCTTAATTAAAGGATTCTAAACAAAACCAAAACCAAACAAAAACAAAAAAAGCAAGCAAGAGAAAAATTAGTTTACATTTTAGAGGAAAAGTTTTTTAAAAAGGGTGCAAAATAAGAAGTTTGAAGAGCTGTCTGTAATTATGATCTTACCTACAAAAATAAAATATTAAAAACAATTACTTCACTACCTGATTGACAAGGCTCTTGTGTCCAAGGTTGCCTTTTGCTTAATCTTCTGATTGCACTCACACCGATATTTGCAATATCCTCTGCTAAGTGGGGAAAATATTATCACATCTTGCAGAGGAAACACAGAACCTTTGCACACAAATTCTGGCAGGTTAAAATATTTCTCAGTTCATCTTTTGGTTTTGATTATGGCCCTTAAAATTTGCTTCCAGCTTTCTGGTACCATTTTTGTTTCTATAATCAACTGCAGACTTGAAAGCAAGGAAAACTTGGTTTCATCACATTTTTGGCTCCAGTGCTGCAAACATCTCTGTGCAGGTGGACCCACCCTGTTGAAATCACTGGGTCAATATAATGTTATTTTAATCATTCTGCTTTACTTTTCTTCCTTTTTTACCTTTGTGTGGTCATTCTCTTCCTCAGAGAGATGGCTGTCACTGAGGAAAATGGTGACAGATGAGCAGCTGTACCTACGCCAGCAGATGAAGAAAAGCTTGGGGGAAAAATTGACCAGATTACACCAAACTGAGCTTTTCAGAGATGATAATCACTAGCTTCAGTGTACACACCTCACTCCCATGGAAATCTACTCACTAATGAATATAGCTGTCCCGAACTGTTTCAGGAACTAGAGGGTACTAAAACCAAGGCCTCTTGTAATGCAGATTGCTTCCTCTGCAGAGGAGTCAGAAGAAGTGGGTGTCTACCTGTTCCCAGTGCCACAATTCACAGGCCCTTGTCGTTGTGAGAAACACACATAAACTGTGAGGCTGGGTGAGCACAGCTTGCATAACTATCCCTTTCCCACACAGCTACCAAGATGAGATGGCTTTGACCAGAGGAGCATGGAGTTACACCCTCGTGCACCTGGTAGAGTTTGTTAGTGGTTGCCTAGCAAATCCAAGGCATTTGTATGGATAGCCAGGAAGACGGATTACTGCAGTCATGGATTTCAGTTTCAATTAATACCCAAAGACAGCTACTAGCTTCGTAATGCCTCTAGGCTCCAACTTAAACTGCCTTTCAAAATGCAGCAGTAGGTGTCTCAAGCCCATCTGAGACTCTTGTTTAGACTCCTAAATTATTTACATATATTTTTACGCTTAGTAAAATTTAGTCAAGCACCGCTTCAGATATATGTAATTCCTAAGCTTTTATTTTGCCAGGAAACAAATTTGTATTTTTGTACCCTGTGACTAAACAAGAAGTTGAAAAAATTCAAAGCATATTGCTGCTCTGATTTAGTTTAGGATTAAAAGTTATTTTAGGAATTCCAGCTTGTTGGTTTTTCTCTTAGAAGGAATCTCCTCCTACTAGAGGTAATGCAAATCCAACAGAACCTGGGAAAAAAAGCACACGCCAACACACACATGCTGATCCTAGGGTTCATCTCTAGTCCCTGGACGTTTCAGGCAGTCATAAAAGCAGTATCTTCACACAGTGGGATAAGCTGAAGAACAACAAGGATGTTATGTGGGGTTTAAAGCAGTCTGACACTATGTGAATCCAGGTTTTTCCATGACTTCTGTCCTCTGGGCACCCAGTTAGAAAGAGGCACATGGCTAATGCTGTTCCTTTGTAGCAAAGGTGGCCAGTGGTGTACTGGGCTGCGTTAGGAAAGGTGTTGCTAGCAGGCCAAGAGAAGTGATCCTTCCCCAGTGCTGACCACTGGTGTGGTGACCTCAAAAGTGCTAGGTCCAGTGCTGGGCTCCCCAGTACAAAAGAGGGATGGAGATACACTGAAGGTGAAATCCAGCAAAGAGCCTCAACAGTGATTAAGGGACTGAAGAACCTTCCCTGAAAGAAAAGTCTGAGAAAGCTGGGACTGTTCAGTCTACAGGAAAGCAAGCTCAGGGCAGATTGCGTCATGATTTACAAATATCTGAAGGAAGGATGTAGAGATGATGGAGCCAAACTCTTTTCAGAGGTGTCCATTGGGCAAGGGCAAAAGATAATGGGCAAATATTGGAACAGGAGGTTCCAAATGAACCACCGGAAAGATTTGTTAATGAGAGGGTGGCTGAGCATTACCATAGGTTGCCGAGAAGTTGTGGAGTCTCCAAGCTTAAAGAACTTCAGAAACCATCAGGACACAGTCATGGGCATCTGGCAGGGCAAGCAGCTCTAGGTAGTCCTGATTCTGTAACAATTTTGGATCAGAATGTCTCCAGAGGTCCTCAACAGCATTGAGTGTTCTGTCATCTCGGAGGTTTTTCCACCACAGACACTACTTCCCACCACCAGGCCCTTCTGCTCAGGCAACCAGCCTATGATCACAGGAGACAACAGGCCTGTGCTTAAACCCCAACCCGAGCACAAAACACAGCCATATGATGGCAGCCAGAGTCCTGCAAAGCAGGAGCTTTCTCCCCTTGGGGTGGTTGTCATCCTCAGTGAGAAACGGGACCAGGCAGAACAGAGAAGGAGGAGCCCACTGCAGCAGCGATGGCAGTGCTCGTGGAAGTGGGGCTGGGGCCAGCTTTGCATGTGTGACTTTTGCCTTCCCTCTTAAGCTGCTTTTATGTCGAGCCGCAAGTTTTCTCACCTTTAGCCCTTCAATCCTCTCCCCCACCAAGCAGTGAGTGAGCAGCGGTGTGGCACGGAGATCCTGGCTGGGGGTTAAAGCAGGACTCGGCTCCATCATGGGTGTCCAAGGCCTGCAAACCCAGCACAGGCGCAGAGCACACTCAGATAGAAGGGGCACCATGTACCATAACTGCCTCCATCCTCCCATTGTGCTCAGGACTCCCATGGGTACAGCCACGGTGTGCACACCTGAGCCACACCCTGGGCTTGGGCTTGAGTCTTGGCTTTGGGGAGATCAGCAGCTCTGGGTGCTGAGCTAAGGCCACCCATTCCCATCCTCTTCTCCCCACAGCCCTGCTGCAGGATGCTGGGGTTCCCACACAGTGACTGTCCCTGGGCCACAGGCCCTGCTGAACACTCCTGGTCAGTTCCTCTGACTTTGTTGACCACTTCCTCCTTCAGGTACAAACTTTCTGATTCTGTGATTCCATATTTGGGAAGGAACAGACCTCCTTTCATCTTCTGATGTGTTCTTCTGTAGGCAGCTACAATAAATTTCTGAATTGGAAGCTCTTATCAAAGATTTCAATTTCCCAGAGATCTACTGCAAATACCATACTTCTGTGACTAGTCTGGCAAATTCCTGAGGTTTATGTCACAGGTACTCAGTGACGCAAGTAGGAATGCTGACCTTCTAAACTTGCTATTTCTGAATAAAGAAGGACTTCTGGGGGCTGAGATGATAGGTGGCTGTGTTGGCCACAATGATGACAAAATGGTTGATTTTTTTAAAACTTTTCAGTGTATAAGAAAAAGAGGTTATCAGAGTGGTCATCCTGGATTTCAAGAGGACAAACTTCAAGCTACTCAGAGATCTACTTAGAAGTGTCCCAATGGAATCTGCCTCTGAGGGCTTATGGTCCATGTGTGCCAGTCAGTTTTTTAGAAGCACCTTTTAAAAGCACAGGACCAGGCAATTCCACTGTGTCCAGTGTCAGGCTGAACAAGAAACCCGTGTTGAAATTCAAGAGGGAAAGGAAATTATGTATGTGGAAGTAAGGTCAGGAAGGAAAATTCTGAATTTTTGAAGGAAAGTTAACGAGCTGTGGTTTATATATTCAGGAAGAAGATATGAAAGGCCAAAGCTCAATTAAGAGTTGAGACTGGCCAGTATCGTGTCAGACAACAAGGTATGTTATTAGTAAAGGAGGTCTAAGGAAAAGATTGGGAGGATATTTGCTGAAGATGACCGCCTGGCAAATCAGGACGAAGAAAAAGTGAAGCCATTCAGTGATGTTTTTCCCCTCAGATTTTAATAACACACACAGACCTTGGGCTGCTCCTCGGTGTTGAAGAGACAGTCTGTCTCAGCATCATCATTGCTGTGGGATCAGGAAAAATCGTGCTCTGGCTCCTGGAGCACCTCCTACTCCTCCTTCACTGATCTTGGCATCTGCAGGGCTCTTTCTCTCACTTGCTCTCGCTTCTTTCTCATAGCTGCTCTTGAGCAGCAGTTTTCAGCCTTCCTTGAGTACATTATCTCAGAGGCATGCCAGCATTTGCCACTTGGCTCAGTTTGGCTGGCAGCATGTCTGTCTTGGAGTTGGCTCTCTCAGATATAGAGGCAGTTTCCAGCACCTTCTCACAGAAGCCACCCCTGCAGCCCATTTACTACCAAAACCTGGCCTCTCAAACCCGATATATTATATGCTCCCAGCATCCACCTCCAGACACCAGGACGAGGGTATCCAAGCTCTTCGAGCAGCAGCCAGGCTAGCAGTCCTGACTACCACTGGAAAAAAACTATTTAGGTACTGTAAAAGCACCATCATTTATTTGCCTGAGTGCTAATGATAAACATAACTCTGTTTATGACACAGATAGTAGATACTACGGACATTTTCCCTAGGTCTCTTCCCAGTAATACTCATATGAGTTGGTGGTTTACAACAGTTTGGAGCCAGAGCTCAGCTGATTACATACGGCTTTTTTAGTGAAGAGATGTGATTACAACACCTAGCTGACCTCGTCTGTTTAGGAATCTTGTGATAGGTTTTTAAATACACAGTTTCAGAGGGGTGAAAGAATTGAAGAACTCAGACAAAGCAATTGTGTGATCATGATGAATGCCCTGGTGGAATGACTTTGAAAGTGTAAACTCTTGAACTGAGCCTAGAAATTCTTTTAACTGTGGTTTATATAAACATTTCACATCTTGCACCATAGCAAACCTGTGCCCCTACTATGCTAAGATTAAGTTACAGTGCTTGGAAGTGTGCAGAAATTGTTTAATACATAACCTTATAGCATGGTTTTTACTCCTTTTTTAGCAGTACATTTATATTTTATCTGAAGAAAAAGTAATATCCTGTTGTAGCAACATTAAAGGCTTGTTAGAAACTTCAATAAAGCAAATACAGTCCTGGCAAAAGTTTATATTAAAATATGGCATTTAATTGGCTCAGTCTCTTGATAGCAGCAGCAAAGTTGTTATTATTATGTTCTTGACCACCATTTATATGTGCTATTATATCAATCACTGCCCTCCAGCTTGCTGTTCTTCCACTGAAGCAAGTAAATTGCATGCTGAAGGAGGAAGAGGAGATAGAAGACGGGAGTGGTAGGGACAGAATTGAATGGTTTTCTGGTTCACGGCTGAGACTGAAAGGCAGGTGATCTGGGTCAAGAATTTCAGCAAAAGTAGATTCCAGATTTAGGCATCTTAAATCTGTCCAAGCCCGAATATTTCCTGTTGATTGGCTCTAGGCTGCAGGAAGTGCCCTGCCAATAGAAAACACCAGGCACAGAGAATTGGGTGGAATTTGGGATTTGTGAATTGGAGCCAATGCCTATATACAGTCATAGAAACACAGTTATGTTGCCATTTTGCCATTTTAAAAACACTTCAAAGACCCCACACAGTCACAGGAACTCAATTTTAAGTACATTGCCTAGTTGGCTTTCTTTTCTTTTTTTAACAGATCTTTTGGGTTGCTGCAATGAGAACTATACCACACACAATTATGCTGAAAATTCACAGCTTTTGAAAAACAGTACAGTAAAAACAAAAAAAAAATCTAGCATACAGCTTGATTTGCTCTCTAGTAACCTCAGAGGAAAAGTTCATGACGGATAAATGATGCTTGTCAGTTTTAATCTTTCACTGATTTTTGTCCTCTGGAGATGTGTGTTTTACCAAGGTAACCAAATGGTCCTCTCCAAGCAAATAGATTGTCTGTGGAGCCTTGAATTTCATAAATCAGGAGAAGCCACATTTCCTGAAAAATGCTAAATATGTAGGAGACAAAGGAAGGAATTGAGAATACTTATAACAACATACTCCGACTTTCAACAGCAATTGAAAACTATAAAAATGGCCAGAAATACTTCTCTTTTTTACAACATGAGAGAGCTCTGTGCTTTTCCAGCTTAGGCTAAGTCAGATATTTCAATATATATTCAGATTATACCACTTATTTAGGAAGAAAAATCTTCCGTGTGATCTGTTGTCTTATTTCCATTCACCAGTTCGGATTTTGCATTGCTTGATCCTTCCAGAAACATATCTATGTTCTTTAGTACCACCAGGAACCAACACAGCATGTTTCTCTTTCATGAAGGGTCTGATCCAAACTTCACTAATAACTTGCCAATCATCCGCTTGGCTTCTAGCAGCCTGTGCTAGACTTCAGGTCTCATCAAAATGCTTACCATATCTGCCAGTCCATCTGGAAACACATGAACAGATCACATTTAGGAGTATCTTATCTCTCTCAACTTTTAAATGAACTATCCCTTAAGGAACACAGAGATTAAAATGAAATAAGTGCACACATGGCACTTTGAACAATGATATATACTAGCAGAACATCTCAAGCACACTGTGATTCACATATGGGTTTCAGCTAGCAAAGGGAAGTGGCAGAAATAGAACCACATGCATTTAGTTCTGTCTGTCTGCAACCCTGAATGGAGCAGGGTGACTGCAGGAGCCTTAACTCAGCTTGTACATCTTGTCTTGGTTCTAATTTAAGCACAACTATTTCTGACGCCATCTGCATTCAGGATTAGAAGTAGACAATGTACTAAATTGGAAGTTTTTAAATCCTGGAGGAGCAGTGCGCCTTCGGTTGCATGCTATCCCAATCTTCTGTGCCTTGCTCCCACCTAGGGGGTGATGGACTTTTGTGTTCATTTACATTTTCAGTCTAAACACACCATGACTACTCAGAACAGTGAAATTCTGCTCCATAGGCCACCCAAATGGTGACTTTGGGCCACCCAGGCTCTAGCTAGTTACTGAGATCCTAGAACTCCACCATAGAGCTAGACCATTGGAAGAATTATAGCTCTGCTATATATGCCCTCCACAGAGATGGCTTTGGGACTCCAACTAATGGGACAGCGTCACCATAATTTATATATATCATTAACCCCTGTGTCATGAAAACTTATGAGTTTTTTGCCAATTACAATTATACTAATTAAGAAGCATATATCAAACTAATTATTACACTGATTTAGTGTATGATATCCTGTCTTTGGTCTCATGTCCAAGAGTCAAAAGGAACTGACTGCAAATTAAAAATATACTCCGAAAACCTCACTATGCCAGTTGTAGCTGGGCCAAGCAATGACTAATAGGGACAACGTTTGCAAGGATTCTGAGTGCATGAATGCCAATGAAAGATAGCTCAGTTTTGTTGGGTGGTCCAAAGAGATATTAGCAACAAAAGAGTAAGGAGGTAAAACAAAAACATTCAATTACAACCAATTTCCCTATTTTTAAAATGGGCAAAGTCTTTGCTTCTCCAAAGACTGGAGAATTAAGTCTGAAATGGATGGATACAAACACGATTTGAATTTGAGATTTATGAGGGAGCAAACTTAGGGCTTCTTGTTTGTCTCCCTCCTCCCACATTTGGGAACATTATTCCAACGAGCAGGTATTAGGAAAGGTGAGACACCAGAGGTGAGCTGCTGGTGGATGAGGGTTACTCCCATTCGTTGGGATTCCCGCTCAATCTTAGGTCAAAGACGTGAAATAATGGGAAAAAAATGGCCTCACCAAACTTTAGATCTGGTTTCTGTCCTTCTTTCAGATATTCTAAAAGTTTTTATGTATTTTTTTTTTCCATCTAAACTAAGTATTTTGGTGCAAAACCTGAGATGAAAAGAAAAGAAATTTTTTGCCCAAAATTTTCAAAATAACATAGTGGTTTGGAATAATTCAGTTTCTGGGCAGAAGAACTGAGTGAATCTGATTTATAATTATTTGGGAAACTGATTTAAAATGAAACAGATTTTTGAACTGTTTCTAAATATATACCAACGCAGGACAGCATACATGAAGTCAACAATTTATATCTACAAAGAATGAGAATCTGATGTAAAAATAACTGATTTGGACAGATCTTGTACTGTCATAGATGAGAATTTCATTCCACTGATATTTGGTTACTTAAAGAGAAAAATGTGCAATAGAAACAGGAATTTGTGCCACAATATTCAATCAAAATTAGGACATTAGTGCCATTTCTAGATCTGGTACTCAAATTTAAATATAGAAACATTAAAGATGTGAGGGAGGAAAAGAACAGCATAAAAATCAATGTTAAAGAAACTAGAAAACAGACATTATGATATTATATTTGGTATATCTAGATCATATAAAAAATACAGTTAAGGGATTATCTGAATCCTGTGTATAGGTCCTTGCACATCTGTTTCCAGAAGGTTGGGTTGTTCATTCTGGCTGAAAAAAAATCATAGTCAGATCAGTAGGATACTGAGTAAGATTTTAATTTAACCAGAATACAAAAGACAGTGGAAATAATTTAAGTTGGAATAAAAGGAGAAGGAATGAAGTCACCAGTTCATGGAGTTTTTATTATTATATAAATCTTTCTTAAACATGTTTATATTAATTTTTTGTGAGAAGTTTCGTGGCTCAGGAGTGTAAGCAGTTAGTCTGCACAGTCATATTTGAGCTTAGATCCACTAAACCCCACACTTTAACCCTTTTTTCATGAAGGAGCCTGGAAACTATAAGTTAGTGAAGTCTCAGCCTGTCAGTTCATTAGCTGGTAAGATTAGAGTAGGTGTATTTTCTCTAGGGTTTTTTTAAAAGTGATTACATTACAATAAGTTTTTTCCATCTTCTTCAGCACTTACTAGTCTCAGGCAATGCAAGGAATTCTTTCTCTGGGACACCTGGTCAACACCTTCTGCTCACATATTCAAAGTTAGATTTCTAGTTTTGCAACTGTGAAGGAATTAATTGCCAGGCAAGACTTTCTGCCTTCCTCTGTAGTGCTAAACATGAGTTGCTTGCTTATTCGTTTCTCACCTAATCAGATTTTGCGGGGCACTGGCAGAATTTGGACAATGTCTGATGCTATCTCTCCCTGTCATTAATAGTTTAATGGATAGTAGGATACAGTGCTATCAGTGAGTGGGCAAAAGAGAGTGATTTGTTGGCTCTTGGAGAGAGGAATCTCCAGGAACTGATGTTCTGCTTCCACGGCTGTTTAACAGCAAAGGAAGAAATTCTTCCATGTAATAATCAGAAGTTTATTACATCAGGTAGAGATCTGCTTTTCCTTCAGTATTGCTGGGTCAGGCCTGCTGATAATAGACCAAATTATTATGTTCAGGTTCAGAAACTTAGAAGTTGTTCCTATAATCTACATTCATCCATACATTCATACAAAATGCCCAGTGCATTTTTTGTGCACAGAGAACATCTTCAAATACAGACCAACATAAGCAAAGCATGAGTTGCCTTCTCAGTAAAGCATCACTCAGACTTTGAAGCCCAGGTGGAAACATGTTATATGAATGTACTTATATGTACAAGCGTATGCTTTGTATACATCCAGATTTAAATACACTCTTCGGATTTTGGAGCCAGTCCATCAAACACTGTCTTTCTCATTTGGGGTCCATCTGTGTAAAAATACTATTTCTAGTACCAACAGACAGTAACCACCTCTTTTATTTTTTGTATAGAAAACCTCCACTTCAAAGGTCTAGAGTATTTTGGACATCTGTTCCTGCCTTATTTTCATAGATTCAAACCAAAAGAAAGCTACTCCTTTCTCAGAGCAACTCATTATGTGTTAGGTGCGCCAGTGATTTCTTACCTTAAGTCAGTCATTTTCAGTACATCATTTTATATATGTGCCCAACAACCACACAGTCCTTAATGTGCACTGCCAATCTTCCACGGCCTACTAATCTGCATTTGCTGAAACAATGAGAAGGGATGATGAAAATTAAAGTGTCGCAACTGTTTGGAAAATACTGAAAAGCAAGGTTCAGCAAGAAGGAGTGTATACATTGGCTGTAGTTCACCAGGGACACACTGTCTGCACGCCTTTGGAGCAGGAATACCAAGGAAGCTTGGTGTGCTGCTCTAAGGAAGACATGAAACAAAGGATGGAGTTGCACGGAGGTACTGTGGTCATGCTCTGTTGAAATCAATGCACATATGACACAGAGAATGGAGCAACACAATGGGGTTGTGATCATGCTCTGTTGAAAACAATGTGCCTAATGGGAACAAAGCCAAAGGAATGTGCCAGGTGGTGAATGAAAGCTGAACTTTGTTTCATTAACTTGAAAATACATATTAATTTTCATGCTTCTACAAACACTAATGACTGAAGTCACTCAAAATCCACCTAAACATGAAATTACATCAACTGTAACTTTACCTTCACCCTCGCTCGAAGAAAATAATATAAATATAGCTTAAGTGGGAAGGGAGGTCAGAAGAGACTCCATTGTAACTTCTGGCATCATTGACAAGCCGTACCTGTCTTCTCCCTCCACAGGGGCATTTATAGGGTAAGAACATTATTCTGTGCATGCTAAATAATTATCTTGAGCTGGCTTTCATTGGACATTAGAACTTGTCTGTATATTGCCTGAAATTCATTTTTGCCAGTCAGTATACTATCAACATCAATCTCTCAGCCTAATCTATCACAGTTTACTATTATCGCTGCATTTGTTAATAAAATGTGTTATTCTGTAAACTGTTTAGTGCAAGTCCTTCAAGGGCTCTAGCAGCCACTGATGGTCGATAACTTGACAAAGCTGATAACATGGCAGCTAAGAGTGGGCAAATCCAGAAAAGGGCCTCTGTTTCTAAACTGATATAAAGGATTTGACTCTGATATGCTGTCAGTGCATGCCCCAGGACCACCCTCTGATACATCCGGCTGTTCAGTGGGGTCCCCATAGTAGGATTTAGACATGCTGGTAAGGCACAAGGGTCTTCTGTGTCTTTGGGCATTTACAGCCTTATCAAACATAAATGGTTTGAGGAAACTGCTCTTTCATGTGACAGTATCTGTACAGTGACACTCTGTTGTTCCAGGGCAGATAAAAGGAATCCCTTATTTTACTTATACCAGCAGACCTAACTCATAGTGGCAGACAGAAATGAGTAACACAGAATGCTCTGAGCAAATGACTACCTGAAGCAGAATTCTGGAAAAAATATGAGTAGGTCACTTATTTAACTGATTATTACTCCACGTCTCTCCTTTCTTTGCATCAGATTTACCTCAAATTACACAGGCAACTGCGTAACTATGCTTCTCAGGAATCTCTTGCAAATGACTCAACAAGGTTTGTCTGTTTCCATCAAACTGAGTTTTGGGTCTCCATGGACTTATGTTGTGCAGAGGTCTACCAATAGATGTTTCTGATTCAGATATCAGGGGTTTGCAGACTTTCTGTGTTTTATGCTAATCCTTCTCTTCTGGTTTGATACTGTTCAAATGCAGAACTTGATCAAAAAAGGTGAAAAGAAAATGACATCATTATTAAGCTTCAGGTGCTTAGGCATTAAGTACTTCTATGAAAGCCATGAGCAGCTGGGTCTCCCTTTTTACTTAAACCCCTGTAAAATAAGTGTAAAATTAAAACTTGGAAGTTTTTGTTTACAGAGGAAAAGAAAATGGATTACTAGTTCCACTAGCTGAAGGATTCAAAATTATGAACGTGTTCAACATGTGAACTGTGAGTTAACAAATTAGCATTTTTTGACAATATTGCAATTTTCTCTACTTTCCACATCACAGGTCTCTTTCTCTCCAGTGTCCAGAGCAGAGATCCTGGCAGCAGCTAATACCTTATGGTTTTGCTCACTGAGTTTTACCTGGCAGGTACAACCCTGGTTGTAGGGCAGTGGAAAGGGTGAGTGAGGGAGGGGGAACAATAGCATGGTTCTCCATTTCTACTGAAATGTATGAATGTGTACCTCATTATGTCTATTTGATACAACTATTTTAATCAATTTTTTATGTAGAGTACAGTCATTTTACTTGGAGAAATTTAGGAATAGAATGTCAAAACCGTATCGTCTATCAGACAGACTTGTGATTTTGTATTAAAAATAAAACCCAAAACCACACAACAGACCTATTTTTCATGCCTCACAATGACTGAAAGTAATTATATTTTTAGCCTCTCAACTTTCTTGTGTGGCCATGTGAAGCTATTTGGGTTCAGTAACTCATGCAATAATTCAGCATGCTCAGTTTCTTTCAGCTCATTTGTGCAGGTGTTTCATCATAAATTACTCAGGATCTCAGGCTTGATATGGTAATGCCAAATATTTACCATACCCTTTAAGCAACCCTTTAGGCCAGGGAAAATCTTTAATCAACATTGCTTGCATAAGCTCAACTTGTATAACTCATATAAGCTGAGTGTTTGCAGCCTGAAAGAATGCAGCCTGGCCGAAGACTACAGTAATAACAGGCCAACTAGAAATAATGTCATTATTAGCAGAAAAATCATGACATCTTGATTCCATTTTTTTTTTCCAAAGAGAGCTAAACGACACAATGGAATGGATCATTCCAGACACATTTTTGAGTCATAACCCACAAAATAAATGCAAGGAAGCTAGCATAATCAAAAAAGAAAAACTGATTTCTCAAAAGAGGCAGTGTCTGGATAGTCTTTTTCATTCCGCATCCTACTATCTGATCTCTGAAAAATTTCAGTTTTCTCTCCATTTGCTCTTTATCTCATGTAATATATTTTTGCATTCCCTGTGTTTTTTAATGTGGTCTTTTGGGTGACTAGTGTGTGCAGCCAAAAGTCATACTTGATTACACCTATTATTCTTGAGAACTGAGAATAGCGAAGAGCTGGATGCTTCTTTTTTATTATGTTCAAATAGTCAAGTAAAAAACCTCCAAAACCAGAATCAGTAAAATTGGCTTCTTCACATAAAACTCTCAATAATTATTTTTGCTTTCCATATCAGTTGGAATCTGTTTTGGGCAAGCTTCAAATACAACCATACTGGCAGTCAGCTCCACTTAGTAAACCCAAACTACCCACTACTAGTCTCAATCCTTCTGTGACAGGAACAAAGCCAAACTGGGCCAGCTCAGAGACTGAGTCCCTAGAACAGAATATCATTAAACACATCCAGCTCGAACAACCTTGTCTGATGGCTCATAAAGCATAAACATACCCCCCAACTTGTAGAAATTTATCATCAATTACAATTACTCAGATTGTCTCATTACAAAAACTTGGTAGGATTAGAAGGGGCATAATAAATGACATTGTTATACAGCTACACAAAGTGACCTTAAACTACTGTGACACTTTTTCCAAGAAGAGGGTCTCAAGGCTTCTGTTTTGCTTTTTCTAACCACATTTTTCATACACTGAAGGCCTTTCATGTATCTTAAAACTGCATTATTCCACACTGAGCTGCCAACAGCAACAGTTGATTTGATTTCATTTTAATAAGAAGATAAATGGCCTTCGGAGTGAATAGCCAATTAATAAATACGAGGATGCATTACTAGAGGCTCTTCGGTTATTTCTGAGATATAAACATGTGTTCATTTCCAAAATAGTTGGAGATTGAGGCAAAACCACCAAGTGCGTGATAATTCCATTCCCTGAAGATCTCTGGCTCCAGTTTTATAGAGAGAAAGAAGATGTAAAAAAGTCCAAAATGGCTGCAGTGGCATTTGCCCTGTGGATCAGTTTCAGTTTCATCAAAACAACAGAAAAATTATGAAGAAAGCATGTTTGTTCTGCCTCAATCTCTTCCCCCCATCTTTACAGTTATTTCATTATTCCCATACCTATGTTCTCCCCAGCTAATTGAATGTCTAACCCATTTGCCATATATTCCTTTTAAAAATTAATTAAATCTGGCAATAAAGTAAGATCCACATAAAAATTGCTTATAAAATGCACTAGAATGACTGGTTCTGTTTTATAAGGCTATTCATAGCACAGACACAGTCAAAGCAAAACTCTATAAATATCACCTGCTTTGGGAATTGTGCAAGTATAGCCTTAATATTTAGAATGTCTGTATTCTTGAAATTGTGTGTTATTCAGCAATTCTTTAAGAATAAGGTGATGTGTCTCTACCTTACAGAACCCTGCAGATTCAATAACTCCTGGCAAATGATCCAGCATCTCAGTGCCCTGTGCTTTTCCAAAACTAAGGACATGTTCTCAGATGTCAGACACCAGCCCACTTTACAGAGGATAAGAAAGTAGATGGCACCCTATATACACAGTATGTCAGCATAGACAGCACTGAAAAACGTTCCTCAAAACCTCACCCAGAGTATGAAGTCATTTAAAGTCAGGCATTGAGAAACACTGAGAGTAGGGATATGTCTGTAGGAGGCAACTCCCATGCTGCTGTCAAGCCTAAATCTATAAATTATAGTGACTAGATGCCTCCGTTATTGTCAAGTTACTACCTAATCTAGATACCTATATGAGCAGGAATAATTCATTTTAAAAGGGCTTATGTCAGCTATTACCTTTAGATAATTATCTAAAATGCTGTTCGGCGCACTAATCTGGAAGACAGGTGGCTTGGGACTACCTGGCAGTAGCTTGAGTGCATTCAAAACCACATCCTGGAAAAATGCCTTAAGCATAGAGCTACAAAGGCATCATGAGCATAGCCCTGTCTCCAGCTATTTAAGCGAGCGCCAGAAAACACGCACAAATGCAAGGTTCATTCAATGTACAGAAAATAGAGCTATAAAGAGTGATCAGTTCTAAACTCTGATCTTTCCTTAGCTCTGCAGTTTGTTTTTGATTTAAGCCTAGGTTTGGCTGTGTAGAGCGAAATATATCAACCACCCAGCAGCAGCTCCCCCACTCCAAAGCACTGTCAGAGAAAATGGTCTCCTTCTTCTGCAATTCCTGTACCTGTAGGAGCCATTACTTATCTAAACTACTTCCTGTCTCCATGGCTGTTGCACTCTTCTGGTAATTTAACCATTTAAACCCTCCAGGCTGAGGTGGGTCCCCACACTTTCTGAACAAATGCTGTAAATAAATCAGGACACCTGCCCCTCTCCTTGTATTTTTGAACAAGTGACTGTTGCTACTGTGTTGCTTTCTCAACCCCATTAAGCCTATCTTTGTTCTGCTAAATGAGGAGGTGACGTACAAAATGCCATTCATGGACTCTTCCTCCCTTTTTTTATTATGCTCAATTTTATAAAAAATTGTCAGAGAAAACAGGGCTACAAATTCTCACCAGGATCTAACCCCAACAATTTACAGTAAGTGCTGGACACTGCACTTAGTAATTTCGAATGTATGTTATTTCTGGCTTCTAAGGTTAACAGCTATGGTGGAGCCTCCACAAATGCAATGGGACTCAACAGTGTATTTAACAATTATTATTTCACTGGTTTGCTTAAAATCTTACAGGCTATTAGTAGTTTCCAAAAAATGGCTTGGTGATGAATAGCTCCACAGTCTGCTACCATACCTCCTGGGCCACCCACTTCTCCTGCACAGTCACCTTTCAATATATTCTCCAGAAGAGACAGAGCCATTTTACATCTGGGAGATGTGTCTGATCTCTTTATCCAAGGAAGCTTTAAAGTAACCCTCCTGACTAATCTTTCTCAAGCACCATAGACTGCTGATTTGTGAGGTGACTATCTTTCATATATATCACATCCAGGCCAGATGTCTCAGCTATTGTAAACTTCATCATGACTTAATGGGATAGTTAAAAATTCTGTGCATTTAGAAAAATCCAGAGGTCACTAGCATCAAACATAAAGGAGAGAGTAAAATAAATTAGAAGTCATATCACAAGCTTTGATATGGAATGATACACGTGAAAAAAAACTCCTTCACAAGGCAGAGTAAAATATCTTCAGATAACCTAGTGAGTTTTATCTTGAAAATACGAAATCTTGTATAAAATTATGAACATATAAGCAATATTAAAGCATTGGGATGATTACTTTAAATTTTTCAGGGAAAGAGTTTTCTATTGAATTGATAGTTTCCATATGTAATAACGTGGAAGCAAAGCATAATTATGTGATACTCATAGCATATAAGAGGATGATTACATTTGTGCTTATTCTTATTTTTTTTTAATGTTTCTTAAATTAGATGAGTAATAAAAGCTTATTTTATATGAGAATGAAACCTACAATGACATTTCTCTAGGGAAAAACTCTTTCTTTGTTGCAGTATGAAAAGTTAGATGAAACAATATTTATTGACTATTTCAGTCAATCTGTTGCCAATTACTCCGGACTTATTCTGTGTTTGAACCAAAATCTTTCTGTAACTCTAATAACAGCTAAAGATATTATTCCCTAGCCTCTAAATGCAACTCTGATGCCAGAAAGTAAGCATCTAAAGTGTTCTACAGTAAACTTTACAGTTAATTAGCTCAGAGGCCACAGAAGACTTCCATTTAATCCATCCCTTAAACTGACTCTTCCTCATGCTCTAGCCAGTCTTTTTCTCCACATCCTGTTAATGGAGGAGAGCTTTCTGAGTTGTTTTCATAGTGCTCCTTAGTTGTGCTGAAGACAGAGATCCGCATTTGGCTCATAGGATCAACACTGCTTCTTTGTCCGACAGACATTCTTTAAGTTGTTTTTGGGTTTGTTTGTTTGTTTGTTTGTTTAAAAAGAGTCATGCTTCTTGCATAAGGAGACTTCCATAAATAATATTTACATAGAAACTTTGAGTTGCACATCTAGCAGGATATAAAAATAAAGTTTTTGTAAATGAGATTTGGCTTCAATCAGCAAGTAGACCAGCAGATTGCCAGTAAAGAAGGCTGAGGTTTCTTTACAGCTGTACAGCGTAGGAAAATCTTTCCCCTGTTCTTGTGTATGTCTTTTATCCCCTCAACCACTTTTCTTCCCCTTTCAACTACCTAGCAACCCCTGTGATGCCGATATTCTTTACTACAGCTTTCTGAAATATCTGGAAAAAATGGTATCCTAACCGTTACGTGCTAATACACCTCACTACAACAACTGTGTTAATTTGAAAGCATGTAGAACAGAATCACAAAATCAGAACTTGGGGGTTAGATGATGTTTGTGCTGCCCTTTCACTCTCCTGACACTTTTGCTGTTTTTGGTGGGTTAGCTTCAGGACAATGACTTAAATTAATTTTTCTAGTGGCCATGTTGGGGTTTTTTTTGCACCAACTTGTATTTCTCCCCCACCTGCCTCAATTTACCACTAATGTTTTTGATTATATTCAGGGAAAAGCAAAGGAAACAAACCCTAACATTACTGATAAAGACAATCTAAACCCACTTTTCTATTTGTACTAGGAGTTAAACAAAAATAGGCCCAATAAAATGTGTATGTGTGAACTTTTTAATATATGCTGGGAATTCAGGACTTCGTAGAAATATTTTTGCATAGAAAGTCACTCTCCAATCCCAGAGGCAAAGGGAGACTTGGTGATTACTCAAATCTGTCTTGTATGTTAGATACTCCTGTGCTTTGGATGTGTTTTAAATAGGATTTGCTGCATATGTCTGACTAGAGGAAACATCTCAACTAAGCGTGATTTTCAAATGCACAAATGATATTTATACCTTAACTGATCTTTTTACCCAGAAAATTAACTTTCTTCATTCCTTCTTTAGTAAGATTGTATTTAAATGAAGTGTATTCCATGACAAATGGATGCATATTTCAACGCATGTTCATGACCTGCACAAGTCACTGTCCAATAGTCAACTGAAATGAAATGGGCAGCTGTTCCATTCTTTTCTCTTTGCTTCTGCTAGGAAAAGAGGATACATCTTGTTTACAGGGGGAGGGATGTAAATTTCTACATCAGTGAGCACAATACCTATTATCAAAAATTTAATGTTTGGAAAGAAGAAATATCTTGGAATATCTTCCTTTGTTTTATAAGATTTTCTATCTTTTTTTTGCTTTCATTTCACTTTAATTTCAGGTCAGTATCTTGGCATCATCAATATTGTTTGTTATATAAGAAGTTTCTTCCATGATCTGTATTTTTGCCTTTAGAGCAGATCAGAGCTTTGTCACAGTCATGAGATAGTCAGCAAATTAAATTGGTCCTATTCCCCAGAATGTGGCAGATCTTCTTGGGATACAATGAGTGGATGCATGAAATGTATCACACAGTACTAAGGCGGTAAATAGACTGTAGATGAATTTTCAAGTTTAAGTTATCAGTTCTAAATGATCTTGTGCTGCAAGAACATCATCTGCCCTGAATTTGATGTTCCATAACTAGGATTTCTATGGCAATTATTCATCTATTACACAATACTGACAATCATGTTGACATTTACAGGCAACATGTAGGAAGTGGGGTTTTTTAGGGCAAACTGTTTTTTTAAAACATAGCCTCTACTATAAATTATTTTTAAAAATAACAGCAAAACAAATAATTTTAATGAGTAGGAAATACAGAGATGTCTGTACATTAGACATGCAATAGATTTGGAAATAGTATTTGATTATTATTTTTTGTGATGTGAGATTATTTTCTAGACTATAAAAAAGAAGTGACCAAGAAGTAACCAGTCAGTGGCATGCATTTGTCATTTCTGTTATTAATAAAGGCCCTGGTTGAAACTGACAGCTCCATTATTAACATTGAATCTTTCCTCCATAAGCCACTCCTGTGTGTATCAGTAGGGCTGTAGGTTAAAAGTACTGTTATTTAGCTATATAATTTTTCAGACACAGGAAAATGCTGGACAAATCATTCTGAGCCTTGTGACTTTTAATCAGATCAACATTAAAATGCAAACAAAACCAGTAGTGACAGTGCAGTCTGAAAAGGACCAGTGGAAAGAGTGACTAGCTTAATTTTAATCAGCAAACTTTAATGAAAAAAACCAGCATCATGTAAGTCATGGTTGCTTGAGTATATTGGGGGAGAGGAAGATTGAACTGATGCAAAGGACACCTTCTTGAAGTCCATTCTGCTAATTGTAATTTTCTCAATAGATTTTTGTATTAATGAAGGTCATTTAAAATAATCCATATGCCAATATTGTCTAATTCTGTCAGCCTACTGACAAGGGAAATAAACACTTCCCTTCTCTGTTAAAGCCAAATCAGATTCAATCAGATGTTTTCTTTCTGTCACATGGACTAGTCTGTCTTCTCCAATGGTTGTAACACATCAATCCATCTGAGAAAAGGCAGTTTAAGGAAGGCAAAGTATGGCATTTTGGCCTAGTCTGTCAAGGTATTTTTTCCTTTGTTTTGAAATATTCCACTATCCTCTGACAAAAGCAATCTTTTGTATTTCAGCTTAGAATTCATATTAATGGATCTGTAAAATACAATTACCCAGGACAATGCCAGTTGGGAACAACATATTTCACCTGTCTTACTCCGGTGCTTATGCTGTGACTGCTTTGCATCTGAAGCATCTTTACATTTTGCAGAGACAGCATTTTAGTGGTCAAAACAGCTGAGAGAAAAGTTTAAGCTGCATTCGCTTGACTATTTTAAAGCTTCTTGTTTCTCTGCTGCAGGACTTCTTTGCATTTTTGTGACTCTTTCAAAAGCATGTAAAAATCATACAGAAAAGTCGCTAATTTTGGAAAACCTACTTCAGCAAAGAAGCATCCCGACCTTTTACTCAACTCTTGCTGAAAGGCCTGCAAAATAGTTTCCCATTAGCTGCATCTAATTGAAGTTTCCCTGTTGGCATTTAATACTAGGTACATTTGTTTGTCAAATTTGCTTTGGAAAGTCTGATTATTGGGAAAAGTACTGGGATCTGCTCCTTGCTCTGGGACTGAACTGGTTTAACCCCTTTTGGTGGGTCACTTTGTCAATTTCCAAAGGCAGATTCTGTTTCTGTATTCCATCTTTCATAGAAGCTGTGTAGTGAGTCGTCAATGACACTTACGCTTTTCTGACTCCTGTATGTACAAGACTTAAAACATACTTTCTTTATGTAGTGTGTCTGTCAAATAAAGGACATAATTACTCAGACTTTCCTTTTAATATATATCCAGATTAAAACCCACAATGAATAGTTCATTCAAAGGCCTATGAAAGTAATTAATATGATCTAATACCAATGTTTGGTGGTCGTGTTTGGTTTGCCTGATAGAAAACATACAAAAGTACCAGTCATGACCTCAAATGATTTATAATCTATGGCACTGACAGTCAGACAGAGAGGTAGTGTAACAGAGCCCGAGCTAATGAGCTGTGCTGCAGCTGGAGAGAGGAGTCAGCAGCAGAAATTAGAAGGCAATTACCCAATGGCATAGATGAAGAAAAGGCAACATCAGTGGGACTTGGCTAAAAGCAGTTGGAAACATTCATATGGAATGTCTTACTAATTATCTTGTTAAGTCTATGTGGAAACTGGGTCTGGATTCTTACCCTCTAGATCGCCATCTGGCAGTCACTTTTTCCAGTAGAAATACTAGCTTGCTAACCTACAGACCTCACATTTATGAAATAAGGAGTCACACCTTGCCCTTAATAAGAGCATTTTCTCATGTAACGAATCTTCTCTGTAAAATTGCTTTTACATTTCAGGTTTAAGTTCAGACTCCATGTATTTAAATACAAACGGGTGAAGAACACAGAAGAAAAAGGCACATAATAACGCAACTTCATACTTATGCGGCAAAATTAGGAGACACAGCAAAAGTTAAAATGTTAGACTTCACTATGACTCAGTCATCTCTTGTATAATACAAAGTACACTAGGGGTATTACACAGACCAGGAATATGACTATAACTAATTTTGAAAAATCACTTCACAGATCATTAAATGTATAAATCACCTATAAAGCAACATTTGGTGTGTAATATAACTGAACAGACTTTACAGTGTTTTGCGAAGATTGTTTGGAAAGAAATGCCAGCATTGCCTGAGAACACGGTTTTGAGCAGCATGCCTTAGAATGAAAGGCCTTAGATAAGAGTACAACAAGAAATGAGCAGACTGTCATTTCTAATGTAAAGGAAAATCTTTCTGTCCCGGAGAAGACCAGCTGATCAATAGCACTGTAACTTTGGGTCACTCCAGCTAGTGAACTCCACAAGTGCTCAGTTGTCCATTTGGGTGGATGGATATGGAAAGAAAGTCTGTTCTTGACTCAACTCACCCATGATTTCTTTTGGAAGCTAGTGTCACTACTGGGAGGAGGCAGTGCATGTTCTTGTAGAGTCTGGAGCATCTGCCGACATGACAGGCCCTGTTCCCTGCCAGGTGCTACTTTTTCAGATGGTAATTCTGGAAAAGACTTTGAAAGACATTTTTCATTCTTATATCTTGGCTTTTTCACTACATTGTTAGAAAGTACTTCGTTATTATTCAGAGTCTGCAAAATAGTAATTTTCACAGTTATATATAAGAAATCTTAATAAGTGGTTGGTTTTCATTAAAGGCAGGAGATCTGTGTTTTAGTGTACATCTGAACAGGTTACATACGAAAACATCCTTCAGAATACTCGATATTTGCAGAAACATCACTTTCAGTGACTACCACTAGACAGTGGAACACAACTCATCTAAGAAAAATGATTCTTGTTGCCAGTTTCTACGTGGCAGATTGTTACTCTATGGCCCTAAATCTGCCTTAAAGATAGTACACTAGATAGCCAATATAGAAAATATAGTTTCAAAATTGAAATTTTATTTTCATCAGTAGTGTTTATGTAAAGAAGAAGAAATCTTTCACTTAGAAATATTAATTAAAAGTTTAAGGACATTTTAGTAGAACTTTATTATTCGTCTAAAAAAATGAATGATTATTTCTAATAGTAAAAGTGTCTTTGACCATATTTCCAGGGGCTCTCCAGTCACATGTAATGATACATCATGGGCTCTGTTACCATTCCAAGCCATTGTAATGGAAAGAACAGGACAAAGGCTATGATCCCAGTGGGAGGTCTGCTATTCTTGGCCTTTGTTTTCCTTCTGCTCTTTCACTTCCAGCTATGGATTCTTCTCAGAATCGTGGAGTAAGGAGATCAACAGCTTTATTGGGTACACAGACATAATACATTCTGATTCTGATCTTGGATCTCTTTCTCTTTTTAAAAAAGGTTGACCTAAATAAATGAGTTGCAAATACTACAACTCCTCATAGAAGACAAAAATGTGAATTTTCTCTGTTTAACAAAATCACATAGAAACCAAAATACCAAAGCAAGCAGTTATGCTTTCTTGCAATGCCTATAAAACTTAGATTTTACTTTATTGGAAGTATCTGAAATTTCTCCTAACTAGAGAAAAGATAAGAAAGAAGGTAAAAATGAAGTTTTCACTTACAAAAATTCATAGACAGAAAATCAAGGACCCTAGAACATTTTTCTATTCATCTGCTTAGCTGTGAATCTCAAAATCTTGTCCAGAAGAACACTGAGGAAGGAATATTCATGTTTTAAGGAAAATACAAGATTAGAAGAAAAGGACTTAAATACTCTCATTCAGTACATTTATTTTGTACAATTTGCACGCCTTCTATAAACAAATAATACATTTGGATGCATACAGCTACTCATCTTTGGCATGTATATATGGGAGTGAGATGTAGCCAACACACAACTGTGCAAATAAGGAACACAATGTTGCCTAGAAATGATGCTTTTCTTTGAAAAGATGAGTAATATTCCAAGATGAAAACAATTAGTATTGGACTCATATCATATTTTTTCCAATACTTTCAAAAGAACTGGAAAACCAAGAGACATACTACAATAAACTTATAAAAGCAAAAACATGAAAGGAAAATTAGTGAAGCTATTGAGAGCTGAGTATCTAAATTTGGGCTTCTGAGTCTACAGTAAAGCAGCTGTATATTAGACCCACTTTTCCAAAGGGCTGAGATGGCAGCATCTTCTATTAAAACTGACATTTTTGAACGTGTGATGACCTACTTAATTGTTTTCACCTGGATTTCAGTTCATAATGCTAAAGTTCCATGTTCATTAGCTATTGGGAAAGAAACATAAATTCTCTGCAAGTAGTAGAACATTATGAAGAAAGGAAATACAAAGAGAAAAGATAAATATAGTAGTAAAAAAAAACCAACCCAGTATTAAAAAAATCTGAGATGTCAGCTTTTACCTCAGTTCTTTTGGTTCTCAAGAAAAGCAAAGCTGTTATTTCTCATATCCTTGTTTTTTTCCAGAATACTAGGAGGTAGGATCAGACCCAAATGTGAAACATATTCAAAAGTTCATCACTTGACTGAGGAAACACCACTGAACCTTCTCCACTCTGTTTACTTGTGCTACACATCAGCTGAGTCTTTTGAACAGCCCATTACCAGTAAATCTCTGGGAATCTTTTCTGCTTTAACAAGTGATCTTCATCTTGGATGCTAAGAGTAGACTGTTCAAAGCCAGCAAAAGTAGTCCCTACTTGCCTTGTTTCCTGAGTTTAAATGCACAGTGATAGAATGGGCTCCATTTAAGTTTAATGGAAGTTATCGTATTGCACTAGGGCACTCTTGATGAGAATATAGTTCTCCTTCAGTTCTTTGGGGCAATCTTCCATAAAAATAAATTATTTCTACATGCATTTTTATTCTATGAAAGTATCATAGAACTTTTTATGTGCTAACATAACATACATTTAGGAAAACATTAAAATACATGTAATATATATATTTTGCCTGATGCACAACTGTGTTGTTACACAATATGTTATGTATTGCCTGATTCACAATCCTTTATGGTTATCTTCTGATTGTTCTACCATGGCTCCAAATATTCACAACAAGCAAGAGGAAGCACCATCCTCCAGTGGAATGCATCAGAGGGAGTAAGGCAGAGATTAGATACTGGCATTCCAGAAAAGGTGGCTAGATTAATTTCCTTGCAGGAGACTTTCTGGCAGTACGGATCAGGTGTCCCCCATGCTGTGTAGAAAAGTGCTTTCACCCATCTTGATCCTGCTCTAACTGTGCAAATCTGCGCTGCATAACACAACCTCGTCTGCTATAGTGACATAAGTTAGTTTGTTTGGGACTGTTGGTTGGCTTTTTTGTTTTGTTCTTTTTGGTGTTATTTTTTTCCCCATTAATGGTACAGTTTAAGTTCTCTAGTGGTCTTATGGAAAGTCTGGGAGCGCAACTTTTCCCACACCAGATTCCTCCACAGACCGCACAAACAGAAGGAAAAAGGAGACCCTAAAGGTGGGATTGTCATAAATCAGGAAGAAATACGGGATTCAGAACTAAAAAAAAAACAAAAAAAAACAACAGCCCAAAACGACAAAAACCAAAAAAACCCCACTCACAGCTAAATAAAGAGCCATTTATTTTTGAAGAGCAAGAGAAAAGGAGTGCTGGGAATTGTTCTACTCTTAATTTTAAAGCAGCATACAGTTTCATACAGCCAGGTTCCTGAAGACTGCCTGTCTGCCTACTTAGATGGCTTCAAAGAGCTGCTTATCTGCATCAAGCAGGAACTATTATTAGCACAGGTACTTCTGTCTGCACACACACACACACACACACACACACACACACGTGCGCACAAAAATGTTGAGACAAAAATACAGTAAGCTCTGAAAACAAACATATTATGACTGCATGCATATGCTTGCCTGTTTGCACAAAATTATTCCAAAAGAAAAGTAAAAATAGTGATATTCAATATCAGAACAGGACATTAAACAGGAAGAGGAATATTTATCATGGCTGATCCTTGGTAGCATAGTGACTTAGATGAGCTACCAGATGAATGACTGCTGGTCTTGACCAATGCTCTGACAAAGAAAAGACTTGGTGAAATTTAAATTCTTTTTTGGCTGAAGATACTTGTACCAAAAACTGGTCAATTCAATCCAGGGTTTGGGACGACTCTTATATTCCTTATTGATGAAAAACTCTTATACAATGTGTTATTCCCAGTCTATGGTTTCTGGAGTGTCACTGTCCAAATTCTGTCACATACTAGCAGATGATGATTTAACCTAAATTATTCAAACTCTCATCACCTTTCAGTTCAACATGAAGCATTAAGTGCCTAGGAAACACTAAGTGGTATAAAACATTTCAGATTCTCTTTCTAGTAATACTGGCTACTGTAAATGACTCAAACCTGCATCCCATTCTCAACAGTAAAGATAACAACTCATCAAGTTTGAAAGGGTTCAATAACCCCTAACCAGTATATTAGCATTATCACCTAAAGTTCTAGCCTTCTTTTAATAAATTCCTAGCCCAAAGGCAATGGCACTTGCTAGAAAAAGCCTAAAGACTGTCTGTGAAGCAACGGGCGTTTTCAGGGGCTGTTCCAATGGCTTGCAATGCTTTACCCACAAATGAAGAACTAGCTTAATACCTTCTGCTCTAAAGTAATTTCTTCAGCATTTATTTTTTGCCTATACCATAAGCATGCAGCAACATGAATCTATTACTGAAATGAACTCTAGACACAGCATTTCTTGTGCATCTGCCACTGAGGATAAGATGTGAGAATGAACATGTGGCAGATGTTACTTATGTTGCTTAATGCATTATTGGAAGGTGTTCAAATATCAGAGTGATTAGCTATCATATGGAATACAGAAGAACAGAACACATGCAGCAACAAAACCTAGAAAAGTGCAATTGTTCTGCAAAAATTCTGGATTTTCTTTCCCTTTCCTCACAGCATCATTTTCCCCAGTTAATTGACTCATTCTCTCTATAAAGCGTAGAAGAAATGGACATGTTATTGTGAAGTCTTTTTCCTCTTTTTCTGACCTTATCTAAACACAAAATTTTGAATGTCTTGCCTTTTCTTTTATTTCTTTTTTTTCCCCGGGCTTGTGTGGAAATTTGTTCCCTTAATGTGGTGTTTAATGGAGCTATTTTACTGCTTCCTCTAATATGTTTATGGTTTGTTCTGATATGTAGATAGATTAATAGAACTGAGGGCCCAAGCTGGCCTCCAGGTCACCTATCTAATCTGACTTCCTGCATATCATGAGCTTCGAAGGTTATGTCTACATATTACAAAGCAGCATGATGAAGAGATGCCTGAGCTAACTCCAGAATCATAAATATTTTTGTCACATCATTATGGCATTCCTCCTGGGACGATTAGCTCAGTTGGAACACTGTATAACATTGCTATACCACTGCTGGATACAAGCTAATATTTCTGCATGAGACCCCAAGGACACCCCAATGCAACATATTTCAATATGAGGCTGTTTGACTTATGTTGGCATCCCCTCAATTTCACTTAGTTTCTGATGCTTGAGACAAAATAAAGAAAATGATGAATATATATGTGCTTTTTAAAATTAATCCTTGTGCATAATTCATAATTTTTGTGTTTTGTAATATAATAGAAGATAGAAGTGAAAAACTAAGATAAGAAAGCCTATCTGAAATACTCAGCTAGAAAAGTCCTGACATATATGAAGACAAGGTGATAAGCAGAACGTGAAATTATTCCCATTGGTTTTGAAACTTACATAGCAATATGCAGAGGTTTCCAAGAAGACCAGAGCCATGAAAAATTGTAAGCTGTACAAAAGCAGTAGCTGACTTTCTACTCCTTCAGGATCTTGGTCTTCATTTGCTTGTCGAAAATAAAATGCAGAATGGTTCCATGGGCAAAAGTTAGCCTTGAGGCTGTTTGAGATGTCTCCATGGGAAACATCCCAAACTAAGGATCCCAGGAGATCCCTAATTTAATCATTACATCATATATTCACAAATAATGAATCTCAGTGATTCTAGTCCTGAACAACTTGAAGAAATCCTGGCAGAAATGTGAGCTCTCTTTCATTATAAGTCCTATAGATTTTTATTCATATGCCTGGTATATATTCAGACATGTTCATTTTGAGGTTAAGGGACTTCAAATAGATCAAGTTAACAGCAAGAAAACAAGATAATACCCAGGTTTCACAGGCTTACTCCGCATTAAAGAGCCAGCTCCAGCTGAACAAGAATCATCACAAACAAGATAGTCACTATTGTGAGGGTGAACAAAGACAGGAAATCGTACAAATTGTACTAAATGAGATAGAATTTTAAAGCTTTGCTTAGTTGTTTTTCTGAATGAACTTCCTCTTAGTTCTTCTATCTACCTTGCATGATTTAGTGCAGTGGTTCTTTCTGGTTTCTTCACAACCTTAGGGTGAATATGTAGAGAGCTAAAAACAGATGGTTCATATTTCAAAAGAAACATTTCTTTTTCTATATACAGCCTAACAGGGTGAATGTTGGCCTCTATTATGTAGATGCAGAAATGTGCTATCGTTTTGATTTTGACCTATTTTTCCCCTATCATCCTCGAGTTCACAATCATCTATAACTTTCACACTGAACAGCAGTAATATGAATGTAAGAAGTCACTCTACTTTTCATCACATTTCACTTAAGACAATATCTGTCTTCCCATTGGTGGCCATACCATAAAGGGTAATGAAAGGGATTTATGAGACACCAAACAGTTACAAATTCATGTGTAAGAATCCACAAATGAATCACAAATATGATTTGAAAGTAGCTGAAGTTTGAGACTAGTTTTAAATGTGACAATTTCTCCTTGGTTCTTTATTCATAACAAATATATGTGATCACTAAATGGAAAATATTTTTTTTTAGAAAATAAACAACATCTTCGTGAATGGGAAATAATAACAAAATATGTAAGTCTGGAACTGATGAGTTTGTTCTTAAGTTGCTTCTATTCTTTCTAATTTGCCATTTGCCTTCTGATTTTCAGTTGTTTTGTCCTTTTTCTGCCAGCTGAAATTTTATGCCACATGCCTGTTCTCCTCCTAATCAGCCATTATAGAATTATAGAATCATTAAGGTTACAAAAAAACCTCTAAGATAATCAAGTCCAATGATTAACCTAACACTGTCAAGTCCATCACTAAATCATGACCCTAAGTGCCACATCTACATCTACTTCTAGGGACAGGTGCAGCCCCACCTCGAGTCCTGGGTGCAGCTTGGGGTGTGACACCAACACAGACTACAGTAGACCATCACCTCCCTCCAGGTACAAGGGCTTGACCCAGGTAGTGTGGATGTTGATGTGTTTCCAGTCCTCCTACAGCAGCTCATTGTTGTTGTTGCCTTCCCCAGGGGACAGTGGTCAGTCACTGTTTTCTCCCCTTTGTGAGAGGCCTTGGCCTCTGTTACCTTCTCACTGCTTCTCCCTCTTGGCGAAGGCCCCTGCATTGGTCTCCAGTGCTTCCAGGACTGCCCCTGCTGCCAGTTCTGCCCGCTGCCTGCTGAGTGCACGGGTGTCCAGCTGGCTTTGGGACGGCCTGGGGGGCAGCAGGGGCAATGTGGGGCAGCTGCCTCTCTCTTTGCCCTTGCTGCTGTGGGTGTTGCAGCCATTGCCACATCCGTGCTTTGAGCCAGGTCCCACTGTTCTGTGGGCAGCAGGTTGTGTCCGGGGAACAAAAACAAAGCCAAGGTCAGGTCTTTCCCCCATGGTAATGAGTTCTGATGTGTAGGGGTTGGGCAGGCAGCAGAGGCAGTGCAGGGCAGCTGCCTCACTCTCTGTCCCTGCTGCGGTTGCCTGCTCACAGAAGGCAGGAGAAGCTGCTGCCTTTGTTGTCTCTTGTGCCTTGGCAGTGAGAGGCACGAGGTGCTCCTCTTCCTGCTGTGCAGCTGCCTGTGGTCCACTTGTGGGCAGGAGGAGGAGAGGGAGGAGAAGGTGGTGGCAGCATGGGATGGAGACAACTGCCATGGCACACAGCAGTCCCTTTTGTCCTGGCAAGCCCGGCTGTGTCTATTGGAAAACAATCTGAATATGAATCAGTCTGCTTACCTTTTTCTGAAAATGGTTTCCTTGACTGGAAATTTAGTTGGACTTGATCACCAGAAGAGGCAAAACGCAAGATAAAAAACTAGATTGTGTGTACAGTCAAAGTGTTTTGATTTGTGTGTGATCTTGAGTCCTAAGTTTGAGCACAGACAAATTAGATACACATGCGTACACAAAGAGAACATGGTTTCTGTTGTAAAGATACAAAGCCATTTTATATTTCTTAGATTTGGTCCTAAGCCTTTACTTCCAGCATGTACGGGAGTTTCTTGGTTGCTTGGTTGATTGGTTGGTTGGTTGGTTGAGGTTTTTTATTGCAATTTTCTAGGCTTGGGTTTGGGGTTTTTTTCACTTTAGCGGTATATAATTGCACTTGTAGTTAACAGCTAATGTTCTTAGTTTGGAACCTCTACACCCGAATAATTTTCCACAGACATTCAGGTCATTAATAGGAGATCTCATGTTCTGCAGGACGCTCTGAACTATGCAGTGAAAATATAGAGAAGGCCCATTTCAAACAGTGAGAAGAAAGTCAAGGCAGCAGATATTTATTGCCTCATTCCATCTGCTATTTAAAGGAAGAAAATGTCTGTTTCTTGTCAACTTGCTGTAGGAAGCAAAGTAGGATGTAAGAGCTGCTGGCGTACAGAGGAAAAAGGCACACCAAATATCATTCATATCAAGTCCATTGTTTGATCCATGATTCTTTTCCTTTACGTCTTTACATATTCATATCATTTAGGCTTTATCTACCTGCACATGACATCCAGCTCTAGAACTCACAGTCATTTTTCCAAAATTTCTTATTTGCGTCCTGAACATGTAGCTAATTATCCTCTAATCCTATTCACCCAGAAAATAGTTACAATGCTTTCAATAACTTCAGTTCATGTGTTTAGTCAATGTTGTCTCCATAAAGAAACAGGACAAAAAAACCTTCCATAAATGAAGTATTCCATAGCTTTCAGAAGTGTTATTTCTGAAGATTTTTTGTCTAGATTTTCATTCAACAACTCTGATGCTCCTAGTTCTTGCACTGTGCATTACACTGTTTTTAAAATGTAATCTCAAGGACTCAGGTGCCTCAGCAGGGACATGTCTGTGCTTTCTTTGGTGCCTAGTGGTCACAGGCTAGTGTAATAATATATTGCTTGCCATAAAAGATATTACAGTATTTGGAGAGGTTTTTAAATTAGATATAAACTTAGCTTCTTACAGGTTCTTCTTTAGCTAGAAAGATGAGAGGGAAATAATCATTAAGAGATGTAAAGTTAATAAAAAAACCAGACCAAAAGGTGTCAGCATTTTCTTAGAGAGTGAAGTTGGGAGTTTGGTTCTTTCAACAGTTTGTGAGGAAGGCAAGGAAAAAATGCTTGTGGTATAAGTTTGTTTATATAACATTGGCTAACAGTAGTAGTTTTCATGCAACTATTTAATAAGACTTTCTTGCTGAGAACTTGAGCTCAGATTGATTTTTATATGTTTCAGAGTATAAGAATGGTGTAGGGCTGAGGACATAGAGAGTACATAGCCAATGCTATCTACTATAAGTACCTATTTCACAGAAGCGAGGCTGTGCCATTGAATAAATGATGTGCCATATTAAAACAACCAAAAAATTATCCCATAAGCCAAGTTCCATTTTTTTCTTTACCGTATACTTAAAGGAAAACTACACTTCTTTTTTGTCTTTTTTTCTGTGTGTTCTGTCTCCTAGTACTCATTCAGAAATTGGGACTTGCAACACAAGACGGAAATTGTTACTTTCACTCCTGTGAATGAGTTCACCTACCACTAGATTTTGTGCATGTGAATGAACAAATCCCAAAAGCTTCCTTGTCTTCTCTTTCTAGCAAGGACTACACTTAGCATTACTGCCTCTTACCTTGCTTCCTTGACTCCTTTAGATCACTGCACACTCAACAAAACTGTCACTGCAGAGTACTTTGTGGAGAACGTAATCTCATTCCAACAGCATACGCAGGTTACACTGGAGGCAGGGAGTAACAGAAAAAAGAACCTCCTCAGATCCGGGTCTCTGAACACTGACCTCTGAGACACAGTCAGGAGACAGGCCCATGTGCTTCAACTTATTTAGGTAATCATTCATTATTATAGCAAACACTTGTACAGCTGAATCAAAGTTACGTTTGCTTTCTCAAGAAGCTACTCAGGTTTAGTTTATGGGCTTATCCAAATATTGTTGTAGGAATTGTTCTTCACTTAAAAATCCTCTCCACGACCAGAAGGGTGCATTGTCTGCACAGGATGAATTACTGCCAAACTTGAGACTGTGAAGACACATACCATGTACCATGGGTGGAGCCTGGCTGAGTATTTCAGTGTCGAAATAATGGCATAAGAAAGGCATCTTTTGAGTGCCTATTGTAACAGTGCATCTCCTCATGTGGAAAGCATTTTTACACCCTATTCATCAAACAGAAAAGCCTCCACTGACATTGTAAACAGAAAGATTTTAAGAACCTCACACAAGAAATCTGACTGTAAAAGTTTATGGTACTGCTGAAACTCCTGTTGATGTCATGTTGGCAACCATGGAAGTGATGTTGACTTCCTCAGCATCTGGTGCTACTACACTTGATCAGGTCAGTGGTGTCTGAATAGTAATATACTAAGAAAGGAAAGACCACTTCTATCTCACTAGGGATGAAAGTTAAGAAGCTTTAGGGCAATGGGTCTTAGAATGAATACTGCAGAATTGAAAAAATCAACAGAACCAACCAACTGACTGCAGGCAATGTACACCAATTAACTCTGCTCTGGAAATGAAGGAAATAGGAATGTTTCATGTAGACAGCTTGTGACTGCAAAGATAACACATGAGAAGTTTTATGACACAGCGTCTGAAGATCAATATCCTTGTGAATGTAGGAAAAACTCATTATTATTTGTTTATATGTTGTCGGAGGCATGCATAAAATTCATATTCTGTAACTATACCAACTAAAAGATTTTGTAGAAATCAAAGAAGCAATACATAGATTGCTTCAAAGACAAACTGTGGTCCAATGCAATTTTCAGTCCAGCTATTATTTTTATTTAACTCATATGTTACACCTGACTGATATCCCCTGCAAGATTTTCCGTCAAAAATTATTTCCCAGTATTTTAGCACAGCTGTTCAAACTATAATTTCTTCTCATAGAACAAATATAAAAAGGAAATTAATCTAGAAATACTGAAACTTTACCATATGCTATGGTTATTTTGGCATAACTGCATTTGCCACTGCAAAGATCTATTTTTCAAAGATTCATGACAACGCCATGAATATCTACAGTTCAGAAAACAGCCAGCTATTATTGTGGGAAATTACATGGTTTGCTGATTGCCCCAATAACATTCAGCTGAACTATTGGTTAAAATGGTTTCCAGAAATACTGTTCCTACTTGAGTCTTTTTTTCAGGCAGAAAATATAGTCCTACAAAAATAAAATCTTTCTTCATTGCTAAGGCTAAAGAAGATATTTTGTCTTGTGGTCATACAACTTGCTTTTATAACACTTGTCCAGCTGTTTATAAGATAGCTTCTTCCCTGCAAGCTGGCATAAATCTGTGCTCTGTCTACTCGGTAGCAAGAATTATATACAGAGCCGTATCTGTGGTATTAAACCATGGAAAAAACCCCTTATGTATATGAGAAGGCATATCAGTGGTAGTTAGCAGTACTTTTATTATTTAAATTTTTATTAAATCTGCTGTAATGAGATTGCTGTAGAGTGGAGGCTAAATTAATGTTTTGCTGATTTGGCACAAAATACTAGTATCTGGACAATATTAGGAAAAGTACTAGGAAGGCCAGCTGAGGAGAGGATTCATCATTCAGACCTGAGTGTGTTTGGGGCATAAACATGTCTGTATTTCATAGAGTTCATGGCATAGCTTGTGTCCTGGCTCTGCCAAGGATAACTTCCTGTTTCTGAATCATAGCGGCAGGATAGTTAAGTGTGGAATATTGGCCTGATGGGTCATCAGCTGGTTGTGGAAGAGAGGTTCGTGTAGTTTGATTCCTCACACATTAGCACCAACCTACGCAGGATGTCATTCTGGCCCCTTCTTCTTCCTTGTATACACCTAAGCCAAATGCAGTCAAAAGACAACTTTTATAAATTAGAGACATTGCACATCCCCATGAAAGCTAAAAATTGAAGCAGGAGATAATGTGACTGTTGTTTGCAGTAAATCCAGTAGGAAACAAAGTAGTTAATGCATTTCTGCTTATGCCTCTCTTTCTTAAATCTTCCAAAAGAAAGGAACTTCTATTCCATCAGAAGTGCTGCAAACATGTATTAAATTACCTTTGTCATCTCTATGCAGCAGATAATTGTTATGGATGCTACAGCAGCTCCTTAACATGTGAAAGAGTAAAAGATATTCAGATTTTAAACATTTGAATGTAACTGAGGTTAAATTAAGAGCAGATCAGATATCCCACAAAACCAACCTAGAATTTCTAATTATTTTCCAATTACATTTATCATTACCTTCTGGAATGTGAAACAGAATTAATTGGAGTAGGTCAACAGTCAAACTACTAGTTCTTGAGAAAAACCAAATCTTTCTCATCTAACCCATGCACTAAAGAGAGTGATTGAATGCACTTTTAAAAATATTTCATTACCTTTCTATTTAAATTTATTTTACTATTCATCACTTCATTTGTGAAACTGAGTTTCTTAGAACCTTTCTCCTACTCTTGTCTTCACATAAAGCTCTATATGTTTCCAGAGTAATGTGTGTGTCTGGTATAAACAGATGTAGCTATAGCTTCCTGCAAACAAGATTGTAGAGTGCACCTTGTTACAGAAAGCCAGCTTTTGCAGATTTTTCAATGAAGCACAAAACACTCCAGAGACAGTATCTGAATTATTACTTTAAGACTTGCATTATTCATTATTAAATTCATACACAAGGTCTTTTTTCATATCATTTCTGTGTGTTGTACTCGCCAAAAAGAAAATAATACAGTGGCGAGGAATTTAGATCCTCATTAAACTTTCTGTATTGCTGAAGATGTAATGTTATTATGTTGCTGCAAAAAAAAAAAAAAGCCATGTGGATCATTTTTTCTTTTAGTTTAATCCAAACTGATCTGGAGCAAAAGAAAAGAAAACCAAACCAGACCAAACCAGAAACACAAACAAACAAAAAACCCCCACTGCAATAAGACATTCTTAGGCCAAGCCACTCACAGAGTTTAGATTTATATAGACTTGAGAGCAGAGAGAAAATGCTGAGGCAACAAGCATAAGTTTTCATAGAACATAATTTCTATGAAACTTTGATTTATTTGGGTTAGAACATAAGGTACATAATTGCTCATTGTTTAGATTATAGGGAGGAGGTAACTTCTTAATGTGTTGCAAACTTTGAGTATAGCAAACAATTAAGACTAGGCAAGCATTGAAACCTACTCAAACAAAGGCAAGGGTGCAGAGAATACAGCTCCTCTGATGGGCCCCTGTTACTTTTAATTTTGGTGTAGCGTCATCAGTATTTTTAACAAAAAGTTAAATGCAATTCTCATTCATATGGCTTAAGTAAAAGTGATCAACATATATTTAGCAAACAGATCTCATAAAACTTCTAACATACGTTTTAAGTGTGTATGTGCATGCACACGTACACCTGCACCCACATTATACAGATTTAAGGGAAATTATTAATTTCTGTGTCTAATAAAATCCTGGTACATTTTCACAGGAGTATTTTAGATCACACATGGACTTAGCCCTCTAAATTTACTAGATTTGAGATGTTAGGGTCTATTCCAAGTTTAAGAGACCTTTTTTTTGCTTGCCATGACTACTGCATAAACATGAATAAGGACAGAATCTCCAAAATAAGAACAGAAGAGAACACTGCTTGCAGCCTTGCTAACCCAGTAGGCAAGTTTGTTTGGGAAGATGAACTGTTAACTGAGCAATACCTGTTGGATAATAATAAAATACATTTTCCACTTGCTATGACTCAGCCTGGGCAAAAGACAGCGGCCAGAAGAATATTAGTGTATAAAACATTCAGTTCTTACCTCATTTTCCCACAGTTTCACAAGCTGGCACAAAGAATCAAGACATCATATTCCAGTGATTCTTGTGCTTCCTAATTATAGTTCAGTTAATAATTCAGAAGTCATGCAAATTTGGGAATCATTTGTATTGGTAATATGTGCACTGAGCATCACAAAGATCTTTTCTAGACAAGCATTCTTAAGAAATATAGGGCAAATCCATTAAAGTTATTAATTTAATGTGTGGGTGCATTAAGACTTTTTTCCTTTAGACTGTCACATTCAGGGTTACAGCAATTTTATTTCAGTTTAAGCTAATCCTATACAAAATAAATAAAAGCATCTTTATTTCTGTAAGAGGTCAGACAAATAACAGACAAATCCATTCATATTTTGTGAATTAGCTCTGGTTGATTCCTCTTAACTTTTCCTTTCCTGTTTAGACTAGACTGAGCATAATTTTTTGCCCCCTAATCAGGTACATGATTTAGGTATTTGGTCACTACATTGATTTTCAGGCACACCTGTAAGGTGTGTAAATTGGAAGAGTCCCAGAAAAAAAATTCACTCAAAATTCACAATACAGCTGTCCTCCAAAAGATCTTTTCATCCATTTCCACAGCACTGGTATGAAATGTAACTCTGTGAGCAGTAAGTGAATACAAATCTTAGGCCTTCTTGAAATAACAGCAAAATAGGTAATTTTCAGCAATATGTTTTGCGTTACATTGGACAGAACATGAAACCAGAAAAACAACATAAATCACTGTATAACATAAGTAGCAGTGTAACAGTGCTATAATTTATGTCTGTTTTACACAGCACTTGATTTCATTCCCGCAAGCCTGCATTTTATCCTTGCTATGGTCCACAATCTGCTTTGGAAACACCTTGCTAATTTCAATATCATTTAGCAATTATCCCAGAGAGAGAAATGACAGCTAGATGCAAAAGAGAGGCACCAAGGGACAGAAACAATGTAAGCCAGGAAAAAAAATGGCAATAGATACAGATAAGAAGGGTCAATCTCTTGGTTTTCCCCAAGCAAAGGAGAAAAAGCAAGGAGAATGATGAGGAAAGAAACAGAATCATGGAGAGGGCAGAACAACTAATTTAGTTAACTCTGCATGTTGGAACTGTACCCATAGTTCAAGAGTGTCATTCTGGGTTATCAAGAGTGAAGCATAAAGAGCAGTCCTACCAAAACTCAACCTAATTTAGAAGCACAAATATTTTTTTTCAGGGTTATTTTTTCTTGCAGTTTCTGTCCCTCTTGCTTTAGGGTTTTCTGTTTCCATCCACATTGTATTAGTGCATGAAGAGGGGAATGCAGTAGAATAGCAAAATGGGAGATGTTCTCTGATAAATAATATGTTTTGGAGTTATACCCGGATATGTATACCAGAATGAATTAAATTACTTGATAGGTAAAGCAGACATTTCATTGGCAGTTTGGTCACACAAAAGTCAACTCCCGTCAAGGACACTGAAGATACTGTTCTTTTCTAGCACTCTCCAGTATATACCTCATATCTATATTTGAATTACTGCTAGTGGTTCTTTTAGTAACTGGAAATTAGCATTTTCCTACACATTGTTATTTTCCTTCTGACACGTAACTTTTCACCCTTTTTATAAGTTTAACATGCAGCTAAAGTTAAACTGTCCTGTTCTTATCTAAGGATGCAGCTTGATATTATGACTAAACTGATCTAACCATAAACTGCTGTCAGAAGAAACAATCTTGCTTCCTCTTTTCTCCCACCAGCTATTTATTTCCACCCCTCCACCCCCTTTGCACTAGCAAGGTTTTCTTTCTCTTCCTTTTTATTTTTTCTCTTTTTTTCTTTCTCCTTCTCTTTTTGTGTTATTTCCTTCCTTCCCTTTTTCTCTGCTCTCTCTTTTTCTCTGTCCCTCCCTCCCTCTCCTCCTCTTCCCATTCCTCTTCTTTTCTCTTTTTCTTCTTTCCTTGCTTTGCTCCTTCCTTCCTCCTTCCTATCTTCATCTTTGCCTCTCTTTTTCTCTGTTCTTCCCGAACGGCCGCGGCAGGGCTGAGGTGCGGAACCGGGCCAGAGCCCGAGGGGAGGTGTAAGCGAGCAGGGGGCAGGAGCGATGCCCGGTGTCTCTGAACCCCGGGGGCAGCAGGGGGAATCTCCTGTGCCGACGATACCCCGGGGGCAGCAGGAGGGATGCCCGTGCCGCTGATCCCCCGGGAGCAGCAGGAGGGATGCCCGTGTCCCTGATCCCCGGGAGCAGCAGGAGCGATGCCCGTGTCTCTGATCCCCGGGAGCAGCAGGAGGGATGCCCGTGTCTCTGATCCCCAGGAGCAGCAGGAGGGATGCCCGTGTCCCTGATCCCCGGGAGCAGCAGGAGCGATGCCCGTGCCGCTGATACCCGGGGGCAGCAGGAGCGATGCCCGTGTCCCTGATCCCCCGGGAGCAGCAGGAGGGATGCCCGTGTCTCTGATCCCCGGGAGCAGCAGGAGCGATGCCCGTGCCGCTGATACCCGGGGGCAGCAGGAGCGATGCCCGTGTCCCTGATCCCCCGGGAGCAGCAGGAGGGATGCCCGTGTCTCTGTCCCCCCGGGGGCAGCAGGAGGGATGCCCGTGTCTCTGTTCCCCCGGGGGCAGCAGGAGGGATGCCCGTGTCTCTGATTCCCCAGAGGCAGCAGGAGCGATGCCCGTGTCTCTGATCCCCGGGAGCAGCAGGAGGGATGCCCGTATCTCTGATCCCCGGGAGCAGCAGGAGGGATGCCCGTGTCTCTGATCCCCCGGGGGCAGCAGGAGCCGGTCCCGGATGCCGGCAGAGGGAGCGCACAGCTCTCCCTCGCGGGGGCCGCGCCCCGGCGCTGCCCAGCGCAGCTCGGGGACCGAGCAGTACGTGCGGAACAGGTTCGCCCGGAGAAGCCCCGTCCCGTCTATTACAACATCAAAACGGGGATTTAAAACAAGCAATCGTTTAAACTGAATGATTGCTTTCCACTCGCCCTCATAGTAGATTTCGTACTAGTCAAATAGAATAATCACTGTTTATTTAACCATTTGGTCAGAATTCACATCTGGGACGTGCCATAAACAGACATGAAATCATTTCTAAAGAGCAAAGAGGTAACGGAGTAACAGCTTTGAGAGAGCCAAAAGCGGCCTTGCAACTCTTACAATTTCCATAAAGCAAGTAAATTTATGTAAGAAAATACATACGAGCTAACACAAATAAAGCAACGTTCACGCAAAGTCAGGAAAGCCAAATGCTAAGCTTTAACTTCCTTAGTTTTAACTCTTCACGTTGTATATCCTGTAGTTTTTATGGTAGACCATAAATAACAAAATGATACATTAAGGTTTCCATTTAATAAGGAAACCAGGAATAGAAAATAACACGTGTATGACTTGGCCAAGTAAACACTGTGGAAACAGTCTTAAATTTTAGTGTTTCCTGAGTCTGGATTGAGGATGTTTTAGACCCACATCTGGATCAAATGATGTGACTTGAGTTCTTCTCAGATGTGAAACTGTGGCATAAGATTCATTCTTACACTAGTATAACTCCACTGCACTGGTTTGCTTTTGATTTGATTTTTTTTTTCAAATTTGAGGAAATTTACTGTATTTAGAATGAAAAGAAACAACTGTAAATTTTTCCAGCAAAGTAATTAATTTTTAAACATAGTATCACACTGGAAAACAGGTGAGAAGGTTAAGAAAAAACATCACATCCTGAGAAAAATTATGTTTTCTGAGATAACCACAACTTAAACAAGCATGTGCAGTTGATTGCAACTGATAATGATCTGTCTTGCATGAAGTTATACCAGGACTACTACAACAGCTGTAAGTGAATTGTTCTGTATTTAAACAAGCACAAGTGTCATTAAACAACACCTTTGATCACACTTAAAATGCAATATCATACTTTTCCAGAGCCTACTTTTTTGACAAAAAAATCTGTTCTGCCATTGTGGTACTCATAGCAGAAAACTCTCGTGGTGAACTTCAGTTCTGTTATTATTTGTATAAAATACCATTATCTTTTTTAGGGCTCAGCTGGAGTTTCTGGAATGTGCACCTCTCACTTGGTTTAGAACTCTCAGCTTTGGAGATGTCTATAGCCACATTTAAAGAGAGGAAAATGTAGGTGCACACAAGCATTACGTGCAGATCACTGATTGGAGTGTGTATTTGAAACCCATGACAACAAAAGAAAAACCAAGCTGTATCTGGTGTGCTGTGAGTACCCTGTGAAGCATCCTGTGCAGGTAACAGTCTTCAACAGCTGCAGAATGCCTGAGACAGAGTCAGAATCAGTTTTGAACTAAGAAGTATTCAGAGTAGGCCTGGTTATGGTGATGGCCTCAGACATGTTATCACACCCACCCTGGCACATCAGACTTTCCTCAGAGGGTCGGACTGAAGTGAATTAGAAGAAAATTTATCTTTCAGCTTCCTAGTCCTTTCCCACCTGGACTCCAGATGCACCGCAGGGAGGAGGATTATTTGTTCTCAAGCCTGTGAAGGCTTATCCCTTGGGCACATGCCTTACAGGGTGCTGTCCAGAAGATGGCTCTGGGAGGAGGCGAGTGAGGATTCTGGGGCTGAGACTGCACCAGGAAGCCCCAGAGGTTTTTCCACGGTTGCACATGGGGCAGCCACTTGAAGTACCTAGATTTCACTGCAGCTTCCACACTCCATAAAAAATTTTTAAAAATGAGCTGCCAGCTTCCCTATGAACCATTTCAAACCACTTTAGGTAACTGGTCAATATTCAAGTAACTTCCGAGTTCTATTACAGGGTTCACTTGCTGCCACTAAATAATAGTTTCAGCTGCAGTTAAAAATCAATGAGTAGGCTAGCATATAGTAACATAAGAGTTATATAAAGTGTGATTGAGAAGGAAAATGCAGTTTCTGGTAGCCAAAACAAGCAACTGAGTAAAACTACATCACATAATTTCAGGCTGTATGTTGGTAAGCTCATTATCAGAGTACAGACACTGAAAGAATGTGTTTCCTAGAGACTCCAGCGCCAGATTGCAAGAGCAGATGTGACAGACCCCTCTGAGGACACACCTGGTGTGGTGAGCCGAGGTCTTTCTGCTTCTGCCAGCACTGGCAGGAAGAGAGCTTCTACAAAGGGCCCTCACCAGACCTATTGGTACCTGATCTTGCCAGGTTATCAACTGTGTTATGAATTCTGTTTTTATGGTATTTTTCCCTTCTAGTGTATTTTTAATATATACTTAAAATATTCTCTGCAGTACTACCAGAGCAGAGATCACTAAAAGAGAGATGCTCGACTTCATTATTTCAACTAGTAAGCTATGATATAAGTCATTGTCTAGCTTCCCAGCACGGCCTGATATAAGTTGCTTGCAGTGTGTCAAGTCTATCCAGGACACATAAAATGGAAGAAGCTGTACTTTATTACCCTTTGAAAACTGATTTGGAACTATAATCACTTATTTATGGCTTGCTGATGAGGTTGCAGCTAATGAGGTTACATTCTTTGTAATGCTTTCTGAAAAGTCTTGAAAAGTTAAAACTGGCTTGTTCAGCAAAAGAGCAAGTGGAAGACAGAAGGAAAAGGAGTATTTTAAGTAAACAATTTTTTCAGAGGTTCATAGTGCCAGTGTTTTGGAAACATATTCTGCATTAGTCTCTTTTTCCAAAAAAAAATTGGTAAGGGTCCAAAACTACAAACTCTTCTTTTGAAAAATATGCCTTTGTTAGACCATTTGATATAATAAAAAGTTTAAACAGTTATTAATAAAGGAGTGTCTCTTTTTTTTCCCTCTCACAGACACAGGGGATCTTAAGGCCCCAGTTTCACACTCAGTATTCCATCGGTGGATTTTTGCATCTACCCTAACAAACATACCTATAGTAACAGAAAAATATTAAAAGAATGAGATCTTGCAGAGAAAGTGTCAATTATAATGACCAGTTTTTAGTGAGCTCCAGATAGGAAACAAATAACATACATAGCATAACTATAATACCAAACGTGAAATACAGGACAGTGGTAAATCATGAAATTAAAATTATGCTTCCTGCAATAAAAGGATCCGTGCTGCAGACAGAGATTTTTGGTGGGTTTGGAGTTGGTCCATATATGTGAGGTTTAGCACTAAGAGTGGAAGGAGTGTTAAATCATTTCAGCCGCAGTGTTAGACTAAGGCTCTGAATTTCAGGAGCCAAGAAAGAGTTCAGGGTCTAGAAGATCACCAAGTACTTTCTCTAGGGTCAGTCCAACAAATCCTCACTGGAACTGTCACAGATATAGTTCACAATTAGAAAAAGATGGGTTATTAAGGGCCCATTTCTGTGGCTAGGAAGGATAGTGTTTCTCATTATAAGGTTTTTTACCTTTCTTGGATGCTCATGACATTCGGGGAGGATTTCTCAACTTTGTTTCAGTCACTATTACAGAAGCAGAAAATTCAGACATCAGATGGTGTCAGACAGGATGTGACAAAGTAGAAATTTTCCACTCCAGTAATCACGAAGGAACTGGGATCAAACACTCAAATAGGTTCATAATCTGTAGGCATTTAGTATTTTATTTTATATAGCAAAGGGTTGGTTACTTCACTAAAAGTAAAATTTATTAATGGGAGGATTTTGGAATTTTAAAAAAGTGATAAAACTGCTTTAGGTTTCTTTTGGCTGAGATGCTAACACATTTTAAGCAATAAACGTGAAAACAAAGAATTAGAACAGTTCTCAATTTGCATCCCAACAAAATACAGCTTTTATCACTAACTGTAATGTATGTTGTAAAATAATGCAATTGATTATCCTGGACATACAGTGAATATTTGTAATATAACTGCCTCTTCTGTAAGTCCTTCTCAAATTATTATTTCACCAAAAACACCATATTTTTTCTTTGCTTTAAAGCTCCTGCTATATCAAGTTTTCTTATAGTCATATCATAATCCATTTTTACAACAGAAATCCCTGGGGAAAGCAAGAGGAAATTTCAAAAGCTTTTTATTTCAACAGAATTGGCTCATCATAAGCAATTGTCTCAAGTACAATTATTTGAGTTATCTTAAGTCCAGAACCTTAGTAAACAGGAAAAAGTGATATAACTAAGTTTATATTAAAGTATCTTGTTTGCAGAATTACGTCCTGTTGCCAAACCTGGCATATCTTGTAACTGCTGGATGATTACCCGAGAGAACTCAGTCATTAAACTGAATTTTCCTGCGCTCACTTTTTCATTCATTTGTGCCAAAACTCTTAATCTGAATCTACCTAAACACTTAGGAATGCCTGTCGAGGAACAGATTAATGCTTTTTAGTTCCCCCTTTATACATTGTCCAAGACTGTTTTGACTGTGAAGGCAAACACAACTGCCCAAATCAATATCAGATTCACCACCGGGTTCATCATTCCTGGCTGGTGACCCAGAGTGGCTGTCAGCAAAATAGTCACTCATTTGTTGAAACTTTTAAAAAAGTTGGAGCCTTCAGTCCATATTCTGACCTGTTTAAATGACAAAGACACACATTGCTGTGTTGACTGGCCTTGGTAGTTGAGCAACACAGAGTTAGATCAGGAGTCCCTAAGGAGTGGAAGCAGGACCAGCAACAAACAGAAAGGTACCATTTACTTTTTTTCAGAGTAGATTTTAACAAATTAATTTTAAATGTTGGTTGCAGGAACACGCATTCGCTTCTGAGAAAGCTCTTTCCTGTAACTTGTGAGCCACAGCTCCTCAGCAGCTGAACGCAGCCCATGGTGGATGAGCTGTACTTGCAGCATCAGCTGTCTCTCAGAGAAGACTTCAGCACTCCCCAGCCCGCTCAGTGGGTGGGGAGAAGGACATCAACACTACCTCCTCAACTTCCTCTCTGAGCTACAGGTCACTGTCAGTCATCAGCTTCAGTGGGCACCCTGCTGGCGCATCACTCTACCTATTTCTGCCACGAGCAAGCATGAGGTGAGCAATTGCAGCCCTTCCTTTCTGCTCTGCCTTGATGAGTCTGCCGTCCCCCAGCCTGGAGTTGTCAGTGTGGTGCCTGGCACTGTCTGCCCAGTCTCGAGGACCTCAAAGACCATCTGCTCAAACTCAAGTAGATGCAAGTGGGAGCACAGTGATTTTCTTAAGAAGGCTGCTCTTATTTGCTGACTGATTGGAGAGGGACGCTCTATTAACAATAGATTATCGATAGGAAAGTTATGAAAAATTGGAAATTAATATATAATGGTGTTGGCAAATCTTTTGCATCTGGTCAGTTGTCTATGGTTTGTATCTTTTCTATACGTGTCTAACAGAATTATAGGAAATTAATATAATTTAATGTCACAGCTCCATAATGCTATATTAGAAATTTTTTTTTTAAATACAAACATGTTCATAAATACCTTACTGATTTATTTTGTAAAATAAATCAGTTTATGCATTTTACAAAATTATATCATAAATTCTAAAAATAACATTATGAGAATTATATATATAATATAAAATGTTTCAATTGGCAGTTATTTATTTAGAAAGGGAACAATTGTGTGCTCTTTCACAGGCAGGCATTTATGGGATGTTCTTCCAACTTCACTGGGACTTCCTACTTATACTATGATCTTTGCTGGAAAAGTTTGCACTAGGTATAACCTAATTTTTCAAACTATTGAAAATATTCTGTGGGTTGTTTTTCACCACACTTGTTTGACAACTAACGAATGAATAGTTACTTAGTATTTAGATAAATGTCATGGTAACATTGTAAACAATTGTGATTGTATTAGTACAATGATTATTTAAATTATTAATATGAAGATAATTATTAAACTGCAGCTATTAAACCCATAGCCTTTAAACCGTTAAGAGAGATATTGCCAGCAGTCAGAATTTCACAAGCACTTTATTAACTAGCTACTAATTTCTTGCACAGACAGATAATGCCAATTCAGGTCACAGCTTTTGCTTTTGGGCACTCTACCAAGGTTTAGAGCCAAACTTTCATATAAGCAACAAAATGATGATTAACTCTTTCATGTGCTGAGGTCCATGCTAACATTTAGATCTATTCCTTTCACTATGGACCTAGAAGTCTATTTCAGACATCTCTCATTATCGCTCTTAGAAATTATTAGAATAAATTAAGTCTCTGATATTTAGGATAGATGAACTGAGCAAGTTGCATTTGCATCTGCTGCAGGTGGTTGTCTCTGAAATTTAATGGTTCGGGGAGAGATGTTGCAGGAAGAAGAAATGTCTTCAGGCCTTATCAGAATTAAAACCTTCAATTAATGCAGGTAAAATAGTCCTTATTTCCCATGATATGGGCCAAAACGATGGATCTGAAGTTCTCCCAAATATAATACAGGTTTAAGGCTTCCGTAGAAGAGGAACATTTCTGAGTGGAATTTGTATTAAGGCTATTTTGGAATTTTCTTTCAGAATTTTTTTTTTAAGCAGAAGTTTATATTTCGATTTTAGAAAATTGCAGTTCTTAAGATTAAAATGATCATTTCCAACTTTGCAAATTGTTCTGGGGAGGATATGGAAAGAGGCAGGAAAGAAAGGCTTCCATCACTGAGAGCCTGGAGAGCCTTGGAGGCTGGCAACCTCCGAACAAGACAAGGCCCTTGCTCAAAGTCCCATGTTCAGCCCCTTTTTGTCTGAGCTTCCTGGCCTTGCCTGCTACCTGTGAGTGGACATTTCCAGGCTTCCAGACTCTGCTGCAGGGCAACAAGACAGCAAGCATAGAGCAGTCCTTGTATTTAAGTTTGTCAAAAAGAAAAACAATATTAATTTAAGAGATATGAATTTTGGAGGGTTTTTATGGCTTGGAATAAAAATTTCACTCTTCTCAATCCAGGTTTAATTTTAATTAACCCAAAACTGAATAATCCTGTCTTTCAATAAACAGGTTGATAACACTTGATCTTTTTTCGTACTGCAATTGTCATAGGCCTGTCTATACTTCTAGAATGTTATTCAGTTTTGTGCTACGCTTGCAGTACAAAAAATAGCTTATGGTCTGATGACATTTAGGGAAAGGAACAAAGACCTATTTTTGTTAAAATGAAACTAGAAGCCAAGTCTGCATATGACAAATGTGTGTGGGAAACTTGCTCTCCAGAAATTTTAGGCATGATTAATAAAACACACCTGAAACCTTTATTGTATGAACACAAGGTACCTGGGAGAAAAAATAGATGAAAAGCTGCTAGTCCAGGATATGAAACCAGAGAAGGAAGAAGTTACAAACAGCTACTGTAACTGAAGCATAAGTGTAGGATTTAGAGGAACAGAGAAACATGAGGATGAAGGTGCCAAACTGAACACTAGTGACGACAGACACTGTGAAAAACTACTAATATAAATAAAAGCAATTTGAACTGAGTAAAAAAATCAGTCTCTGACAAAGAATGATGGTGCGAGTTTTCTGGACCAGTGAAATCTTTAGATTAGATTTTTATATAAACAAAAATCTTGGTATTTTTAGTAGAGACAAAAATGACTGCAAATTTACATCTTCATGGCAGACTGTAGCATTGGATATCCAATTTATGAAAAACAGGGCTGTGCTAGTTAGCCCTGGATGGAGTGGCTCAGCTAACAATCAGCTGAACCCGTGAGAGGTGAGGGTGTTAGACTTTGTTTAACTAGTAAAAGGAATCTGAAACACTTGGCCAAGAACAAAAGATGTGAACACAGAGTCATAGAACGATTAAGGTTGGAAAAGCACTCCAAAATCACTGTGTCCAACCGTTAACGCAGAACCACTGCGTTCACCACTAAACCATTTCCCCAAATGCCATATTCACAACCTTTAGAACTCTTCCAGGGATGGTGATTCCATCACTTCCTGGGCAGCCTGTTCCAATGCCTAACCACATTTTCTCTGATGAAATTTTTCATAACACTGAGTGTAAACCTCTCCTGTTGCAACTCAAGGCCACATCCTCTTGTCCTGCCACCTGTTACCTGGGAGAAGGGTTGCTTTACTTTAATAGAGGGACAAACAGAAGCTGATCTGCAGTGCAGGCTCTCAGTTTCAGATGGGTGACCTAAGAAATTCACTGAGTTATGAAGTATTTTGGCCTGGTGATAAAGAATACTCTCACTCCCTCATTTCCTTCTTTGTAGTCACTAAGTGGCTTTGGAATGAATTTAGGTCCCATTTTGGGGACACTTAGTGGAATTTGTTGAGTGACAAATATTTTTAACAATAAGTGTTGTTAACTGTTAAGAAAGCCTCATTCTGAATGCTTTCCACTGTCACTTGAGAACGTCTTTGCATTTGTGATCATATTTTGATGTTTATGTTGTATTTATAAAGTTGCGATAAATATTGTAATATTTTGTGAATACTTTAGGTTAGGCGAGATGTATTTAAAAATTCACCTGCAAATCTACAAATATGTAATCTGTCCATGGCAATGGACATTTGATGGCACAGTTTTGATTGCCATTGAATGATACAATGAAATTTAATTTGAAAGCTTCAAGTTCTACATCAAAGATCAAGCAGCCATGGGTCACTAAATGTGCTTGCATTAATTTTATAATTTCAGGTGCATCCCAAAAATATTGCTTAACTAAATTGTTAACTTGTTTGAATTTATGCCAAATTCTCTGTCTTTCCAGAATCAATATGCATCCTGGCTTGGTGCTTTGGCTGATCTGTGCCTGATCTATACCCCATCTATACTTCAGAGAACAGGACTGTAAAATCTACAGCGTATGGCAGACAGACACATGTATAACAATCAAAAGAAGATCTAATGCAAGACAATAGAAATAATAATAATATTGAGAATACTAGAAATTAAAGAAGAAAACCAAACCAAACCAAAAACAAAAATAAAACAAAAGCCCCAAACCAAACCAAACAACACCAAAAAACTCTGGGAAAAATCTTGATATATATGATTATCGAATCTAAGGTAGTACAGTGAAGTCATTTTATCTAATTCACAAACCTTTGCTGTCTATTAAGCATACAGAGGTACCCCAGAAAGTATTTTCATTCTCTTTAGCTCTTTGCAGCTCTTCACTGCCAAGAAACACAAGAAGGGATCAGAAGCATACATCACAGAATATCTAGAAGTATTAATGACATCGGATAACAAAGTTGACATAGTTTTTACTTTTGACTATTTATTTGCAATTTAATTGGAAAAGCAGGTCGGTGTCATTCATCTCTGGAAGAGTGACAGGCAATTAAACCAGAAGATTTTATAGGTCTGTAATTTTTGGAAAATAAGTGAAATCAGAATTGACAAAATGAAATCCTTTTTGGTATTTTAATTTAAACTCAAAGTTTATTTTTGTCAGATTTAAAAATACATCTGGCCCTTCAAGTAGATCAAATAACACTCACTCAAAATAAAATGGCTTGCTACCTCAACTTAAGAAAAAATTTGTATGTTTCGTTTTTTACTTTCTAATATTTCAGTTTGTGCTATGTCTGGAACTCAGAGAGATAAATTGATAGTATCATATCTTCTTTCTGCCAAAACCCAGAGAGAACATACTATACCAAGTGTTATCAAGAACCAGTTACAGAAGAAAAGCAGATGCCCAGTTTATCAATATTCACTAGAGCAGAAGCTTTCAGCAGCATATTTAATCTAGCAGGGTGTATCAAGGCATGCTCCAGCAAAGGTTGCTTACGAGAGCATAAATTGTTCATTCTAGTATTCTTTACCCAAGTTAGTATTGACATTGATCTGATGATTTAATGTGGGGAAGCCCTTTTACCATCAGATAAGATAACTTCACAAATATCTCAGTGGCAATCATACTCAAGTATACACTTTTAGCCTCTAAGTTCATCCTCATTCTCTCTGTCAAATAGAGTAAAATGGTTTTAAGCCTTGAGCTTTTTCTTTGAGTTGGATTCCAGACTCCCTCAACTAGGTAAGAGCTTCTGCTTTACATCAAGGAATAAGCCAAGATTTGAATTCTCTTCCGAAATCAAGTAGTCCGTCTACGATAAAGCAGGTGCAAGGACACTAAAGAAAAATAGCTGCCGCAACAAATCTGTAAAATCATGTCACTTCCACAAGATACTTCTTCAGCAGATGCCAACAAATCCGTATCTCTTGCCTCTCACTCGAATGCTATGGTGCTTGTTATGAGAAATTTTGTTAGGAAGACAATTCAGAAGTAAGATTAGATTTGTTGCTGCTCCTTAAGGTATTTAAAAATGGGAACTGGAAAACTTGAGCTGCAAAAAGTTGAGCTAGCTACTGCTTAGAGACTGTTTATTCTGTTCTGCTTATTATCCATGATGGCAGCAAACAAATTCCGCTCTGCATTAATTCTGATGATGAGTTCTCCTATGATTATGAAATCCAAGGAATGTTTTCACCACACAATTGCCAGCCTTAATTTAGTGTGGCTCACTCTTTAAAAGGCTCTCTTTTCTTCAACTCTCTGGACATCAGTTGTTGAAATTAGTACATTTCAAATGTACTTACACCCCTGTAAATCATCTCTTGCCATTTGCTGTTGTTGTTAGAAACATCATGAGCTCATAAATCAGTGGACTTTTCACATTTTTGGGATTATCTCTAGAAAATCTTAATAACCCTTAAGCTGACTCCAGCAAGAGTGTTTACCACACTCAGATGTCTTATGGGATAGTCTGCCCCCACACATTTAGATCACATGGCCAACCACTTCAAATGTACATTAGAAGAATCCCTGATGCATTTGTTCTTAGTAAGACTTCAGTGTCTGGTACCTCCTGCCATCAGATATTTTCCATGGTCTTTGAGGCAACTTAAGAAGAAGTGAGAGTTTCTTAATGTGGCTGTGTGACAGCACACTGGAGATGTTACAACACTGTCTTGCAGGACTTAAGTTTTGTTCTCAGTTTGATGCCTTGTCTCTTCACAGTCTCATCCAAAGTCTTCTAAAACTCCTAAAGCCTTTGATAATCTGCGGTTTATTTCATCACGTGGGCGTGCATCTTATAAATGGTGCTTCTTAGGGAATGACTTACAGTGCGGACTATTAGGCAAACGCCTGATAGTAGTTAGCTAGAATTAACAGGACCTGGTTGATAAGTGATTTTTGTCCTTTTTTTTAAATGAATAGTAGAAACAAAATTATCACAAGTCCTGTGGACCTTACGGCTAGCCATAACACTTCTTTTTTCAAGAGCATGTTAGGATCACCTGGACTATTATTATACGTAACCAGTGGATCAGCAAACGAGGAACCTAACACTAAACTCATGACAGCGCATTGTCAGTAAAACAAGAGAGGTCTTCAGAGAGACAGAGGATTTTATTAAGAATCCTGGGCTGAAAAACGTGCTGGAAAAGCTTGCTGGAAATGGAGTCTAGGTGAAGAAAAAGTGCAATTCTTTCCCCTTTTTGGAGAAGCATTTGGATAAATGAAAGGCAATCCATAGCATAAGAAAGGTAAGATAAAAAGTTAAATCAAAATGAAAAATTGCCCTCCTTAAATATTTATGACTTCAATTGATGAGATTCTTATTCCTGATGGACAGCTTGCAGACTAATGAGTTTTTAATTGTTGTTATGCAATTAAGGGTGATGGTCTTTTGCTAAATCTTGAGTTTCAGCCATAGTTTATGTAAGTCGTTCACATTACTCAACCTATAATGATGTACTTGGCTTCATTGTTTGTGGTCTGGTTCTCATTTGTCTGGCATTACATTCTAAGATTGCAGTGACTCAGATTTCCTTTAGTTTTACAGCAAAAAGCAATAGCATGTACTGCATGAGGCATCTCAAATTTATTCACTTGTTTGTGGTCATTTTAGTGCAGGTTTCTCAAGCAGGTGTACACAGACACATATCTCTGCATTCAGAAGATAAATAGGAGCTCCTCAATGTAGCGTCACTATGGTGATGTCTCCACCATATAATGACTGACTTATATTGAAAGTTTTTATTGTTATTTGAAATTTTTCAGTCCAGGATGTTCCTGAGAAAGGATCTAATCATTGTCCTTTTTTTTCAATAGAGATTGAGATGTATACCTTTTATACTCAAACTATATTATTATGTAGGAGAAAAAAATTGCACATCCTCTACTTGGCAGTACTTCCAGCAAAACTTGCATAACCTTTATTAAGATAAAGTACTGCTAAAGTTGGTAAGTCTTTTAACTGCAGCAGGAAGGCATGAATTGTCCACTGTGGTCTTACAGTATCATTTTGCTTATAAAAGAAGAACTGCTATATATTTTAATAAGCTTTAAGTCAATTAGAATTTTTTTTCTGTAAGCAATAAAAAGGGTTATCCAAAAGTTCATACTGATAAAGTGAAATAGATTCCAGAATTTTAATAGACTTGGATTTAACTTTTATGTCTATTCACACAGCAGAAACAATGGTGTAAAGTTCAGCATATGCTAACCAAGGCATGTATTTAGATTCCCTTGACAGTCTATACGTCAACTCTTTCTGCATGTACATGGCTTCATTCTCACTAGGTGCAGCTAGGATTATTAAAATTTAAACTACTATAACTGAACCACAGAGTCAAGTGTATGCTCTTGTCTTCCCTCTACTTTGTCATCCCTGTACATAACCAGAATGAAATATGTCCTGGAAGGAAAAAAAAAAAAGCTAAAGAAAAAAAAGGATGAACCGTAAGATGGATTTTTAAAAACAGATTTTGGAAAAAATAGCATTATTAGTTTCTCTGGTGTGCCTGGAAGTAAAATAGAATTCAATTAGATCTTGAATTTAATTCTTAGGCTCTAGATTCCCATGGATATTTCTTTGGGTCTATCACTCCAAAATGGTAGGTGGTAGGGAAAGTGGTGGAAGAGGACTTTGAAAGGACAGAGACAGAGAGAGAAGATTTTTGTAGTCTGACTTCACAGGCACTGTATAATGATTACAGAGCACGCTGGAAATTATTGATCCTGTAAGAAGCAACTGAGTGAAGCCTGGGAAGCCACATTTTGACAACAGATCACACATGATTATGACTTTTTCATAATCTCTATTATGTTCAGCTATAGCCTCTAATTTAAAAGAAGTAAGAAAAACCAACAACAACAAAACTGTCAAAGAGATTACCTTGAAATCACAAACTACAGATTGGAGCACAGGATGTAGAGAGCCCCAGTTTTGTGGTCAGGAATTATAACACTCACTCTGTAGGTAAATAGAGGGACAAACCTATACAAAATACTCAGCATGAGCTTTTCAATAAAGTTTGTGTTGAAGTAACTCTATCTTAGTTTGGACAGATTTATCATTAACAACAGGAAATTAAAAACAAAATCTGTAATACAATCTGATGACCATTTTGTCAATGAATGACAGCCATTTTGTGTTCTCTGACTATTGGAATAGTTTTAATAGCATTTGTGCACTTCTTCAAGTATCAAAACATGTCCTCTCTTCTGGCAGTGGCCAAAAAATCGTAAAAGGAAATCATAAGTCCTCCTGACCATAGAGAAATCTTGTGTGTATGTCTGTAATCTGTTGTTGGCTTAATCTGTTCTTTTTCATTTTCTTTTTCTATAGTAGTTTCATCACTGACCCCTAAAAACCAGGACAAATGCCCAATTTCTTTTTATTTTCTATAAAAAGGCCAATAAAAATGGCAAATATAGAAGACTGAATGGCCATTGCAGTGATTCATTTTGGCAATTCACAACTAACTTATGTAAAGTTCAGTTGGTTCCTGGAGTTTGACTCTATGCCATTATTGAGGCAGTTCCTGGGGTACTAACGCTAATTCACTCAATCAACTCCCTAAGCAGCTCCAAAGATTCCAGATCTTCTTTCTCCAGGACATACTGTTCCAAAATCAGAATGTGTTTTCTCAGAAATTACTTTAGTGACATACTGTAAGAAAGTTTACATTCCCACATGTGACCTCAGATTTCCATAAACATTTGAAGTGATGCTGATGAAAGCAATCAGCTTTCAAACTGTTCAAATATAGAACACAATGGATCTGTAGCCAGTGGAAAGCCTTCCCCTTCCCTTTCCAAGATCACTTCAGTTGGCTTCAGGTTAGACATCATGATTATTTTCTTCCCATGAGGACAATGAGGAAGGTCTGCATTCCTCATTCTATTATGCAATTCACCTTGACATGCTTTTTAAATTTGAGGCTGTCCCAAAAAATGTAAAATATGATAGTCTTGTTACAGATATGTTTTATTTTCAGAACAGCAATAACAAGAACATTAGAGTTTCAAGAAGAGCAATAAAAGTAAAAACACACATTGCATAATGTAGTTTAAAGAACCTGCAAAGAATTAGTTGAAACTGTAAATACACTCAGATGGACTGCAATAATTTTAAATCAGAAGGAGATCACTCCTAAAACTCAAATTCCATATGGGCAAAACTCTACTTTCCTAAATCAAATGAGTAGCCCCACAGAAGCCAGTGAACCAGGAGAGGAGTAATTTTATTTATGCAGGGCTCAGAATGAAGAAAAACCTCTCCTGTCTGCATATGCCACGCTCTTTTTAATACAGACGTAAAAGGTATCCTTCCAACAGCAATTATTTAGAATCTCATCTTAACCTGCTTCCTTCTTGAGTTGATTGATTCACAGGAGCAGGGCCAAGGATGGTAAAATCGACTGGGTAGGACCATCAGTCATCCCAACAGAAGCGTAGGATTTGGAAACAAAGGCAGCTTGATCCTGGTGGGCGCAGCACCTTCAGAGCAGAGTGTGTGCACTGACCAGCCCCAAAGACAATTTCACCATGTTGTGTCATAAAATCCTTCTAGTTCTCTGCAGCTCTGCACAGTAATACATGTAAAGTCGAGACTGAAATACAAGTGACACTTTGCTGGCTCACACACACCATTGCAGTCAGGAGAGGATCAGGGCTCCAGAGGGTTTAGCTGTGTCTAAACTTCACCAAATGGGAGGTCACCATACATGGCTAGTGTGGCTCACCGGAGAGGAAGGCATTTTAAGATTCTGATGTGAACCCCAGCTTTGATCTTACACTATGGGATTTGAAAAAAGGAAAATAAACCAAATTTAGTAACTAAGAATACTTTATGTTCCATTCCCACAACTCTAAGGAGTTTTCCTGTTACACAAAATTCTAAATTGTAGCAGCTTGTGGAATGTTTTTTTTCAAACTGCATCATTATTCAAGTTTTCTCTTCATCTATAACCAGATAAAAACATGCAGTTTTAAATACAGACTATAAATCTATGTTTTTTCCAGCTAGTTCCATACAGAACCATTTTTAATATTGAAAAATAGTATAAAGTCTGAGTCTAGCAAGATCACTTAAAAGAAATTATCCTGTTTACCTTGTGCTTTATGAAATGGTCAAAAGACTTTTTGAAATTAAATCCCTAGTAAAATGTATCATTTTAGTTCTGCAAGACACAAGTACCAATAAGCACCAAAATTATAGAATGCCTGTAAAGCAAAATGACACTCTTAATGTTGAAACTTCTCTACAGAATAACAAAGACAAGACGAAGAACTATAAAAATAACTCTGCTGTTATATTCTATATATAGTTATGTTATTATGTTATATATATATGTTACATATTATATTATATATATATTATATATATAATATAACCTGGCCAGCTCTTCATAGAGAAGGAGGCACTGGGGTACTCTGAGAGGATACATTTGCAAGTGGCTCTCCTCATGAAGAGATATCAAAATTGACCTCTCATGTCTCAAAGATTTCGCAGCATTAGTGGAAGGGCCAAAACCACCCTTACAGCCCTTGCTCCTTGGCTGCAGGTCTCTGACCACTCTCCACAGCATAATCATTCTTGAAAGCCCCTCTTTTAACAAGAGCATCTAGTGCAACACAGAGGAGATATGAGATTGTATTATCAATTTGTCTAGTCCAGGATGCTGACAAAAATGGCATATCTTGTCCCCTTTGGGTGAAACTTCAGCACACAGAAAAAAAATCAGGATAGTCTAGGCAAAAAAGAACTGAAAGAAAAAGAACTCTGTCATGAAAAAAATGTTACATCCTGTATCACGTGTCCTCTACACATAAAACCATCACAGTCCAATGATAAAGATGAAAAAAGATGATCTTTGAGGATAACACACCAGTGTCAGAAAGGCAATATAGAAGTAGCAAAAACCTAGATTTCCCAAAGAAATGTAAATCAAAAGTGAGTCTCTTTCTAACAATACAGAGTTTACAGCAGAAATGCTAATATCAAAATATTCTAATGCTTATAATTTTTCAGAAGACATACTAGTCTTCTCTTTCCCTTATATTTTTCTCAAAAGATGAGATTATTAGCAACATGAGGCAGTGCATCATGAAAAACAACACTAAATGTTGGGTTGCCAATATAAAGTAGCAACACGAAGCTGAGCGATCACAACCATGAGTATTAACAAGGGAGTTCAACCTCTCCAAGGCTAAGATATGAAAGCCTTACTTTAAATAAATATTTTTTTTAAAGTAGCATCAAAGGCAGACTTGATTAAATTTGTTCACAAAGCTCTTGGAATGATTCTAGCTGGAATACAAATCTCTACAATTTCGGTCCAGAAGAGAGAACACCAGTAAACCCATCCCAGTTTTTGCAGCATTTTGCTTGTAACGTCTGATCAGAGTTTAGCTTGTAGGATCCAAACACAATTGAGCAACATTTGATTATGATTATTTTATTTGATTTTCTGAAGTATTTGCACAATATTCTTGTTACTTTGAAGATAGCTCACTTCAAGCTGTTCAGCTTTTATTCAACAAAGCCAAACACAATTTCTTTTTATGAAACACTGTAAATATAGAAAGCTGTAAATTAAGTTGCTCTGGAACAGAGAAAGCAATTTTAAGAAATGTTAAGTGATATATCTAGCTTTGAAGTCACTCTCCATGGAAAGGAATAGGACTTTTCTTATTTTCTTGCCACAATGGGAAGCAAAAAGGCTAATTCAATTTCAGGCCAGAAAAAAAGAAAATAACTACGTGTGTATGTTATAACACATACCAGTAAGTAAAAGAGATACTTTAAAAAAGTAGAACTGTGCTTATAGTCACACAACTTAGGTGTTAGCGTAATTAGAAATACACTCCAAATTTTAAAAGTTATGACACAATTACTGTAGTACCTATTAGAATATATGCTTTAACTACTTCTTTAATCTAAAATCTAAAATAATCTCTTACAAGCTTGTACTATTATGTACACATCACAGTGGTTTTGCAACTATCATAATAAAACTAAATAAATAATTATTCAGGAAGGCATGTATACTACACTACTGATATCAATGGCTCTATTAATTATGAAAACCTGTTCTTGTTTTCAATATTTCTTTCATACACTGAACCATCCAACCAGAAACTGAACTGAAAGGTATTCTTCTATACGGGCTGGCAATCATTGAAACCTTACCACGAGAAAAGATTTGGTAGCAGATGTTTCAAAACTGGTTTGCTGAGCTTAGTTTCCTAAACAATGGCGATGGGTTACCTGAGTTGGAGCACTCCTACACCAGCAGTTCCAGCTGATCCCTGCTCCCTCACTGCTGCGTGGCTCAGAGGTCACCCCTTGGCAGCCTGTGTGATTTGCAGCCTTTGCTGCAAGAATACGACCAGCGCTGGAACCTGCTCTTCAGGTTCAGCACATGGGATCAGGGCCAAGGCAAGGCAGCTGGCTTGGAGGAGGGAGGGGGGTCCAGAGGCTTTATATAGGCTTAAGAGCACAATAGCATTGGCCAGGCAGCTGTGTCTGAACGGAGGTGCACGAAGAGAAGGCAGGACCTTTGTGGCGGTGTTCTGGCTTTAGGGGCTGTCAGGAGAAAGCTGACAAAACAGGAGAGAGATGTTAGACTGCCATTTCACAGAGGCTGCATAAAACTGGAACAACCAGATTTAAAAATAAAAGCAACCTGGTAAAAGAAAAAATGGAAGGCCAATTTAGGGATATAGGCGGAAGGTTATTTGTTCAAAACAAGCCATAAACCAGTCCTATCTTAAGCTGGTCAAGCAGGTAAGTGAAAGGAAATAGCCTTAGAAAATGTCTAAGGTGATTTCCACAAAGTACATTTTTATTCTAAACTTGTCATTACAGTGTAATGACAGGTAAGTGCAAGGTACTTCTATAGCTAATTAAGTGTCTAAAAATTCAGGAAGAAATTTTTCCCAGAAGTTGAAAGTGATTTCTGGAAATGCATTTCTGTGGAACCTAATGTGTATGATTCCACCATCTACTTAGTGTAAAGTTTTCTGTGTGTTTATACTCCCTTACAATTACCACTTTTATTGATCATTGGGATTTCAATTCTTCTTAGGTGCATTTTTGGGGGACCAATATAAAACAGCAGTCATGCTTTTTAAATTAATAGTGTATTTGAAAAGCATATACATAGACCTCTATTAAAGCAGTGGTCATAACAGTACTGGTGTTCAATTTAGACAGCTCTTGAGTGCAAATCAGTGATGACAGCAGTATTTATGCTCTAGCAGCATATAACCTGTGAAGTTGTGTCCTGATACATTTATGAGTCCTGATAATCAATATATTTACAAAAAATAAAAGAGACCCTGAAATTAGCTTAGTTGTTTAGGGCATGGTGCTAATAACACCAAGGTCATGTGTTTGAGATTTGGATGGGCCATTCACTTAAGTGTTGGAGTCGAAGATCCCTGTGAGTCCCTTCCAACTCAGAATATTCTGTGATGGTGAAAATCATGCTTGAAGCCTCCATCTGCCTTACTGCTAAAGCTCAATGTTACAGTGCTTGCTTATTGAAATGAAATTATTCATTAGGACACTGGAGGAATCCAAGCAGATTTTAATCTCCTCAGTTTGAAAAGAAAAAATACATGAGAAAGACAATGGTGTAAGAACTGGTAGATTTTGTTACCCAGGCTTCTGATTACAGCCCATTTTCTACCATCCTTCCCTTTAATTTAAAGAAAATTATCTACAGAAGTTTTTATCTTTTTCCAAACTCCTGAAATCCAAATAGCATGTCTCCTGACTAGGTTTTGTTAGTTTTCTGCTAAATCTCTGCCAGAGAGTATTGTTTGTTCTTTGTTTGAAATTATCAGCAACTTTTAGCCAGATCAGCTGCAAGGAAATCTCTCAAGTTCTGAGCAATTTCTCCTCCACAAGCCATCTTCTATTAGGCAAAAAAGTTGCTGGGATAATTCCAAATTCCCTCTTCATCCCTCTGGGATGTTTCTTAAATTTCTGCACCAGGTCCTCAACAAAGAAATGAGCCTTTTCTTTTGGAATCAACAAGAATAAAGTGTTTAGTTTCTTAATTACTGGGCTAGGCTCTCTCCAAAAGGGTCTAAGTTTGGAATTCTTTTTCTGGCTACTTTTTCTAATCAAGAGCCAAGCATTTTCTGCTCCCTGGTTGGGAACATAATTATTTTCATTTCTTTTGGGCTTCTACTGTCTTTACTTGCAGCTCAAAACTGCCTTATATTCAGGAATACTGAGCTGCAGACAGATATGTAACAACACTGCAACAGCTACCTAGAGAAGACTCTGATAATTACCAGTTCTTTTTAAATTAGCATAAAAAAAGCAGAAGTACAAAAATGAGCTCTGGAAAAGTGATGGATAATAGAACACTAGAAAAGTAAAAAATTGTTATTTTTATGTTCTAGCATTTATAGTCTTCACCAAGACTTTAGGCATTTAATTTGCAGCCTCCAAACTCCACACCAATCAAGCTCAATTTATTCAAGTGCAAATCCCACAGCAACTTTCAGCATTGCATAAAAGTAATTTCCCATACAGAAGCCACAAGTGACTAGGATCAACTTGGAAATTTAAATACAATCTAGTTCATAAAAATCCTTTCTTCACCAATTCAAATCCTTTTTGCTGTTCCTCTGTCAAAAGTCCCTCAATTACTTGGTACTACAATGGCATTGCCCAGGCATCCAGACTGTACACAAGCCTCTTCTCTCAAAACGATGAATTTCCTCTCCTCTCGAGGAAGTTTCTGGGCCCTTTTTAACAGTCAGTTCTGGGATTGGAGGTGCAGTAGCACAAATGATATTACTTTAAACTTGCTTCATCTTCCTGAGTGTTAAAGAGTGAACTCTAAATTGAAAGCACTCATTTGGATACCTTTAGAACGTTTTCAGTTCCTACCAAATAGCTATCCTCTATTCCATATAAAGAATTGAAATAATTTAAGTACTTGAGAACATCTATTCCCAAAGGCTTGGGATATATCACTTATTGCTCTCTGAAGAATCCAGAGCATTCCACAGTGAGTTTTCCCTCACTTTTATTACGGTCAGAACAATATGTTTTATATATTTTTTCCCAATGTTTTACGTTGTCTGCTACAGGAGAAAGCTATGAACAGTCTTGAGCTACCTGTGGAATCAGAATTAACACGTCCTTCAGTTTTGATCATGCTTTTAAAAAATTATTACTGTAAAATATGTCTAATCAGCTCATTATTTAGTTTCTTTTGTCTTTAGGTGATACACCATCAAATCTTACAGGCTGACTTTCCATCAGTAACGTGCTGTGGCTTGTCCTAGTACTTCACCAGATCAAATCTCTCCAGTTTTCAATTAGTTACAATTGCTGCTTCCTGCCTTTTTGGCAGGAACATCCTCTAGGTGTTTGACTCACATGAGCTTCACAGCTCTTGTTCTGTGATTACCTTTACAGAACAAGCTGCAATGAACCCAGAGTCCTTGGTCTGTGTTCTGACTGGGTACGTCTTGGTCAGCCTCAGTATTCTCAACCACACATCCCTCAGGAGTACAGCTCTCCCGTACGGAGCAAAGATTTTACTTTCACGTCAGGCCATTCGCTGCCTCAATTCAACACTAGTTCTGTGCACTTGCATTTTTACTTCATTTAGTTTGCTTTTAGAAGTCTCATGTAGAGATGGCCTTTTCCATATTTTGTCCCACTGACTTCAGAGGATCATTTTGCCATAATTAATCCGTTTCTGTATGTGTAAATGCTTCAGAATTCACCCCTGACATGTCCACTTTGTCCTTCCTACCTCACTCCATGTCTTCATTTATTCCTCACACACCCTGAAAGCAACTGAGCTTCCAGACAGGGAGAATAAAGGGTCAGCACAAATATTCCACATACATTTACAGCTTATATAAGGCTTCAACATCATGAAACAGTATCCCAAATTATAAGATATTTGGACACCATTGATGAATTTAGAACTAGGCAGGACAGACAAATTACATCTACATGAAAGCAACCACTAGATAAATTTAAAGCTAAGTGCCTTAGCTAGGCAATTTCACATCATTGCTTTTATTTGATTTAATGAGATCTGAAACAATATCAGCCAAGAGTAGAAGAACAATAGGAAATTTAGATTCCTTTCTCTAAAACAAAAATTTCTGCTAATTTCTCTTCTAGAAAGCTTTCATGCTTAGAGTAACCAGATTCTTAGAAATGGGGAAAAAAAATTCTCATCCCAAGACTTCATCAATGTACTGTTTTTATAAAGATCTTGGAGGAACACATGTCACGCACTTGGTTTAGGTGAGTTAGAGCCAATAAGAGTGTGCTCTGTCAAAGGAAGACATTTTGAGCATCAAAAATGAAAACATTTACAAGGTCCTAAGGGATTTTTAGGAAGTTTTTCTTGAAAAATGAAATGTATTTGAAAACTTAATTTTGTATGAAAAACAAATATGACCAAAACTACTTGATCACTTTTGGCTCAACACATGGTGACAAGTAATGAATCTATTTCCAAAGACTTCTGAATTACTGTGCTGCTGCCTTGATCATCAAAGCTGCAGATATCCACTAACTAATAAATCTAGGCAAAATTTTAAAATACATTAATTTTAAAAAGTAATTGAAGCTCTAGTGTGCTTGGCGCTGTACAAACTTTAACAAAAATAAGTTCCCTTCACAGTCCTACAGTCTCATAATTTGGATAAGATCCTAAGAATACAATTCCCATTTAATTCAATGGTAAGCACATAACTAAAACCCTGTGCAAGGCATTGAACATTTAGCACAGTATTCACTAAGTAGATCCAGATGATGGGCCAAATCCAGCTCTGATGTAGGTGGGCAAAATGCCATTTAAATCATTTGAGTTGCAACACTAGAGCTGAATTTGACCTTATATTTTTTGAACATGATGCCAAATGACTGCAAAAACAATGTAGTTTTTACTCAAGTGCAAATGAATGTGGTGGTTTCATCCTAGACCCTGGAGGACATGTATTCAGAGCACAAAAGCATCACAGAGTTTGGCACAGCTTGTAACTGCTTTTCCACAAAGATCCAGGACTAGAGTGTTTAGGGCGTTGCAGGTCATGAGCAAAGGAGGCAAAGCAGCATAACTGCATGGACATGGCTGCACACTGTTTGCCTCTTGCTAACCTCTGGCCAGCACTCGCTTCCTCATTTTCATCATTCACTTTAATGTTTCAAGAACAACAACATCAATTTGAATAATTCTGAAGTCTCAGAGGATGTGCATTGTTCTTCCCCAGGGCCTACTGAAAGGCAACTCCATAACTTTGTATTTATGCTGCTAGAAATACAAGCTGAATTTGTCTTACTGTGGTTATTAACACCTGGCCTGTGTAATTTCTTACTTTTAAAGATGTGAAGGGTCTTTCCAAAAGAAATTTTATAAAAGACAGTGATAAACGGGACTAGAATTTATGATACATGTTCTTGCTAGCCATTCATATTTTCATGTTAGACTTTGGCTTCCAGAATTAGTAAGAATAAGAAAAGTTTATTATCTTCCTTTGGAACAATGTGCATCTTTATTTAGCACAAATAAGCACACAACTAACAATTTAAAAAAAAATCTAGATAGCCCACAAAAAGGCTGCCTGAATAATGAGATTCAGCAACTCATCCCACCACTTTTTGAGGACATTGAGTCCATTTAGCATCAACATCCCTTTACTGCTGATTTTCTTATTTACCTTTTCTGTCTTGAGGTAATAAGAAAAAAGAGAAAGCTTTCCATAGGAAAAGGGGGAAAAGGCACAAAAACATAGTCTGGCAAAAAATTCCTCATTTTGGATGTGTGTACCTGTAGGAAACTGGTGTCCAACAAGTTGAATATGTAGCAGAGAAAAAAGCAAGTCTTCTAATTTTGCTGGTATTTCACAAGAACAGCTTTTGCTCTGTTCTTTGTTCATCTCATTTGTACTCTTTCAAACTGTACTGTCACCAAAGACACTTTCCTGAAAGAAATCAGAAGTGTAATACTCCAGGACCACAGAATAGCCAAAGAAATAATCTACAGCAGTACTTTTTCTCTTCTCACACAGAATTTGAGAAAGATAATATGTTTCTGACAGCCTTCTCCTTCATTCTCTTAGCAGTTTTTATCACCAGTTTAATTCTTCCTTCCAGCATGCTCTGATCTGTCCAAATGAGAGACTGTAGCAGTGTTTGTTTTGCAGCTGTGTGGATCCCATACCACCCAACTCTGCAGACCAAAGCCAGCAAACTGAAGCAAACCCAAAGCAGGCCATGCCAGTGTGAACTGAGCAGAAGAAGCCCTTGGGTCATATAGCTAGATTGTAAAGCAGCAATTACAGCAAACTCAAATGGAGACTGAGAATTTATCAGGAACTCTCTTAAAAGAAAGTTAAAAGTCTAAATTCATTTAGAATTTTTGACAATCTTGACTTACTGTTATTCAGGCTTTTGATTTGGGATTTTTAAATCTAATTAGGAGTAGATGCCATTCAGTGTTTTCCATGATATTCTAGATGAAACAGGTTCAAATCTCACAATTCATTTATAAATCTTTCAAAGATTCTACTCAATCAACAGCATGTAATGTTGTTATAGCAACACAAACTTACTTCATCTGGTTACAGTGACATCAGAATTAGATTCTTCAGAAAAATTTTTAAACTGCTGCTGAGAAAACATTTTAAATTTATCTTCTGGTGGGTGGCAGATATACTTTTTCTTACCCTTTCCCTCCAACAAGTAGAAGGAAATTTAAAAACAAAATTATCTCCTACAAGCCAAAACCAAGATTTTTCAAATAAAAAGATGTGCAATATAGTTCTTTCAAAAGCGTGCTTTACAACCTTTTTCTTTTCTCTCTCACTTTTTTTCAGATGTGATGTCTGGAAAACTGTAGTAAAGTGGCTTGCAATTCCAGTAAGCCCCCCTAGGAAAGCAGCTTTCAGTTCCAGGAGAAAATTTTTACTTAGTGGCTAAAAGACTTCCAAGTTCATGATCCAGAACAGGCCAAGAGCACTTATAAGTCAACAACATCATAAATTAACTAAGTAAAACTAAAGTACTGAAATAACTGAAGTTGATTTCAGGGATATCAAATCAGAACTTAACTCAGACTTCCAAATCCTGTTTAATTTTCGTAGAGAATTTCTGTCTCAAAAAACCAGTCTGTACCAAAATACTACATCCCACAAAACCCATCCTTGAAACCTTGAACAGGCTTTTGCATTACAAGTGCCAAAATTATTTTTTTCCCCTTGACCACCTTTTTGCTAAATCAGACTTCAAATAGAGAGCTTTTCTGGGAGAAATTAAAAGACACTCACAAACTACCCCCATCTTAGATTGACTTTGACATTTTACAAGGACGTTAGAGCTAAGTCTAGCCAAATTTGGGTGGAAGACTTCCAACCCAGGATTCTGCGGCGAGTTGGGCTGGTGAATAGGTCACATTCTTTCTTTCAGCCATACAAACTGATGTCCTAATATGGTGCTAGGTGGCACTATTCTGTGAACAGATCCTTTTCCTAAGAAAATAACTATTCATTACTAAATACCACTGTACTGTTTGACAAAATTGTGGCATTAACCCACTCTTTAGCAAATTCAGGACATGAGCTACTTTAGTCTCAAAGTAATTTCAACCACTCTGTTTTGGTTCTGTGCATACACCAAGCTTCTTGTACTGCTGCCATTAGAGAGGATATAGGTCTTCATGTATATTTTGAAGATGCTTTTTCTTTCAAAGCAGGATTACATTAAAGTTAATGAAACCTTTGAAAAGTTAATGAAACCTTTGAAAACGTTCAATAGAGGAATCATTTGGAAAAGCCCCATGGGTCCTTTAGAAGAAGGACTCCAGGTCTGTATGAAGAGTTGTTTAATGACACAAAATTTAAAATCTTTGCCCTGTGCCATAGGTAATTTAGACTTATGCTGCCCTACTCCCTAATATGCTGGTTGCTTCAAAATTATATGGATGATCTTTCTTTGCAGGGTACATTTTAAACCTACCTTCTTCCCCTTTCTTTGCAAGCATCACTGCTGTACAATGATCTGAGAACAAGAATTCACGGAGACAGAATACCTATTTCTTTACGGGACTGAAAGCCAGAAACTTGGACTATAGTCACACACTTTTAAATTTTTTTTTTATCTGTGTACCTCAGTTTCATCTGAAAGAAATTACGTGTCTTGACATGACTAAACTGTGGCATCCAACTGTCTCTTTCTATCCATTTCACAGATAAACAGAGTTTATATACGCAAGCAGATCTGCTTTCCAAAAAATGTAAAGTAGCAATGAGAGGGAGAAAGATTCCACCCCTTTTCATGGGAAGTTTCTTCTAGTGTCTTGGTGTTGCTCTTGCTTAATGTAGTGTAACTTTCAGATGACGTTTCCATCTGTAGTCACTTGTAATTCCCATGTCAGTCCAGAATATACTGGGGTTGCTAATCTCTTGTATTTAGCTTTACTTGTTAACTATAGTCCAATATTTTTAAAAACTGCAGCACTCAGGACCTCTGATAAAAGAGAGTCTATTTTACATTTATTTCTTGCCATCCATTCTTACCAGCAATTTGATGACATTCTGAAAAAAATTGGCATTAGGCATGCAATGTGATTAGTCTTATTAACAATTATGTTCTTAACTACTGCATGTTATGGAAAAAATCCTCTAATAACTGACAACCAGTTTTCATGACACAAAAGCCATGGAAATCTGTAGATATTAAAGCTGTATTTTCCCAAGCCTTTCAGATTCAGCTTATTATAATAGGATATCTGTTTAAACTGCATTCACAGGTTTAAACTGTCTTTATAGGAAGTATAATGCACTACAAAAGAAAGGTATCGGATTTATCATGAACCAATTTCATAAAAATGAGCTCCCTCTTTATTAAGCACCAAATGAAACAAAGAAACAAAGTTGGGAAAGTGGGGGGAAGGTCAGTGTGATTTTGTTTTGTCTTTTTTCCACACTCTCCATGCTCCTGCTTTCTAGGCTGGCTTTTTACCTATATAATTCTGTTCCTACATAAAGGCATTTTGCATTCCTCTTCCCTGGTCTCCAATTTGTCCATCTCACATGAAAGATAGCAAAAGTGGGACAGGTAGCAAAAGCAGGGCTTGCTCTGGCTTAGACAGCAGAACTACCCATGCCTCCCCTCCATAGGACTGCAGCCCTTGCAACTTTGCCTCCCTTTTAGAGAGGCAGGTTGTGGGCAGGAGGAGGGGCAGCCCCCAGGAGATTCACATTCACACTCCAGTCAATTTGCAGACATCAAATAGCTCCATGGGGTTGTTGTACTAACAACTGTCCCGTTTGTTGTTGTCTTAGGCTCTGTAGAAAACTCTTGAGTAATGCTGAGTTTACTTAGCTGCAGAAAGTTTGGTGAACTTCAGTTTATTCTGAGGCCTGCTAACAGCAGGAAAAGTCCAGCCTATAGTTACAGAGGATTCACTGCTTGACGACACTAACAAGATCCAGATCCAAGAGATAGAGACAGCTGTGGTCTTCATATACTCTGCCTTGCAGGGTGAGTATGCTAAAGACTTTCATCCTCTTATAATGTTCCCCCTGCCCACTGAAGTGCCCAGGGTAAGGGGAAAAGAGGATAAATTAGTGTCTTACTTTTGCATTAATAAGAATTTTTAAGTCAAGCAGATTAAGGCATAGAGAGAATGCTGTAAAGGTACTCCAAACTCAACAACTTTTTAAACAGATATGCTCATTACGACCAGAGAATTAGAAGCTATTTACAAGTAACACAATCTGGGGAAGATAAACATATGCATAAGGCTGACACAGAAAAGGTTTCTTTAAAAAAGTCAAGATAGAGGAAATACAAAACACAGCAGAAAAAAAAAAAAAAAGCTGAGGATTAATTAAGCTCCAAACATGCTTCATGAAAGTGTGGGGTTTTGTATTAAAATAAAAGTGGGTATTTCATGAACTAACACAGATATTACCACAATTTTTAATAAAATGTCTTGGTATTTGTACAAAATATAAGTATCACAACTGAAAAATATAACAAAAGTATCTGATGGTAAAAAAGCTATTGCCTCTTTAGCTTTTTTACCTTTGTCATTACATAAAATGCTTCCATTTCTAACGTGAGCAGTTACATAAAGGGCAATAGTTTCCTTAGTGTAAAATATCATTTACACATGAGTTATATGGGAAGTGACTGCCTGTTACAAGCTAAATAATTTACATTCACTATTCAAAAAACAGAGATAGTCTGATTCTGAAAATCGTGGCTTGTGGGTAAGCACCTTTCACTGATGGTATTTCTTTGAGCAGTGGTTAGCAGGATCAAGTCCTAGTCTGTGCACCTGACATCACACCATCAAGAAAACTCTGCAGATGTTTATCTTAAAACTTAACTGCAATGCACACAAACTCCATCAAAGAAAACACAAAAGCCCTTTTGAACTGTATTTATTGTTGTCAGGAAATACATACCTTTCATCTCATGTAATGGGATATTTTCTTTTATTAAATCTAACTTAAACAGATGAAACAGTAAGAAATGATTCAGTTAACAGTTTATCTTTTAAATTCAGGTGGCATTGCTATAGTTAAAGGGAATATCAGTAGAAGGCACAAAAGATAAAATGAACAGAAGCCATAAAAGACTGAAAGACATATTTGTTACTGTGTTAGACCGGTGGCTTCCAGCAAAATGTTTCTTTGCTCATTAGCAGATAAAAAACTAATATCACTAGCACCCTTTTAGTCATGAGTTGCTTTACTATCCTTATAGAAAGAATTAGTTACCAAGTTTCAAAATAATACAGAGATTTTTTTGTACTACCGAGATTTAACTGTATAAAACTTGAGTTCAGGAGGAACCATTATCTCTAAATCAGTATATTGTCTGTGTGATTTTTTTGTCTCCCTTCTACAGTTCTTGCATTTCCAAAATGTGCATGACCTACAGGAAGTTTCAGCAATTGTCTGGTTCAGAGTTGCTATCCCTGCTTGGCCTTGACTTTAGTCTCAGTTGTGTGCCTGTATCGTGCCATAGAGGAGGGATCTAATTTGGTTGCCTCATTGTAAGCATTGGTAAAAAAAAATTGCTTCCAGAATGAAATCAAAAGAATATAAAAAGCATTTTAACATGAAGAAAGTTCAAATGTTGCAGATGGTTCCTATCAAATGACTGATATCTGGATATTGCTTTATTGGAAAGCTAAATATTTATAAAATAATTTGGGCTTGGATTTAAAGGTCATCTAATTAAGCAAATAAGTAACATTAAATTAGTCACAAATGTTCTTAAAATATGGGGTTTGCCATTTACAATTAGCCAGTAGAAAGCTGACTCATATTTCTCACATCTGACAAAGTGTTACTTTTGATTTTTAAAGCAATAAGAGGTTTTAAGCTGTATCAGGCTACTAATATTTAAATACAAACTGAAAATTGGCTTTGAGTCATATTTGGCATGATCTCCTACTTTTCTTCCAGTGGTAATAACTATTACTGGATTTCTCAGTAATTCTCATAGCGGTGTTCTTTGGACAGAACTGGAGAAATTCTACAAAGATTTATACTCTGGAATCCCAAGCGCAGTCAGTAGAAATGCAAATTATGGCCCAGAAGCTATCTGCCAAAAGGTGACATGCTGCGATGTGTCTGTTTGCCATCAGGACACTGCTGTGGTAAAAACTAATATTACAGTTATCCCAAACACCTTTTCAAAGCCACTGCTCTTACTTTGAACATTTAGGTGGTGTTTACTTCAGAGAAACACTAATCTGGATGTATGGAGAGTTTTTGATCCCTGTAATTTAGCACTTTTGTAGTAGAGCATTTGTAAAGGAACAGATAACTATGTGGTTTCAGAGGAAGGTTTTTAATGAGACAGGAAAAGGCCTTTTTTATTTTTTTAATAGGATGGAACCACTTGTATCTAATCACTGTACTATCCACTATCCTTCTGTTGGTGTTGGCAATGGCTGTTTCAGCTTTATTTAACACCTTCTTGATTTTTATCTACAGGAAGGGTGATTACATACAGTCCTGCACTTAAATGTTTACCCGTTTGCCAAATCATGGGAAATTAATTAACAAATATATATTAACAAAAGTGTTTCCCTAGCTCTAACGAGGCAACAAACTAATAGAAGTTCTTAGCCTGATACAGCAACATTTTGGAAATCCCTAGTACCATGGTCCTGGAAGGACTACACACACCAGTTTCAATTGCTGTAGAACTATTTTCACTTCAAAATAGTTTGTGCTTAGAGGACATTCAGCTTTAGTTTGCAATGCTCAAATCTATGATCTACAACAGGTTTTGTTTTGATCTAAACTTCCTTCAGTTAGGAGATTGTTTTTTTAGCATAGTAGAGAATCGATGAATTGTCAATTTTACTTGATTCCTCTTTTCCATTTTGAGCATAGCTCTGCTCCTGAAAAAAAACTAGATGACAAGGATGGACAACATATGCCCAAATCTTATTCTGTAGCGTATGCCAAATAGTAATGCATGGTTTCGAGTTCCTGCTCCAATGATAGTCTGCAGCATAATTCCCGTGGGTAGAAAACCACATTGTGTTGTGTCCTCTTGACACAATGTATAACAATATACAGCAAGCTTAATACTCTTGAATATATTTCAACAGCAGAGCCACAATTATTTTTAGACATCTAATTCTTTAAGCCTTTCTGTGTTATTGTAGGGAATTTTGGTCATCTCCTGCACCGCCAAAGTAAGCTTGAATAATTTCTGTCAAGAGTTCAGAACTCACAACAGAGCAGGCTGGGAGATTGCCATCAGCTCCAAGAGTCTCCAGAATTCTGCCCACTAGTGACGCACAGAAAGAGGCTGAGATTTTCAATTTCATACAAAGTTAATAGCCTTAAAATATTTGCTGTAGTTCACAGCGAAAGGCTGTAATTCACCTATTTAATAGAAAGTTAAATTCATGTGATAGAGCAAAATATGCCTTCTTATTAAGGCTGTGTCTTTTTTCAAGGATTTCAGTCCTTCCCTAATTAAAGGAAATTGCAAAACTCCTGCCAATTTCCCTAGCAGGAGAATCAGATCCTTTCGTATCTTAACCAGGGACTACACCCTGCGATGCATGTTTTAACATGAGAATCATCCATATCCAAATGTATTTTTGCAATGGAATTAACACAAAAAATGAGGCCTGTATCACAGACTCCAGAGCAGAGAGTCAGTACTGCTTTCTCAACCCCTAGTATTTGGCCATCTTGTTTAGTCCCAACAGGCTAGTTATAATCCATCTTATAGGCTCCAGGATGTAGGAGAGATCCAACAGTAAAAAGAGCTAGCTGAATAAATAACAAATGTGCAAGTGGAGCAGGGCATCCCACTTGTTTCATTAAAAGCCCTAAGCATACATGTGCTCGACTGTCATGCATGATCACACCCTAGGACACGGCAGTATGCAAAGCAGCTCTGTCTGCAGTTGCTTCGTATCTCATCAGACTGTGCTGTCTCTTCTGACCGGCAAAAATAGTTGAATCCTCTGCTTGGGTACACTTTACAAAATACTAAAATCTTGGTATACAACCTTTTCTAACACTTCCATAATTAACTTGAGCCATGGCTTGGAGGGTGTTGAGGAAGGAGCAGGAGGGAAGAAAAAGCTGTGTGTTAAATATTGTTAAGACTTCCGCTGTTTTATATGTAACATCAGAAAGAGAGAACTTCTGCATAAGGTCGTTCTCATGGTTTTCATTATCGCATATAGTTAATTAAAAACACTTCAACCCCAGGCAACCAACACACTGCAAAGAGAATATTAAGAGGGTATAAAAGCATCCTACTCACTTGGAAACTAATTAACTTGGTTAAAAATGAAACAGTTTTTTAAAAAGTACTGTAGTGTCAGGAAGGGCTTGTTGATACCTCAGATTTACTATGTGTGCACAGAAATGAAAGCCAATTTTGCTTCTTGTGAAGGTAATGGTAAAAGTCCGTCTCCAGGGCAGGCAGATCAGGCCTTTAGCATTAGGCTTAAATCTTGAAATAAACAGGATAGCTATTTAGTGTCAAAAATAGGCTTTAGGTGCCTGATGCTAGTTTGAGAGCAATTTAGGCATTCAATTCCAAAATAATAGTCCTGAAAATCTTTCTTCAACACCTTCCTGAACTTTGCAGCACCTCTATTATTATCAATATCTATCTAAAATTGATAGATAATTTACTATATTATCTACCTTTTAAATATAATAGATAGATAGCTTCTTTCTAAAGACTAAATAGCTTCTTTCTTAAGTTTTATATATTGATCCCTACTTAACTTATCACTTTCCTATGGCCAGATAGAGACTGGAGCCAAGGCCCTTCCACTGAACTGTCTACAATACAGATGCCTCATTCTGACATTGCCATCAGAAATATTTCCCTTTCACACTAAGAGATCAGAGCACACATGCAGATTATGAAAAAATAGTTTTCTATCTGTGTCAAAATCCTCCAGTTATTGGGTAGTCTGATGATCATGTCAGACAAGGAATTGATAGTTTCAGACCTTCTTAATGAAGGTTCTCCACTGAACAAGCAAACCAAAACTAGAAATTTATGGAGTTGGATGAAGACAGCAGGAAGCAGCAAGGCTTTTGCAGCTTGGTGTGCAAATCCCCAGTCTCCTGAGCAGATTCCAGAAGCAAGCAAATGCAACCTTTCTTTCCTGCAGAAAACTTGCCTCTCAGCACAAGCCCACATCCCCACCTCTCCTGAGGTGGCCATGTTTGCGCCCCACCCACTTGGCACTCCACAAGCTTTTCTAATTGAGATCCTTTCCTGAAATCCTGACTAAAATACATGACACATCCAAGACCAGAACCAAGATACTACAGTCAACAACACTTTATTCAGCACCTTTCACTCAGACTAGCTTAGGTAACTCTAATCAGCTGGTTTGGATTCCATCTTGAGTTTTTTCTCCATATGGAACCAATATTAATTCTGGATTATTTTCCAGGCACTTATTTGATAAGAAGAATGCACCTTCCTTAATATGTGGCCTGCTTTTGCCAATTTTAGACCTAACCTTGCACTGAAAGTCTGCTGTTTATACCCTATATCTGTATGGGAAGCCAATGAAATTCTCAGCAAGTGCTTTAATATGCTATAGGAGTTTCTGAAGAATGGAACCCAGAATTTTAAATTCTCCCTTGCTGACATAGATTAAAATAAGAACAGCAAAGTGAATAATTTTTTTTTTTTTAAGTATCAAATCCTACATTACAGGATTATTAGACATAGCATCACAATTATTTAAAAAATTATAACAAACAGTATGTAATAGGTCACAAGCCTAAAATTGTTACTGATGCTTACTGCATACTAGGATATTTTAAGTGTTATTCTGTTGCACTGATTAATAATAGATTGAGCACATTACAGTGGTTTCCTTTACTCAGCTTTCTCTCACATGAAACTAATCCACACATACATTTTTCATGAATGCACACCTCTCCTGTTCACAGCATCTAAATTATGCAGAATTAGGAGCAGCTGACAAACTAATACACGTAATTGTTTATCCTAATAGACATCACTGTATTTGTAGCCAGCATACTTGGTGAACCTCACTTTTGGGTAAAACACAAAGTTTAATATATAGAAGGAGTTTTTCCATAAATGGCAGAACATCTGGCTTTCAGATTAATACCTGTCTCCTCACTCTTTTTTCAGATAAAACATATTAGAGTTAACTTAAATATATATGCAAAAGAATCACTTGAAATAATGCAGCCTGATAAAAATAAAAACTTTTGCAGTATTTTAGAGTAACTTGCAAATATCAGTACTATGTTGCACTGTAGTTATCCCATCAAAAATAAATAACCTTCTACCAATGTTCATTCCTGCCTTGCTTTTACAAAGCAGTGCTTATTTTTATCTAGGAACTAAACACATCATTATCAAGCAACATCTCTCAACAGTCATGAAATATTTAGCACAATATTCACCTGAGAGCACCACCTAGGACAGATTTTCAAAGCAATAATCTTGGGTTACATTTGCATTGGGTTTCCAAGAGGAAGTATGAGTTTTCCTATGCAGATATACAAGGCCAAATTCACCTCATCAGTTCACTTAATTTACAACTGGAATGAATTGCATTTGCAACCACCTGAAAATGCTGACAAAGGAATTAGGGCTTCTAACCCCAAAAAGGTGGCAGGATCATTAGCCCAACAGAAATGCAGCTACCTCAGTGCACATAGCATGGAAAAGAAGCAGGAGCCATTGTGCAGCAGGAAAAATATTACACAGTTGCAAGGATGACAAGTGGTGGGAAGAATTGCACAACTGGGGTACTCTATTAGAGGGCTATTATTCAACTGTGTTGGGTTATATTTGCATCTTCAGCTTTATCTAGATCAATATAATTGCCTGAGAAAAGCCTCACCAAATATTCATTATTTAATAATGCAGTTTTACAGAGAAAGAAGCAAAATTCGGCATAACATTCATTATATACTATATGTTCTGCCACTTATGACTGGACAGCTCAGGTGAACAATTCATAGGGCCAATGACGTACATTGTGGGGTCTGAGGCTTTTTTGATCACTGGGGCAATACAGGCAGGAGACAAAAGCATAAAACCCTAAAAGCAAGCCATTCTTCAAATACTGAAATCTAAATCCCATTTTATTATGCTGTCAATGAACTGCAGAGATTCTCCTTTGCTTGTTAACATGATAGCAGACAGATGAGAAGAAATAAAAAGTACTGGCGTGTGAAAGGCAAATCAAAAGGGGAGATTGAAGGGATTTCTCGAGTTACTCAGGTGAGTCTTTAAGCCCCAGCCAGTGACCCAGCCAGTGGTCAGAACGGTGCAGGTTCCGTTTGGTTGCTCCGAACGCTTAGACACGGTATCCAACTGTCTGCCCAAAAGGCTGAGAATTTGCAGTTTCTTTGTAAGCTTACTGCACAATTAACAAAAGAAGGGAATTTGATACTAACTAAACAGAGAATGAATAGTCAATAACATTGTATAAACTTTTTCTAGTCACAAATCTTTATGCAGCAGGAGCGACTTTGCATGTTACTGGAGTCTTTTACTGAGAAGATTGCTTTTTTTGTTCTCTACGCTCATGTTTTAGTTGTAAAATGTATTTTTCTAAAATAGAACCCTCACCTGTTGGCAGATAATAGTATCAAATCCCTAACATAAAAAGAAAGATAAACCACAGACTAAACAGAAGTTACAGTAAATGAATAAAATGAAGAACACTATGGTTAGATAGATCCTTAAATATTCCACAGAACTGCAAAATAATCATTTTATGACTTTGAACATGGGTAGCATAATATTTCTGAAAGAAATTGTTACAGTAAAAAAAAAAAGTCAATTTTTTCACTGCTGGATTTCTAATTCTGAAATTTAAAAAAACATTCAAAGTACCACTACCAACATTTTGAATAAACAATAAAACAGGAAACAAGTCCCATGCTATCATAACTCAACAACTACAAAATGAGGTCGCACGTGAAGAAGAAATGCAGCATATAAAATGCAAACACAAGGATATTTGTAAAACAAGTTTGAATGCAGTTAACCAGAGTTTATAGACCTCAACCTGAATACTCTTACAGTGGAAACATTATTGTTTGCATTATAGTGTATATTTCTCAGAATGCACTAGCTGTCAAGTTTAACTAATACTTTACATACCCTTTTCGTAACTGCACAATTAGCTTTATGAAACCCAGCTGTTCAAAATAAAGCCTGGACTAGCAGTGCCACCTAGCATCTTTTAAAAAGCCCCAACAACAACAAAATCTCTGTGCACTTACAGAATTGGTAGATTAGCATTTATTAAGACTATCAATCTTTGTAATAGATCTATGCATCAAGTCATAACCCTCAAGTGAGTAACAAGACATGTTTTGATAATCAGTGTATTACCAAATATAACATCTGTACACGTCACAAACCATCTGGGCAATAAAAGTGTCAGACAAAATTCTTTAGCCTTTGAAAGAGCTCAGCTGAGACTGGGAAGAAGGGGACTGCGTTTACTCATTCAGTGTTGTGTTATAATACATGCATAGTGTGAAACTGTGATAAAATGGGAAGAAGGAACTGTAAGGTTTTCTTTTGGGAACAGAGACCAAATATGCAAAATGGACCGATCTGGAAGACTACTTACTGCCTGGGGCCTGGGTTAAAGATGTGAAAGAAATCTTCCCACTCTGGTACTCTTCTCTGATTATTATCCATTTTTCTGGTTGAAAGTGAGGAAGTTGCAACAAGAAGTCTGAGGGCAATCAGAAGAGACTTCAGGGCCCTGGAATGACTGATTGGGGGACCAGAAGCACAAGTGGTTTTTCCTCTATCCTTACATTTTCAGGGATTGATAAGAGAAGAGTCAGGGAGAGACAGTAGATCAATACCTGGGTCAAAGCCTGATGTAACCAACAGAATTTTAAGGGTTTTGATCCCAGGTCAGTCCACGTGGCACTAGGCCTGATTGCAACAGGAGGGGCACACCTGTCTCAAAGAGGAAAAGAATCTTTGTGCAGGAGTTGGTAGGGCTCACTGAAAGAGCTTTAAAGTAGATTTGAACAGTGAAAGGGGTAAAATCAGGCTGCCTAGAGTAGGCCTGAGGGTGGCATGCCAATGTTGGAGGACAGTGTGCTAGTAAAGTACTTCAGTCTTGCTGTTTCAGTGGAGAGAGAAGGGATGGAGATCCATGCAACAGCGAAGATGCAAGGGTTGTTGATCTGTTAGAAACCATGGAACCACCTGAGATTAATTCTTAATTAGGGCTTCTAAGCCCAAAAAGATGTTGGGATCAATAGCCCAATAGAAGTGCAGCTACACCAATGCACATAGCATAGACAACAAGCAGGAGCCATTGAGCAGCATGAAAACTATTGCACAGTTGAAATAATGAAAAGTGGTGGGAAGACTTGCACAACTGGGGTGCTCTAATAGAGATCTAAACTCTTCAGAGGAAATAGGCAATGAAGAGATAGTAGGGTAGTCCTCTATGTTAGGGAGTGTTTTGATTGTCTAGAGCTTAATTATGGTGACAATAGGGTTGAGTGTTTATGGGTAAGGATCCAGGGGAAGGCCAACAAGGCAGATGTCCTGGTGGGAATCTGTTATGGAGCACCCAGCCAGGATGGAGAGAAAGATGAAATATTCTAAAGAAAAGTGGGAGGAGTTTCACAATCACTAGCCCTTGTTCTCATGGGGGACTTCAGCTTAGCAGGTTCTGCTAGACATATAATACAAACAAGAGGTAATAGTCTAGAAGGTTCCTGGAGCATGTGGAAGAGAAATTGCTGTTGTGGTTTAACCCAGTCAGATGGTTTAGACTGGGATATATACCTTTATCATTGATTTGAATGAGGAGATCAAGTGCACCCTTAGTAAGTTTATCAACAACATCCAAGTTGGGTGGGAGTGCTGATCTGCTGGAGGGCAGGAAGGCTCTGCAGAGGGATCTGGACAGGCTGGACCATGGGCTGAGGTCAGTGGGGTGAGGGTCAACAAGACCCAGTGCTGGGTCCTGCCCTTTGGTCAGAACAACCCCAGGCAGTGCCACAGGCTGGGGCAGAGTGGCTGGAAAGGACCTGGGGGTGCTGGTGACAGCAGCTGAACATGAGCCAGGGGGTGCCCAGGTGGCCAAGAAGGCCAGTGGCATCCTGGCCTGGATCAGCAATAGTGTGGCCAGCAGGAGCAGGGCAGTGAATCCTGTATTCAGTTTTGGAAGAAATACCTCATGTGCTGGAGTGAGTCCAGAGAAGGGCAATGGAGCTGGAGAAGGGTCTGGAACACAGGTCTGATGAGGAACAGCTGACAGAGCAGGGGGTGTTTAGCCTGGAGATGAGGAGGCTCAGTAGAGACCTTAATGCTGGAGGTCTTTAAAAGTCTTGTATATGTGGCACTTAGGGACACTGTTTAGTGGTGGGCTCGACAACATTAGGCTTACAGTCAGACTAGATGATCCTAAAGTTCTTTTCTTATCTAAACAATTTTATGACTCTATGACTCTACCATTTCTTAAGCAATAAAATACATAGGATGCTTCAGATGACCAAAAAAATATTTGCTTGTGCCAGTCAAGAGAAACATCTGCTTTTCATGGTTAAATAAATGAATTCCTCATTCTGAAATCTGATAGGCTTCTGCATTGCACAGGTACATATTGACATGTAAAAGTACATGTGAGGTATATTCATTTTCTCCTTTCTATATGGAGTTAAAAGACTTCAGATCTGCAAAAGTGCAACAGTGAGCAAAATTTCACCCACTTTTATTGTTTGTTGAACAGAATGAATTGCTTGGCATTGCATAAGACAAAACATGAAAACAAATACTGCCTCTCAGAGCCTACAGTGTAGAAGACAGGCTCTGAAATGACAGGATGTACTGGGAAGCCTTGAAACACATTCATTAATTATTGTCATTGTTAGTAGCGAGCCTTTAGAAAGAACTTGAGTGCAAACAAGGATGGAAACACTGTAGCATATGAAGCTCAGGAGAAGAGAAGTGAGATGTTATTGCAAGTTCAACCACAGTAGCTCATTGGCACTATGGTGTATAGATACAGATATAACCACACATCTGAGCCCTATAGCTAAGCATAATTTCTATGTTGCATAAAACAGATTAATTAATTGCATTACAGAAATGATGATGAGATTATGGATCTTTCAGTTAAAGCCTCTGAAGAATCATTACATCGTGAAAAATAATGCCTTGGTGACTTTTAAACACATCGCACCTGCCACTGTTTTCTCCTGTTCCTGTGCATTTTTATGTGGATGCTCCCTGAGAAAGGTTTTGTTGATATAGAACTCTAAATTTAAGATACAACTTGCAATTCCAAAGGTTACTCTGCTCATGAAGGAAAATTTTCTCCCCACCCCAGCAAAGATTTGTTGGGATAGAAATAAAAAAATACAATGCAAAGATTTAAAGAAATATCTTTGGAACAAAAATTACCCCATCAAGTATAGATGCCCAGTAACTGAGTTCAGACTACCAGTGTGACCAGTCTGTGAGACCAGCAGACTTTCTTTATGAAGAAAAACATGCAAGACAAACCAATCAAGACAGCTTAATATACATTCTGGCTCATATTTCAGAACTAAAATTATGTCAGTTTAACAGTTTCGCAGCCAATGTAACATCCTCTCCAACTATCTCAAAAGTTCTTTTGGAAGGCCTAGTAGAAAAATTCTGTAGCTACACATATATATATGAAGATATATTAAGTTTATTTTCTTTCAAGGAACAAGTATCTTTCTCAGCCACACTTTACTATTATCTACCTATTACAGGTGGTACTACATAACGTTTTGTGAGCTTCAGCTGAGTAAAGACTCAAACACTAAATACATATACCTGATATTCCCGTTTTCTGTGTTAGCACTTGGACGGCTTGTTTATTTTCCAAAACACATTTTTTCCCAAAGGGAAATGTTCTCTGTAAGAAGAGTTATTTTTAAAATGTAATCTTTTTTCAAAAAGACCAGCATGCTGTGTGTAGAGAGGGTAAGCAACGGACTGTGAACACTACAATCTGATGTTTTTACCTCTGCAAAGAAAAAAAAATAATACAAATGATGGCAGCATGTTATGAGTTTTCCAGTATCATCGCCCTAACCTTTCAATATTTTTGCCATTTTTAAAGAAACTTTTATTTTCCCTTCTTATTTTATTTCTGTTACAGCACACTGGTGTGACTGGGAATTCATATCCACTGTGTGAGTCTCTGTTTCCAGACCTAGGGAGGCAAGGTCCCTTTTATACACTTGAATATCTATTTAGGCAGCTCACATCAGTTTATATTCATCATATGCCTGCAGAACTCAGGGCTTGATATAAGTGTGCTCCCATTAGTCAAGCATCATCCCTTTAATGATTAAATAGTAAGAATGTTTACAAAGGAAACAACAAGTAGAGATTAAAATGGGGGGGAAGGGGGCATGATACATTCAGACTAGACTCTCACACACACAGCTAACCCACTGGCGCAAAACTGATTAGCTGCCTAAGGCCACTGAGAGCGTAGGCACAGGATGTTTTCCTAAAGGGAGGAGGGGCGAGCTTGACCTTTTAATTTATAAAGGGAAACCACACACCCAGGTGTTGCAGCTCTGCTCACAAAGAACAATTAGGACATAATCTGGGCTGTTTATTTTGTTGGGTTCAGAGGTCCATGCTGAAAGATCAAAAAGGTCTTATAGTCATTCAGTAATCTCCATGCATGTGATGTTTTTCAACCGTCTTTTGTGTTGGTACTATTTAGTTATTTTTTGTTTGGAAAGAAAAAACAGTCTCTTTAAGTAGGAAATCCCACTTGAGCTACAACAAGGCAAATTGCCCCATTCATGTTAAAGCTGGATTTTGAACGAAAAGAATGGCTTCCTCAGAAGGGGAAGTGGAGGGGCAGGCACTGATCTCTTCGCTCTGGTTATCAGTGATGGGACTTGAGGGAATGGTGTGAATTGTGTGTCAGGTGAGGTTTAGGCTGGATATCAGGAAAAGGTTCTTCACCCAGAGGGTGCCTGGGCACTGGAACAGACTCCGCGAGGAAGCGGTCACAGCACCAGCCTGACAGAGCTCAAGAATTTTACACTCTCAGACACAAGGCGGGATTCTGTGCAGGGCCAGGATTTGGACTCAATGCTCCTGATGAGTCCCTTCCAACTCAGTATATTCTACGAGTTTCTATGATAGTCTACGATAAAAGAAAGTATATAGGCATCAATTACAACAGGTACTTTAAGGGACTCTTCTGGGCAACAATGACACCAATGTCACAGCCAAAGTTGCACAATCACGTCTGCAACTTTCTCATAAGGAAACAGTCAAGCTTGCATGGCTCTTCTGACCCAAACTGTGCCAGTAAGGCAAAGGAAGTTTGACAGTGTTTCAAAAAAACAATTAAAAAATATTTCTCAAGCTGTCAGCACAAAACAAATAGTGAGGGAAATAGAAAAGACTGTGGCATACCCAACCTTTGCTATGTTGAATCTCTCCAAAGATTTGTAGATGCTGTCCTAAAACAACTGCCTATCAGCAGGGTCTCAGGTTTCTTTAAAATAGTCCTGCATCAAAGATGTGCACAGTAGACCCTTCGGCCATGGTGTTGGTTCAGGGATAAATCTGACTGTAACAGCTTGTGTTACCTGTTTGAGTTTTTTATAAATGGAGGTGTAATAGAGTACTTTAAAGATAATTTCTTCAGTCAACCACCAGGAAATCAAAGTCCCTCAGCAGGAAAAAACCTGTCATTTGTTATAGGGATATACAGCTTCTAGCATAATGTAATGTGCTGGACAATCTTCTAGAACGAAAGAGATTCTTTCCCTCCACTGAAGTGCTTGATAGTTGATCTGTCATCAACTACCCACAAGAGAGTAGGAGGGTAAAAATAGGCATTCTTCACAACAAATTCCTTTCCAAATCTTTCAGATTGCCTGTCAATGCCTCTTCTGTGGCTGCTGTTCTTGCAGCTACAGGGGACTTTGGCTGACTGGATGGCAGGCAAGCCATACACTGGAAGCTCTCTGAAATCTTGAGACTGGCACAGAAAGATGTCAAAACTCGCCATCAGAGCTACTTTACTGCAACAAATAACAGGCTGGGATACCACAAGCTGGTCACTACTCTTGCAAAGACCTGTACAGAACCTCAAGTTAACACACCATCAACCTGATTCAGAAAACAGGGATGAAAATGGAGCCCTTTTTCCAGCTGATGTAACAGGCTGTAGGTTCAGGAATCGTAAACAGCCTTTGTCTGAGTACCATTTCTTTCAGTGTGTGAACTTAAATCAAGAAGTTTATGATGGCAGCACTTTCCTGGGACATGCTGGTATATGGCATCCAAAAGCACTAGAATGGAATTAATATAAGGTGCATTTTTTTCTTGAAATACTTGGTTTGTTTCTAATGTTTGCTGACATTTAAAATTACAACAAGAGACTTTAGATAAAGACAAACTGGCTGTTAGGTCTTGTCTTCACCATTTAGAAATTTCCTCTCTAGAATTTTCATAGGAAAAAAAAAAAAAAAAAAAACCCAAGTCTAACATCTCAAGCTTCCAGAACAACCAGTAAGCCTGTAAATATCTATTTCCTTTTTTTTCCCCTTTCTTTCTTTTTTTTCTTTTTCTTTCTTTCTTTCTTTCTTTCTTTGTTTCTTTTCTTTCTTTCTTTCTTTCTTTCTTTCATTTTCCTACAAAACTGGGGCAAGTTTTTCCAAAGAAAACAGC
>VZTG01000091.1:291338-399695 GCA_013397845.1 Melanocharis versteri
ATCAGCATTGTAAGATCTGATCCACTGCAAAATTTTGACTAACACAAAAACTAATGATGTAGAGATGTGAGGCCTCACTTTATCTTAGTATTTTCCACAGGTTTGATACTCTAAGACAAAAATTACAGTGGAATCTGTTCTGTTATCTTTAGCTTCACTAAAGAAAATCTACAGCATTCTGTAGGATTAAAACTAATCTTTCTTTCATCAGAGTTAAAAACTAATTTTCCAGGACACAAAGAGCAAAGAGAGATAAAATCTGTTTCTGAATGCATCTGTTGGTTATGAACACAAGTTCAGCTAAGTTTTTGTTCTTTTCAACTGATGGAGAAGATTAAAATATCAAAAATACAGCAAGAGCAGAAAATAAAATATAAAAGTTTCTACATCTCATCCAAAAATAAATGTTCTGAACTTAAATACCAATTTCTTAACTTTTAAGTAACTGCAACATATTTTCTTTGTATAAATGTTCATTTTTAGGGGATAAGGCTACTGTACAGGTTCATAAATTTCTAGTCCAGGAGACAGTGGGTGTCATACTCAAAATGTGTTCCTCCTTATAGTGTTGACTTGACTCCACTGTTGGAGGCTTTTGCAAAGATCCTTTTAACCACAAGTTATTAGATACAGGAATTATGTGGAAGATACATACAGGAACGAGGAACTTTCTGCAGCATATGTTAAAACACAAGATTGATCTGATAGCCATGATAGTTACTCCTGGCTCTAATATTTGTGGAAGAAATGGAAGCTTTATCAATAATGGATGTAAATTTGTTACCATGTTTTAAAGAAAGCCTACTATGTACAAAGTTGCAGAGCTATAAGGCTGGTAGTAATTTAAAAAGAAAGATACAGTTGAGAAATAGAGAAGCAAATTCAATGGCTTATTTCTTGAAATTTTAAACTACATCAGTTAAGCAAAAGAGCAAATGAATAAATACACAGATGAGCAAGATTTTATCTTGTCAGATATTTTACAATTCCAAGTAAGTGGACACAGTATGAGAAGAAAGAACGCACTGCACAGATGAAGCAGCAGACTTCGGTTCTGGAGGCTTTGCTCTTCCTTGTGTTAGTGGCCTTCTGAGTTGCCTCAGCAAGCACAGCTTGTAGCTCAGTTTCCCAGCATGTAGCATAGATTTCCTCTGAGAAGTATTTAGTGATGTCTTGGTAATCTGTCATAAATTGCATTTTTTTATATCTTTTACTGTGATCTCAAGAGACAATTTATCCCCACCATGCTACCCTTGGGCAAATAAGGTTAAGGCAGGGTTATTTGCAGAATTCAAAATGGGATTTAAGGCAGACTTAGGCGAAATCTTGAAAGCCTTTGCTCAAAAGTTGTTTAATGCTCCTAGGAGCATCAGGCTTCAACAAAGGTGCATTGGCACCTACTTCTACTGTGTTAAAATGCACCTGAGCATCTAAAACTGGACAGGACCAAGGAACTTTGCACACTAGTACATGCACATCATACATACATACATATCACGGTGTCAGCACATGTCCTGCTGGAGTTCTGAAACTATATGCCCTTGTTTCCGTGAGGGATTCAATCCATTGAGTGTTAACAATCAAACAAATTGGTTGAAAATGAAGACAGACTTGAATATCAATGCCTGGTTGAACTGTCACTGATTCATTTTTCACTAGGTAGTCATAAAATGCCTAAACATACCATGGAGCAATAAATGGAACCCAGATCTTCTAGAGGAAAGGTTTAGCCTTAGGCCACAGCTGGTGTTTTTCTGGACATAGGCACACAAAAGTAGAAAAATTACATTAGAATTGATTAAGAAGAGGAAGAGAGATTTCACCTAACATGGCTTAAGCCCTTTTTCGGACTGTAGATGAGACCAAATTCTGCTTCAGGAAGAAGGATTTGAAAGAAGTAATATCACATTAGTAAGAACTATGGGCGAAAAGTGATCACCACTTCTGCCTTCAGATCTGTTTCAAATTATTGCTTCCTGCTTCATTTGAACAAAGATTTACCTGAAGTGCCTATATATTCAAATAAGACGGGATCTTCCCCCTGTACAGAAACAGCACCTTGGCCTCCTACAGAGTGGTAACTAGGACAGAATGCTTTCTCTTAACTATACAGACAAAAAATTAGATGCATCAAGCTGTAGCTTCTTTTAGGGGAACCAAGTGTCATACTTAGGGACTGTGATGATGAACATCACAAATGCTGAAACCCTTTATTGTGAGCAGATTCTCACAGTAGCTGCATTGCACAGAAACAGAGCTCATTCTCAACATGAAGATGCCTCCAGATACCCAGTAATTTCTGGCAGTCCTTGCAGTGTTTCAGCTTAGATTCCAACTTTGTATTTCATACATTTTCTCATAAAAATGAATGTTTTAGGTATCTTACACTTACCAGTAAGAAATGACATTCTGATTGTGACGTTATAATCCACAACTAATCTGAGTCAAACACTGTATGTGTCCGGTTCAGGTCCTTAGGACCTTAACTTGCTGTCACAATTATTACAGCTAAATGCTGGAAAGTTGTAAAAAGCTCCTGTTAGGATGTGGGGGGGAGTGAGTGTGTGTGTAAATACCAAAACTTCTGAAGGGTTTGATTCGGTATAGATTACAGATTCCTGAGTTGCTGTTATTGAATTATTTGTTTAAATGCTGGGTATCTGATGATGCAATTCTTGGTGTAATTCCCTGTTTCTCATATCCATTATCTTTATAGAAAATAGCACAAAATCTGGATAAATACAATTAGCAGAGGTAAATTTTTGACGCAATTCAAAACAGCAGAGAGTAAGCAGACTTTGGAACTGGTCTTGAACGATTTACAGGGCCTGGATTGGTAATGTAGCCTTGAGTAAGGGTGGCAAATAAACAGCCATCACACGTAGAAGCTGCTCTGAGTAAGATAGCATCTTGTGACTAACTATCCCCTTTCTATGAGGGCTGATAATATCACCAACAAAAGATTCTTCCTCTAGCTCAGTACCACAGGAGTAAAAGGAACTTAGACTACCTGTTATTATCTGCTACCACCATCCCCAGCTAAATACCTTGCTGCATCACACACAGCTCCTACTTATGCTGTCATAGGAGACCCATGCCCAAGACAGCAGAACAAGGGTCTGATGAGGTCCTCTTTTTCTCAGCTCTAAGGACGCATTCTTCAGACTAATTGGTTACAAATGTTCACTTAACAAGCAAAGTTATTCATATGATACAGTAATGCAATAGTGAGTCTTGAAGACTTTAAATGTTGTTCACTTGTCTTTCTAAATCAAAATCAGACAGAAATTATTATGGAAAAAAATCAGTACTTAAAGAAAATGTCATTTTTAATCTAGGGAAATTAATATCCCAGAATTTAATGGATTGTTAGCATTCTTTTATTTTTATTTTTTTTAACCAGAGAGCAAACACTTACTTAGCTAGAAAAAAACCCCAAGGATTAGAAATAAAAGTAGAAGCCTTTTCCTGTTACAGTATTGATCTTTTTCTCTAAGATGTGACCAAACATTCATACTGTCTCACAGGTATTCAGTGCTCTGTGTAAAACAAAATGCTAAATCAAATTCTTAGTGGATGTGTACAGATGACACAACTATACAACACTGGCAAAAATATAAGTCCAATGAAAAAATCAACATACATTGAATGAGCAATAATTACTGTCTTCCTTAGTCAACGCTGGGAATTTCCAGGGAATTTCTAGAATTGCCACACACTGATGTATCTCCTGCAGTTTGGTCAGTGCAGGAAAACCACATAGAATTTGTTGAAGTCATCTGCCCAGAATCAACTGAAATTCGAGTCCTGTTTATTCTCCCAGTTTAGCAGAAATAGTTTTAGAGAGAGTATCCTTATAAGAAGAAACGGAAAATAAATTATTGTGAAAGGGTGAAAGAGCTTGTTGTGTTCTTGCTTGGGTTGTAGTTTTGCAGAAGCTGTCACTTAGTAATGCAAGAATTTTGTTAAGCTTTTAACTGAAATCTAATTTTTTTCTTCAAAATCAGAAAAACTATAGATAAAGAATGGATCAATTATTTAAACAGGTCCTTGCACCAGATCAGGTCAACCTAGAACAACCCAACAAATTCCTTCCTAACTTCCTTTTGAAACTTCCTACAAAAATGATCATACAGCCTAGTGATTCTTCACAGTGTTCACCAAAAGCACTCAGTCCATAATAATGAACTTCTCCTGAGAGGATACATAATGGCTACTTTGGTACCATTCTTCTTTCTATTCTTGCCAGTCATTAAAATGTTAGTATCTTTCAGACTCGAAAAAGTGCCTTTTAAAAATAATTTTCTGAGTCTCACATTTTGGATAATTTTTACTTTTTCTTAGAAGTCTTTACCATCTCACTCCTGATACCCAGACTTCAACAAAAAGAATTCAACATCCGAGAAACTTTTTACAGGCTAGCTGAAAGTATGAGTTGGAAATGATGAATAAATCTGCCCTAAGAGTACTTGACTGCACCTGCAGCTTTGAACATAGGTGCTGATGTGCTGAAATTTATTAGAATATGCAGTTGCTTAAGCACAGGCATAAGAATCACAAAGAATCAAAGAATGAGTAAAGTTGGAAGGGAGCACAGTGGGTTGCCTGGTCCAACCTCCCTCCTACACCTCAGACATGTTACTCAGGATTTTGTCCAGAGGGTTCTTCGATATCTTCAGTGAGGGAGACTCCAGAACCTCTCCAGGCAACCTGTTCCAGTGTGTGGTCACCTGCATAGTAAAGCTCTTCCCCAAGTTCAGGTGGAACTTCCTGTGCATCAGTTTCTACCCATTGTCTCTTGTGTCCTCGGACACTGCTGAGCACAGCCTGGTCCCTCCTCTGACCCCTCCCTGCAGGCACTGACAGGCATTGATGCGGTCCCCTCCTTCACCCGAGGCTGAACAGGCCCAGCACCCTCAGCCTTTCCTTGTAAGAGAGATGCTCCAGACCCTTAATTGTCTTTGCAGGTCTCCCCTGGACTCACTCCAGGAGTTTCTAGTCTCTCTTGTCCTGAGGAGTCCAGAGCTGGACACAGCCGACCAGACGTGGCCTCACAAGGGCTGAGCAGAGGAGCAGGATCACCTTTTTTGAGCTGCTGGCACTGTTCTTCCTAATGCAGCCTGGGATACCATTGTCCTTCTCAGTCTCAAGGGCACTCTGTTGGCTCAGGGACCGCTTGTTGTCCACTAGGACCCCAAGCCCTTCTCTGCAGACCTTTCCAGCAGGTCAGACATCAGCCTGCACTGGTGCATGGGGTTATTCCTTGCCCAGGTGCAGGACCCTGCGTTTGCCTCTGCTGAACTTCAGAGAGTTCTCTGCCCCTGCTGAGGTCCCTCTGAAGGGTTGCACAGCTCTGCAGGGTACCAGCCACTCCTCCCAGTTTTGTATTGTCTAAGAAATTTTCTTGAAGGCTGGCAGAGGGCTCAAAGCTCAGCAGGGCCAAGCCCAGTTTTGGCTGAAGATTTCTAACAGATTAGAGGATCTTATTTATGGATAGTGTTTTCCATGTCATGATTTTGTGAGTTGACTCATATTTACTTCTCTGACATGGGTCTCAGTAGTGACCTCTTCATAGATACGACTTGTATATTTGCTCTCGTTGTAGAGGATAATACATTTTACACATTAGCTGATGGTGATTGACTTGCTTTTGTCAGAAGTCCAGTCTGGATGTAGTCATTCTTGGTGGCAGGCCACTCCCTACTCCCAGTTCTATTCAGTGTTCAGAAATTACATCAACACGTGTCGCTCAACATTCCAGCCTCCATTTCTCTGCCGACGTTTCATGTCAGGAATAGGACAGGCGGTTTTCAGGGTCCACAGTACTGTGAGATTCTGAATGGATCTTCAAGGGCAAGTTTACATTTTGGAGGATGCATGGCTACTCCCTATCTGATGACACTAAACAATTGCAAGACCTTTCCTCCGAAGGCTTCCAGGGAAAAATTTGTCTGCTGCAGGTATGCACAAGCTACCCGTCTTAGACTTCTGGAGGAGCACAAATTGCTGCAAACCATAGAGAAACAAAGAGCTTTAGTTCCCTCTTCTCCCTCTCCTCAGAAACCTGACTTCTGGTGCTTTATCTGATGTCATGACCTCTTGACAAAGTTATATGCATGTCCATAGGGAACCATGACTAGAAAGATTGTTCAGTAATCAAATGGTATGGTTTGAATCAACATATTATTTGCAAATGCTTTTTAAAACTCTTTTAATTGTCATTCGGTAACCATGAATCTAGCTAGCTCTTTCTCATGTGTAGAGTTTTTTTGTAGGAAATATTAACCTACCACTTTACTAGCGAACTAAATAAGTAAATAAATAATTGTTAATTAGTTGAAGTGTTTTCTGCCATTTGATGTATATCTGACACAAGCATCAAGAAGCAAAGCCAATCTGGGGCAGTCTGAAGCGAGGGTCACCACTGTTTTGTTAAACTGTTTGTACAACAGACTTACAGAAGTTTAGAAGACATTAAAAGCACTGGTCTTAGATGCCTCAGAAGCTAAGCAAATCTTTTTACCCATATGTAATCTGTGGATGTTGTAGGTTAGCCTACCTATTCAGCCCTTCCATATGCTCTCCTCTGCTTAGACAACATTTTGAATGTAAGTAGTGCTTTTTGCAGTCAACAGACAACATTTGCCACAACTAAATAACTTGCCCTTTTCTGTTGATATAATTTAGATAGATATAAATGGCTCTAAGATTACATTCTCTTCACGGTAATCACATGAATAGAAGACCTTTATGATCCAGAGCTGGAAGGAATATCAGAGGCAAGGCAGCATCACAAGCAGGGTCAAAGAGAAAGAATGGATGTAAACCCTCCTACTTTGACCTCCTCCATTCTCTGGGTTCATGAAGTTCTTGTACACTTTTGAAAGCTACTCAGAATGAGCTTATACCATATGTACAGGCTTCCATTGCTTGTTATGATCATTAATGTCTCTTGGTATCACAAATCCCAGTCTGCTTGAGGGGCTACATGCCTCTGAGTTGCACAAAAAACAAAAACAAAAACAAACAAACAAACAACAAACAAACATACAAATAAAAAAAAAACCCACAAACCAAACTAAACCACCAAAACCAAACCAAACCAAAAAACAACAACAAAAGACAAAAGAAACCCGACCAACCAAACAAAAAAAACAACAGCAGGGAACAAGATCTGCAGCAGTATTGTTCGAATTTAGAAATATCCAGGGAAGGTATTTTACCAATTATCGGTATGCAAAAACAAAAAAAATTGTGCCATTTTCGAAGTTCCTTGCTTTGAACTAGATGTAGGATACATGAAATGTGATGTTAATTTTACTGAATCTGGCATTTAGGAGCTAATTATTATCATCAGTAACTGGCAACATGGTCAAGTCTGCAATGATTTGGATCTGTGTGGCCAGTTGTTACCCATATGCCATAAAGAAAAATAATCTTCTTAAGCCTTGCAGAATGGATGACTGCCCTTCAGAGGGTTACTTAAATCTTTAACATGCTGCAAACATTTTAAATAATGCTAGAAAGAAGATACCATATTGTTATCCTTTGTCTCTCTCTGTTTGATCTTAATAAAAAGTTAAACAATCTGCTAATAAATATAGAACTAATTAAGCTGCATTTTCAAAACCGTAATCCGCAGCTGGAGAGTACCCTATAACAGATGAAAATCATCTTTTAAAAGATCACAACTCAGCAATAAGCTGACTTTGGGGGACCCATTCTTTGATACAGAGCCTAGAAAGCAGCAGAGTCTGGCTATTCTTTTTGAAATCCAGGACTAGAGTGTAATAATAAGAATGTATCTATCTGGGCAATTATATCTGAGTCATCGTGTTCTTATGTATTACATATCTTAGTATTAAGGGTATTAGCATGCCCTAAGCTGCAAAGCATTTAGAAAAAAACACTGTGTTTGAGCTGACTCCACTTTTGGTTCTTGTCTTCATGGTATCTTTGTTGAGAGACGTTTGTCATGTATATGTGAAAAGGTATAATCTTCGGAAAGGTGGTGTCCAACCCTGCACAGCAATTATGTGGAAATGCAGGTGGAGTGTACCCTATGAGAGACACTATGCTACACATCTCCTGGGTGATGCCACGCCCGGGAAGGCTGACACCTGCCCGGCCCGGCTCAGCAGCAGCTCCAGCCCTGCCTGCACAGCAGGAGCCATGGGGAGCTGTCCCTTCCTTCCCGGCCATGCCCCAGGCTTCCCTGCTAGCCGAGGGCTCGCTTCCAGCTCTCTTCCTCACGCTGAGAGGTGCTTACTCACAGAAGTTATCCCAGTGACTGCTACAAATTAACTGACAAAGAAGAGGCAATGTGTGAGCTCCCCCTGCAATGTGTGAGCTATTAACCAGCTCAGAGGGAGCCCAGCTGGCTACCCTGGTCGCCTGTGGTGAGGCAAGCGTGTTCAGCTGTTGGGCTGATGTTCCTAGCTGTCAGCTCTGTTTCAAATAGTTCCACGAGCAAAGCCTGGAAGTGACTTATTCACTCCCTTTCAGTAGCACTCAAGAAGGATGGAGCTGTGGAGTATTTGTATGGCTTTGCTGCCTTTCCAAAAGGGATTGTCATTGGATCCAGGTAGAGTACTGGATAGTTAGCACCTTTCAGAGTATGTACGCCTGTGTGTGAAGAAGTATGTATAACCTTTTCTATCTGTTACATCCGCCACCAATAAAACCCTTTTCCAGTAAACAGACACCATTCAAAGACCCAAAGATGACATCTGAGTACCAAATTATCTCGGTTCCTGCAAAGTTTCTTCTAGAGAATGGAAGCTTCAGTGTCACCAATGAGGCAGCACCTTGTTCCAGCTGAAGGTTTGGATCCTGGACTAGTGAAAATCTTTACAGTGTATCTTGAGAAAAAGTTGTATAAATAGTTAGATAAAACAGTAGTGGGGAAGGGGAAGGGGAGGCATCATTACTGTTGCCGTTACATATTACATGGAATACTCACAGGTGTATAGGTTTATGTGGAATGTATGTCAGAATGCACGGTGTATTTCCTCAAAGCTTTGGTAGGATTCTCTGAGTAAAATGTAGGCTTAGATGACACTGAGTGGAAGGAGAAAATAATTTGCAAGGGCCTAATGGACATTTGCCTCTTCTTCGCTGTTTCTGGCTGTTTTGTTCTCAATCGCTCATATTTGTAGGAGAATCTAAGTGGCCCTCCTTCCCGGTAGTATGAAAAAAACCCAGATCCTCTAAGATTAAAGCACCTCCTTGAAAATACTGCCTTTTTGATTATATTTGTGCCACAGAGTAGGCAAAACTGGCTGCCAGCAGGCTGTTACTAAACACGATCGTTGTCCAACCCACACACATAGCTATTTACGGCACTGCAGCTCGGTGTCTGGAGGTCTGTAATCTCCTCTTGCTGACCTTCACAGAATACATTTTTTACTTATTTCTTACTCTTCTCTTAATAGCTGTATTTACCAAACAAAAATCATAGAGATATTTTCAAATGGCATGCATCTCTTTGTATTTTTTTCTTTGTCAGACATAACGTAACTATAAATGTACTTTGAGGGAATAACTATAATTAGCATTTTAGAGAGAATAAACCACTTTCTTAATTGTTTGCTTGAAGTGCAGCATTTGGACAGTTTTGCCGATGCATCCATGAGAGAGACACACATATTATTAACCTAAGTAATGTGGCAAAACCCTCCTCGTCCCATGATTTATGTATCTATTCACAAGATGATGACCTGTGCCGTCATAAGGGCTGCTACCTCTTGTTTGTGTTTCTCAAAAGAAAAACACGAAACAGGGCATATTCCAGTTAATCACTACCTATAACATGTGGTAGAGCTAGCCCAGCCAACACTTTGTTCTTCCACCAGATCTCAGGGAGCGAGTAGTGTCTCACTCCTCTGGAGGACTCAGTTTGAGCCTGGGCAGGGCATTTGGCCATTCTCACCACTGACTCCAGGCTGGTGGAACCAGCTCTGGCTGAACTCCATTCTGGTTATCTCAGACACATTTTCCATGTCTCTGTTATGTCTGACCCAGACACACAAGCGGTTTTATTTTGAAATAAAAAAGAAATGGTAAAACATGCATTTTATTAACCTTTGCTAAACTCTGCTTGAGTTCTTCTCCAGTTTTGGATACTTGGTTGGAAAGGAGCATGCACAGAGGAGCCAAGGAGTATACTCTCACTATGAAGTCCCACTACAGGCAGCTAAAATAGTGTTCTGATTTTATATGTCTTGTTCCAACTACAAACACACAGATGAGTTACACCACCTTCAGTCTTGATCTTTGACAACTTAAGAGTTTATCTGATACCTCATTCTATACATGATACTGGAATAATATTAGTGTTTTGACACTTTTTAAATGTCATGGAGGTACGTGAAATGGTAACAAATAGAGATTAAATTGTGATTTTGCAGATTTTTCAGAAGAAAAAAACATGAAATTATAATTTTTTTCTTGAGCTTCAAGACATATTTTATTAGACAAAATGCAATGGCCTTCAGTCCCTATTGTTAGTGGGCATGAACTACACAGTGTTAATATTTCAGCAAGTAGCACTGTACCTCAAATCAAACAGCTTGTCTCATTGATGGCTGGTGCTATGTGCCACTGCCTTTTCCTTGTAATTCAGAGATTCAGTGCCACAGGCTGGGGCAGAGTGGCTGGAAAGGACCTGGGGGTGCTGGTGACAGCAGCTGAACATGAGCCAGGGTGTGCCCAGGTGGCCAAGAAGGCCAATGGCATCCTGGCCTGGATCAGCAATAGTGTGGCCAGCAGGAGCAGGGCAGGGATTGTCCCCCTGGACTGGGCACTGCTGAGGCCACACCTCGAGTGCTGTGTCCAGCTCTGGGCCCCTCACTCCAAGAAAGACACTGAGGGGCTGGAGTGAGGCCAGAGAAGGGCAGTGGAGCTGGGGAAGGGTCTGGAGCACAGGTCTGATGAAGAATAGCTGAGGGAGCTGGGGGTGTTTAGCCTGGAGAAAAGGAAGCTCAGGAGAGACCTTACCACTCTCCACAGCTGCCTGACAGGAGGTCGTGCCCAGGAGCGTGGGAGGGTCATCCTCTTCTCCAGGCAATCAGTGACAGGAAGAGAAGACATGGACTCAAGCTCTGCCAGAGGAGGTTTAGCTCGGACATTAGGAAGAATTTCTTCACAGAAAGGGTGATTAAACACTGGAATGGGCTGCCCAGGGACATGGTGGAGTCACCTGGAGGAGTTTACGGAAAGACTGAAAGTGGCACTGAGTGCCATGGTCTGGTTGACAAGGGGTTGTTCAGTCATAGGTTGGACTTGATGATCTCAGAGATCTTTCCCAACTTCATTGACTCTGAAAGTCTGTGATTCGGTGTTTTACAATAATACCAGCTTCTGCAGTTCGGAATTGACATACAGAGGGAGGCATCTGAGCCATTGATGGCATTCGGCATTCTACGCCTCACTTCTGGCAGAGTTGCCTCTCTGGCAGTGACAATCCTGGCCAAAATCTCTCTCAATTAAATCACTGGCAAATTTCCCAACATCTTGAATAAGAACAGAATTGGGTCCCATGACCAAAAGATGCATGTGCATCTCTCATCATCCTGGAAGCAGCAAACGTTCATGATTGCAATCTAGCAATCTAAACTGAGGGGCTGGTGACATCTGGGAGTGAATTGGTTATATTAACACCCAAAGACATAAACAGAACTTATTTACATCACCAAAAAAGATAAGGCCTTGACTAAGGGAAATCATGCAAGGCAAAATTCATTCCAACTACATTAAAATACTCCTTGTCTGATTCAAGTCACCTACTTAGCTGGGGGGGGGAAAAAAGCAAAACCCAACCCAAAAAAACCCAAATATCCCTCTTTGCTGATCAAAAGACAAAGACATGACATAAGCTATTGCTATAAGTATTTTAAAAAGATTTTAGCATATTTTTCATTAAAATACACCTGTGCAACTCATTTCCCTGAACCTTCTTTAGAAAGAAAACACCTCAAAAAGAAAATTATTGAAATATATTTTCTACTTTTTAGAAATTTTTTAGGAAGTTTTTTCTTTATTTCATTCTGGATGGGTCAATGTAATTCATCATTGATAAAACTGCAGTACAGGAAATATTTCACAGAATTTTACAGCAGTAAAATGTAAAACAGCAGCACTGTTTTTGAGCAGCAAGTACCATTTCTAGTCTAGGACTTGTACCAAAGGTAGCTGCTTTTTCAGGCTTAGCAATGGAACAATTAATAAAGAAACCCATTAAGGTCTGATTGTTGCTGCTAAAAAGGAAGGTTGAATTTCAGGCCTTTGAAGTAACTGAGAATGATTCAGGCCTCATTACAGAGATATAATCTACATTCATACATTTATGTTAGTGATTCAAATCTATTGGGACAGATTGAATTCCGTTAAATAGTGCATCTTTCCTGTGGAACTTTTCTCAGGCTTTCTCAGGCTAACCTAAGAGGTGACCTGACAATACAAAGTAGTGGGGTATTTAGGGATTCAACTGTGCTATAAAAGAAAGGCTATACAGAAAGTAGAAAAAAGAACGAGATATAATCTAAAAAGCTATGTCAGCTTTTCATTTGGGCTCCGTTTTGTAAATGCCCTCCTTGTCATCACACAGGATAGAAAAGGACTCTATGAGTTGCAGTAGTTTAGGGTACTGCCCTGAATATTGCACCTGCCAGAAGTAGATTTTGTATGAAATTCTGCACATGTTGAATTTTCTGTTCTTTAAGAACAAAATCTTACAACCAATATATAGATAGTCATGAGCTAGAAATAGGCTTAAGCAAAATTCTTCTTGAGTAAATTCAAGACAGTACCTATTTTTTCAGGGTTAATCATACCTGTTTAACCCCCAAATTATTTTTAACTCCCGCCAGAGATCCTAAAATGCTGATTCACTTTATTTTCCAGCATTTGACAGGAAAATGAGAAAAACAAAAAAGAAAGATGTCTTCAAATCTAAAATTTTAAGATATTATAGCAATTGTTTATAATTTAAGCTGTCAGAATCAAAATAACTTCCATTTTAGAAATAACATGTTGTATCCTTCATTACCCAGGCAGCAGTCAAACATTGATGTAAGCTTTGTAGACACTCATGTAAGCTGTCAGGCATTCACAGAAAGGAGGGGTTTGCTTTACATTTTGGTTTTTTTCTATACTTTTTAAAATTAATTACCAAAAGGAAAAGCCTTTGGCAAAAGGAAAGCCTAAATCAGATTTGCAAAAAGAAAGATTTCTGAAATGCTTTGCACTCAGATCAAATACATGCAGAATAAATACTCTGAAGTACCATAAACAACATCGTAAAGCATATTGATTCTAACATTAAATGGTTTCATTTTTAAGGCTGTTTAAATGTCACCCCCAGCAGCTGAACACATAAATTTAGGAACCAACTCTCTCCAGAATAAACACCATAATTGGAGAAAATAATTTCTAATTTCTGTTGTGAAGTTAGCAATATACTTAACATCCTAATCTAATGAATCTGTCTAATTTTAGAACTGTTTGTTCGTCCTGCATTTTCTGTTGTTTAAACTAAGATTTACTGCAAATGCCAAATAGAATTGCACAGGAGGTTTTCCATTGCATTCCACCGATCTGCATTATTTAACTGCCTCTATTTCAAAAAAGATTTGGGTTTACATATTGAGCTACTCACTCTGTTTCTGTACCTATTTCTCTGATACTCCATTCTCTTAGCAAATATTCCATCCACTTGTGTTCCGAAACAGGTATTTATCAGTGCTAAATGCTGATTAAAATATAGTATCATGCATGCTGCCCATATCCTGTCAGTTCCTGACACTCTATTCTGGTGTTAAAAGATAATACATCATATGGAAGACGCTTGTTAATTACTGGGAAAGTTGACAGTTCAGTGATGTGCTAGAAATATGAATCTGTCATAGTGTTCAGTATGTGAAATGATAAATCTACAAGAAGAGATGGAATCATAGGGAAAACCAACAACATATGCCCCTCCAGGAAAATAATAGCTTGAAAAATCACTTAAAATAGCCTTGAAAATGGAAAAATTGTTTCTTTCTGGCAAGGGAAACTGCATTAGTTTAAAAAAAAATTAAAAAGACAGCAAAGTATTCAGACAGATTTTATGGGGAAACCTTTGCAATGCCAATAAAATGCCTTTTGCTTTGAAGTCAGACGCGTGATTCAGTAAGCGACTCATGTTAGCAATTAGAAAATGGTCATTTAGGGCCCTGATTTCTTTTGAGACAAGGAGAGTGAGGGTGGGGAAAGAGACACAATAAATCTTGAGAGGCTTAAAAGGAAGAGCAGGCTAAAGTGTGAACTTTTTATTTCAGCAACGGAAGCGAGAAATCAGTGATTCATTGAAGGAGGGAGAAAGACCTCCATGGAAGCTGGCAGAGAAGAAGGAAAAGGAGCTAATTATGTCTCTTCCCTTTTTACTCTCTCTGACCAGCATATAATCTGCTTTTCCAGGGTCTGCCTGTAGTATATACTCCTTTCCAACCTCTCCACCCAACCCCTCCTCCAGCGGGGGGGAGGGGGAGATCTAGCAGGCAACAAGCTCCAGGTGGCTTTCTCAATCACTTCACTGCCAAAAAAAATAAAATTAAATCCTCCACCAGAAAACAAGTTGGGGTTTTGGGGGTTGGTTTTTGTTAGTGGGGGGGGTGCACGTTTAGGGTAGGGGGTTGGTTAGTTGAGGGGTTTTTGGGGGGGGAAGGGAGACTGGGGGAAGAGTGAAGGGGGAGGGAAGCCTCCCTGGAGGGGATTGGTTCAACTTGGAAGACAGGGAAATTAGTAAAGCATGAGTCTCTAAGCCATGCTGGTGGCCGGCGCTCCGAGGAGAAGGACGCTTTAGGAGCAATTAGCAGCGAGCCGAAGGCGGCGGCTGCCGCGGCTGCCGCAGCCCGGGAGGAAGCGAGGGCAGCTCCCGGGGCTGCCTCCGCAGCAGGCACCGCTCGCTCCAGCTGCAAAAAGGTTTCAGATGTCCCACCACTGCCTGACCCCCTGCAAATAAGGGCTGACCACCAGAGGCACATCCCACCTCTGACTTGTAATCGCTGACATTTAGGCTACAGCTTCCAACCTGTTTACAACCAAAGGGGGAGGGAAGGGAAAGGAAAGGAAGGGCGGGGGGACAAGTTGGGATTTCTCCCTCTCTCTTTCTCTCGGGATTTTTTTTTTAATACTGTTCTGGAGAATTCAAAGCAAAACAAAGAAACTTCCTCCTCTGGGGTTGTCAGTGAGAAAAGGACGAGTTGTGCAACTGGTTTGGGATTTGCAAAAAGGCAAGAGGGTGGGGATCAGAAGAAGGTGCAAAGCCACAAAGTGTGAGTGCGTGCGTGTGTAAAGGTGTATGTGTGAAAAATCCATACCGGCACCCCTCTCCTCTGGTTATTATTTATCTTAGTTGTTGTTTTTGTTGTTGTCATTGACTTTGCTGTCATCTATTTTTCAGACCTTTCTGCATCTAAGATGGTGAAGAAAGGAGTGAGGAAGAGAACAAAATAACTACTGGAAAGTCTCAGACCAGGTTGGGGAGTGTGTGTGCATGTGGGGGGGTGGGGAAGGGAAAAAGGAAAGAGGATTAACCACAGCAACCCCCCCACCCAAAAAAAAAAAAAAAAAAAACCAAACCAACAACCAACAGCTCTTTTTTCTGAGGGAGGACTCGAAGGATTAAAAGGCAGCAACTTCTGAGGCGATTTGTCCCCTGAGTTATGGATGTTGGTGCACTTACTTCAGGCCAGATCAGAGCTAAGAGGAATCTAACCAGGAGCAGCAACCACCGTCTCTCCACTTGCCTTTTACCAGGTTTTACCCTTCCAGTATGTTTCATTTGATAAGACATTTTCCAGCGCCCAGAGTTTCAGTACAATGTGCAAATGGATACTGACAAATGGTGCCTCAGCCTTTTCCCACCTGCCTTGTTGCTGCTTGCTGCTGCTCTTCTTGGTGTCTTCTGTGCCTGTCACCTGCCATGACCTCGGCCAGGACATGCTGTCCCCGGAGGCCACCAACTCCTCTTCTTCATCATCCTCCTCCTTCCCCTCGTCCTTCTCCTCTCCTTCCAGTGCGGGGAGACACGTGCGGAGCTACAATCACCTCCAAGGAGACGTGCGCAAGAGGAAGCTCTATTCTTACAACAAGTACTTTCTCAAGATCGAGAAGAACGGCAAGGTCAGCGGCACCAAGAAGGAGAACTGCCCCTTCAGTAAGTACGGCTGTGCCGCCGCGCTGCCGGGCAGCGGCCGCCGCGGCCCCGAGCGCCCGAGCCCCCGGCCGGGAAGGGAAGGGAAGGGAAGGGAAGGTGACTCAGTGGGAAGGGAATTAAAAGCAGCAGCTCCTGCTCAAGGCCAAGCTCAGTTCTGCTCCGAGGAACGGGAGGNGGCCGCGCTGCCGCCCGCGGTGCGGCGGAGGCGGTGCCGTGCTGCGCCCCGCCGGTCCCGGGCTGCAGCGCCGCTATACCGCTACTCGCTCCATTGTAAACATCTGGGGCTGCCTTCCCACAGACCTCACACGCGTTTCATTGTCCCTTTCTTTCTTTCTTTTTTTTTTTTTTTTTTTAATAAATTATTTCGGAGCAAAAGTCATATGGCAGTCTCCGTAGCTGAAGTTTCGAGCTTTTCTCTAGAACTAATTAGATGCTCAGTAATAGCACGCTTCTGGTAATGTTCTGGCTGTTAGTGCTAGAAATGTACCCTTTACTTGGTTTTCCTGCCTGTGAAATCTCAAATTGAACTGCTCTAAATCACAGTAGATTGCTTTCTCTTGCAAATCTTAAGTGACTGTGTCCCGCTATAGGAACATGCTGAGAAAGTAAGCTTTGTTATGCAACTCGAGGAAACTCAGACTTTCTTCACTGGTAAAGAACCATATTTTGGTTCTTGTGTTGTTTTACGTAAATCCAGATAAACCTGGGAATAAATCTGCTGTTAAATTAAAACAACTGAAAGTGAGTTAAGTAGATCCCTTGTTAGCTAATGTGTAAAATATGGAGTGCTTCAGCAGGTTGCCATGCTGTATGATAGACAGTGGTGTTAATTCAGCTGTATTTCTAGTAAATACCCATAATATAACCTTACAAACAGTGAGAAAAGGGCTGGAGTATCATATGTCGCTGCTTCACTTGCTCCACCTTGCAACTTCATGCTTTATCATGTGCTCTTATGTTTGTAAATGCTTTAGATGTCAAAGAAGCTGAATCTTACCACCTCCTTTTCTGTATTTCATAGGAAGGCGAATTCTTAAAAAACAGAGCTATGAGGAAGGCTTAACATTGATGAATTTGTGTGGAATGAGGTCCTAGAACTGTGTTTCTCAGATTACCTTTGAATTTGGAGGAGAACAGCACTCCTGAAATGGGATTCTGAAAGCTTTGTGTGCATCTCTGAGAACATCAAACCATTCCGTGTTGCACACTGCTGCCAAAAAGGGCTGTAAGGTGCCCACTCTGACAGCGGTGTACTCATGGAAGTATCTACATGTCTGAGCAGTCCCACTTTGCCAGAATAATTGCTCAGTGAGTAAACTTATCCACATACTTGAACTTCTGCAAAATCTTGCCAAGAAGAGGTAGAATATACTAAAATGCACATATACATCTCCCTACCTTTTCGGGCTACATGCAAGAACAGCCCCCCAAAACTATGGGAGGGGATGTGCGTGGTGTGTCCTGGTTTTCCAGTCAGTGCCTCAGAAAGAGAATTGACCTTCTCAGTGATGTCATGGCTACTGTCACATCTGCAGAGTATCTGCTGAAAGAGAGGAGAATGTCATTTGTTTCATATAAAAGCAAAACAATGCCTTTATTATACATAATTGTATCCTATCACTGAAGATTATGTGCAGTGAAGAAAGGACTGCTGTCATCTTAAAACTTGTAGCTTCCCTACTGCACTTACACCACAAAGGCAGACCTAGTGTACGTACATCCTTCAGTTCAAAACAATCACCATCCGGTTGACAGAAGTCAGAGTTCTATGTTGTTGATTAATAGTCATTGTAGCATGCAGTGTGAAATTGCATGTTCTGTAAAAACATAGTCTGAGACCGTATAAAAATGTATTTATTCAAGGCTGTTTGTGTAGCAAAATGTTGCAAGTGAGTTCACTAAATCTATGTTTTTCACAGCATCACATGTAGCAGTGCTATCGTAATACTGCTATAATCCCCGGCTGGACTGATTCCATGCAAAGATATGGTATCTTTCATATGCTCTGAAATAAGTAATTACATGTGAATAGATTTCTGCCATGCATAGAGTTAGCCAGACAGGCCACTAAATTGTATCCTGTTTAACATTACAGGCTATTTAATCTCTAAAATTAGTTTCTCCCTCCAAAGCCACGTTTTCCTAAACAAATGCGAGTCACTATTGACACACAAGACTGAAATATTCTAATTTGGAGGCTAATTTTCTCACATGCTAATGGTTAAAATCCATTTATGCTGCAGTAAAGCCTTATCAGTAGGTCAGTAAGATCATGATATATTGTGTAATTAGACAACAGCTTTCTTGGCTCACTGCCAATTAACCACTGTCAAGTAAGAAGAACAGTTGGAGAAAGTCAGAATAAACATTCAGAAAACAGAATTTGGTCTCCAGCCTTTAAACGGCTCAAGCAGCGTTCATAGATTTGGTCTATAAATATTGTGTAGAGTGCACTAAATTAAAGTTTACTCTGGCAGCTGTATTCCAATTTGATTGCTTGGAACTGTTCCATCATCCTTTCTCTACCTGTAGAGTACCGAGTGGTTCCTGACTGTTCTGTCAGAAGACTGGCGGAACTTGCAGCACTTGGCATAGCTGGAGGTGTCTGTCACTAGACAGATGTAGGACACCTCATTTTGTTGTTCCTTACATCTGGAAGTTGATCCTCAGAATACAACTACTACCTTGTCCTGCAGCACCACAGCTGTGAAGTCCCCTTGCCCCTGTTCTTGACAGAGCCCTTTACAAGCACAAATAAAGAAAGCTGTAGTGTTTTCTGGAGGCTTACATACTAGATGGGGGACAAACAAATCCAAAAGTCCTCCAAAGAGCAATTATAAAACCTTTCACTATAGCTTGAGCTCTGGGATCACCAAGAGAATCTTAAGTCATATATTAAAATTGATGTGCAGATTCTGACTTTATTCTCAGATGGACAGCTCTCTTGATTAAGACAGTGAAACTCTCTGAGATTAATTGTTGGCATGCATTAAAGCTACACAATATAAGCTGGTTCAAGAAAACTTGAATGTGTATCTGAGTGCTATACAATTTTCAATTGACTTTTAAGGCAACTGTTCACAGTACTATAAAGCACAAAAACTTCAAAATTACTGGAAAGATCTTATTTGTTGAAGAACAATAACAAAAGACACAATACTTTATTAGCAGCAGCTGACCTGTAGTCTGTGAAGGGAGTTCTGCCTGAGTAAAGATTGCAGGATCAGACTCTTACTTAGGTACATGTTCAGGGAGTGCAGTCTGTGTCACTGAGCTTGGAGATGAGTGGGAAGAATTGCTGGAGGGATTCCTGCAGGCTTTGGACCAAGCAGTGCTGTGCAAAACCTACAGTAGATGGCGGCACAGCCACTGCCTGGTGTCACCTCTGCTCAAAGGAGGTGGACAAGAAGGGTCTGCATCCTCAACTCTATTAGTTAATTTAGTTCAAGCAAAGCCAAAGGGGCTTGCACCAGCAGATGGTCTATCAATTTGCCATCTGACCAACCCAAGTGGACTATTTCAAGAAAAAGGCACTGTGTTGCAGACTAAAAGTGTATGTCAGGGGAGCGCAAGAAATAATTAGCCCCTTCCCACAAGCTAACCTATTCCAGGCTTTTCTTCTGAGTATTCAATTATCTTTTATACTAAGCTTTAGGAATTCTTGAAGTCGCTGATAGTCTTTAGTGCTTTAGTTAGTGTGGGATAAGCTTAACAACATAGTGAGTGAAAGCAAGAAAATTCTGAGCCTCATTCTTTAGCCCAAAAGATTGTAAACAACCACTCAACCACTAGAAGCGCTGAACATTACTAATGAGGATTTTAATTGTGTGCATATATATATGATATATAAATAGATATTTGTATTATAGATTGGGTTATATGCAGAAAAAATCATTAAATGTGTTTTGATTAAGTATACTTCATTTGATACTAATTTTTTTCATCATACCTCAGGTGAAGAAAAATAATAAAGTGCCATAGGTACCTTAACATCAGTTATGAAACTCCAAGCAGATTAGAATGATTGGTAAAATACATTCTTTTGCTACTGAACATTTTATAAACTAACTGTTTGGGATTATTGATTCCTTATCATATGTGGTTGTAAATTAATGTGAGATCTTTTCACTGTTTTTCTGAAGACTGATTAGTATTTTGCTGGTTTACTCTTCGAAGAGTTCTGTTTTATGGGTTTACCAATCAAAATACTTAAAATAGGAAATAATAATGAGTGAAGTAATTTGAAACATAGGCTCCTTACTGTGAAATGTATATGTTCTTAAGGACATGGTTTCTCGCTTTCAGTTTTTTTCTTTTTTTTTTTGTTTTGTTTTGTTTTGTTGTTGTTGTTTGGTTTTTTGTTTTTGTTTCCGTCTGTAGAACTCAGTTATATAATTTACAACCAGCAGTATAAACCCGTAAGCACTTAGGATTTATGAATGTGGAAAGAATTGTACTATTTAATGTCTACATGACACTCTCCTGTTACCCTTACTGCATTCCTGCCTTGTGGACCCTCCATGCTGATACTGTAGCCCTGTCATAAATCTTTTCAAAATACACAGTTGTAAGAAGTCTTTTTGTCTTCATAAATCTAACTTATAGCCACTTGGAAAAAAAAATAGAAAGAGTTAGGAGCAACTGGAAGTTTGTTCTTAAAACCCCAGAAGAAAGAAAACAAGGGGCCTACAGGTTTATAGATGCCATGTTTCTGTTTTAGTGGGAAAGTTCACAGGTAGTGGCTCGGTCAAATCTTCCCTTGAAAATGGCATTAGCTGAGTGAGCACTATAGAATGTGCTTACACTTCTGAAACATCTTGGATGCATTCACTCATAGGATAAGATCCTCTGTTTTGAAATAAGGCATTTTAAGATGACTTTCAGATGTCTTTGAACTGTGTGTGTGAATAGGGGCCTTTTCACTTCAAATTAGAGTCAGATCAGATCCTGCAATAGGGGAGTTTTCATTTGTTGCAGAGAGTCTTTCATTTAAAAAAAAGAAAAACCTTTCTATGTGCAATTCTTGTTAGCCTGTGTCTAAAGTGAAAAATTGCAGGTATGACCTTAGAGCAACAGCTCATGTGGTGTGGATTGCTGACTTTTCCTCTGAGAAAGTAATGTAATTGCACAAGGAAGATTCTGAATAGGAATTAATGTATATATGTAAATAATATTGTATTTCTATTTTTAGGCTTAATGTTTGGGCTGATAGAAAAAGTGTCAACAAATCAGAGCACTTACTTGGTCAGCTTGGGATTTTTTTATATGCTCCCTTCTTGGCATTGATATGCTATGACAAAACATTGCTTTCTGTTTTGTGGAGAGCTTTCTGAATCAAGCTCTTACAGTCTCTTTTTCCCCAAAGTAGCGGGCTGAAATTTCATTTTGCTCATCTAAACCCTTACTACTACTTCTTGCAGTTGCATATGTTACTGAACTACATTATCCTAATATTCTAGGGTTTATCATCGAATTACCTCTTTGTCACTCGGAACAGCACAAATATTTTGTTTATCAGCATTGCCAACCAGTGTCGGCTTGATGAGGCTGCATGGAAAAGTAACCCTTGCTCACTTTGGGCTGTGAATACAGAACTACCAGATCAGAAATGGAGGACAGGTTTAGTTAATCTTAGCGCATGTTTGTTTCTCAGTTGGTAGGTGTATTAGCGCCATTAGTCTACCTGTGTGTACTTGTCAACAAATTTACTTTCTTTTCTTTGACAATTTTTCTCTTTTTACTTGGTATTTTGCTATCTTGCATCCTTTCATTGCTCGGATGCTTTAACATGGAAAAGTAGTCAATGGTGCTTGCAACGTTAGTTCTGTTAACTAGAAGGATCCTTCCCTAGCTCCCCTAATTGCTTCTGGTTCTTGTGCCAATTTGTTGTAAAACATCTCGGTTGGTTACAACATAGTAAAAAGGAGACAGGAAACAGTGTTTCATGAAGTTTTGAAAAGTCAGCCTGGGAAAGCTCTCCGTGTTTATTAAGAGAATTAAAATCTTCAGGGATAGGAGTCAGGAGGAAGTGGCTAAATCTTTAATCACTGAATGGATATTGAACTGGATTCATTAGTTGTGCAGATTATTAAAATCGATTTTGGTGCTCCATGAGTACAGTGCAACAAATGGAAGTTGCAGGGGAAAGAAATGGTTGTGAGTAAGCCAAATCTCATACTAAATAGTGGCTTTAAAGGCACTGTTTTTAAATTAGGTCACTTGTGTTCTTTCTTTGAACATTCAGTTCTAATTGCAACAGTAAATCAAAAATACGCTCAAAGTAGATTCCCATGTAAGGTGGACAACTGGACAGTGCCTTTTTACTGCTACTAACACGTGCATCCAATTACTGGGTTGATATACTCACCGTGTCAGCTGTAAAGCATTCCCCTATTTTATAGTTAGCCTAAAGAATTATTAGCCTGTCCCCTTTCACATTCACCTCTAAATAATCTGTCAGTAGTGTATATCTTCTACAGTTAAAGAGGAATTTTCACACACATCGAAGGTGACTTTCAAGAAAAAAAGAAAAGTTGAAATTACACCAAATAATTTTATTCCTTTTCTCTTTCCCTTCTTCCATAATTTTTGGTGTTGTGCAAGACAGGAAAAGGCAACAAATAGTAGGAAAATGAATGATTGTGAATGTTATATAAAAATAAAGATCAGATCTTTCATAAACCTTGATCTAGGAAAGCAATGTGAGGCCTCCTCCCTTCATGGTGGAAAACGTGTGAAGGACAATACGTTTAGTTGGTTTTTGCAGTTCCTGACTTGTCTTCCTACATGGGGAGCAGAAGTGAAAATGAGGAGGGTNAATTGCGTAGAAATAGACATTGCATAGAAATAAACGAAATATAAGTTTTCGGTTCCTGACGCACAGCTGTGCAGCTGTAGTCAGCATGTGTGGGAGTTTGGGAGGGAATGCTGAAGCATTTTGGAATTATTCAGGATGTTATTTAATTGGAATTAAGGCACAGTGCTAAGTGGAGACTGGGTATAAATCAATGATATTGTGCCCGCATTAGAGGAAGTGGGTGGGACATGTGACAAGTACCAGATCAGTATTAAAAGGATGACAAGAAAGAAATAGGGGCAGCATGTGTCATGAGTGGGAGAGAAGTGGGGAGAGGGGGAGCATGGCTTACCCCTTTTGGCAGCTGTGAACTGCCAGTGATGTTGAATTGTGCTGTCTGATCTCACTGTAACATCTGTTTGCTCACAGACTGAAACTATGAAGACATTAAGGTGCCTTTTGAATTTCTGTAAAACTGTGTGCTTGGTGTTAGGGTACAAACTTTCCACTCCCAATTTCATTGTGTCTTCTCTGACCCTATTCTGTAGATATTAGATACTATATAGTACCTGCTCTAGGGTTTTCTTCTTCATTTTATCCTCCTCAAGAAGATTAATAACCTGCTTTATTCCTAATATCAAATTCAGTATGGACTACTTGCAAGCAGGAGGGTGGGTGAATTGGACCTTGAAAATAATATACTATTTGAAAGAGCTACAAGCTCTGTGTTGAAGTTAAAAAAATCGAGGTTTTGTTTGCTTGTTTTTTCTTAAATTTTTCACTATGCTAATACTATGCACTATATTTGTTAAGAGAAACCTATACCTGAAGGAAATCAAGGTACCCTAGAATTCCAAGTGGTTTGATTTTTGGAGCATTCAATAGGGTGGAATAGCGTGTTTTGGTTGTCAGTATGTTTAGTGTTATCAAATATGTCATATTGTGCCAGATTATCATTAAGATTTGAAGCAGATATATAGTTACAAGTTTGTTGCTACAGTGAGCAAGGGAAAATGTGTGCTCTAGAATGGAATAGGTGATGACTGCATTTGACGTTTTATAAGACTGCAGGTTTAGTGTCTTATTTTCACAATTTTTTTATTACATTTTAGGAGATGCTAAAGCTTCCAATGTTCTCTGAAGCAGTCTTTTAACTTCAACAGGACAAAGTTGTTTTCTCATTTATTTCCCAGATACTTATTTTTTCTCTATGGCTTTTCCTGAACGTAAACACCGAAAGTATAAAGCCATAGAACTGCATAATATCCGGAGTTGGAAGGGTCTCACAACAACTATTGTGTCCAACTTCTCATCCTGCACAGGGCAATCTGGAAGTTGATCTGGAAGTACCTCTCTTATCCACATGAATTATCTTAGTACCTGTGGCACGTTTCCCTTGGAGACAAGATAATGAAAACCTTCCCCTGAAATGTAACCTGGGCTCATGCCTCTGCCCCTCTGCCCTGTCTCAGAGGAAGCAGAGTGGTGCATGTGGTTCACATTCTGATGACAGGACACCTTTCCCTTGTCAAAACACTAGTGCTAATAACTGCAACACAGAAATTCTGTGCTCACTGAGGATCTGTAACTACGAAACTAATGGTAACATGAAAAGAAGCAGAAGAGTCTAGAGCTAACCTCATCACCCAGGATGGGGTTGCTTTCTGTTAGTCTGCTTCAGTGTCTAGGCCTGGTTACTCTGTCTCTTCAGATGCTGGAAAGATAACCTCCCATACAAGACACATATGTGGTTTTGGTGCTACTCTTACAAGTAGCTGGGTCAACAGCTCATACTTTGGCTGAAGGGCTGAGTTAAGGCACCACCAAGTGTAAACTGGATCAGAAAATTATTACTAACCTAGTTTCACTGGGCATTCTGACAAACAAACTCTTGCAAGCTCTTTAAACCTTCACTTCATGTGGTTCTGACAGAAATAGCTTAGAAAGTGAGTAGCATGTAAGAAATGGAAGGAAATTATGATTTTTTCAGCTTCTTAGGGGTGAAGATACTGATGAAAGCACATGTGCAAGTACAATTCTTTTGAACAGTGACATTAAATGTCATGTCTGATAGCTTTTATTCGTAAAGCAGCATGACCTCTGCGTCCAAACACCCGTGAGCACACATAAGCAATAACTTACTTCTTAGTCCAATGGGTTGTTTATACCACTTAAGCACCTAAGAAAAAATTCAGTAAGGTAAGTACTGGGAGGTACAAGTTATGCCCTTTCCCAGGCTTAAAAGTAGATTCAATATGAGTAGTTTTGCTGCTTTTCTTGGATTTTGCTTTGTCAGCAGCCCTAGTCCCAGGCCAAGAATTATGGAGGGGGATGCTGAGATCGTGCAGACTGGTGATTCCATCCACCCTGGGAATGATGATCTGTCCTATTGCCAACATACAGAGAGAAATACTGCAGGAAAGGGAGAGAGGGGCAAGGCAACCCTGCAGGACAGGGAAAGGGTGAAAAGGCTAAAAAAATCTGTGCTCCAGGTGCTATGAACAGACCATTTCATTCACAGCTTTCTGTTTCTGAATAACCTGAGGAGTGGCAATTGGAACCCAGCCTGTACATGCCATGGCATTTAAACTACCTAGCAACTCTATATTAGCAATTTCTTGGTACTTCCTTTTCTCATGTGACATAAACCAGTCAAGAGCAGTGACTGCTGATTGCTTCAATGCTGATGATTATCATATATCAATGAGCTACAAGACTGAACACCCTGGCATACTAAAACCATTTTAAGAACACTCTGTGGAAGACAGAAAGATTACTGTCAGTAAATGCAGTATATAAAATACCTTGCTATAGGGCTTTGTATGAGAAAATAGTTTTCAACTGAATGAAATTCCTCGCAGAGCAGCTACTCAGTTGAGTTTGGCTAGGAAAGAAAAGGTCCAACGCCAGCATTCTTTATAGAAGAGATTGCAGGGTATTTGAACTTTAGAAAGATTCTTAATGACCATGGTGGATTTTTGTCCCAAAACAAGACTGAAACAGATACAGGCTGGAGGAATAATGTAGGACTGTGAGAAAAATTGTCCTTCACCATGTGCTGTGAAGATACTGGGGGAATCCAGGGAGCTGAGGGCATCTTCAGAGTTCCTCATGGTCCTCATGGTGATTGTCAAGTAGCACAGAAGAGGAATCTGCTTAAAAGGAGAGAGTAGAAGACTGGACAATTTGGCACACAGGTAGTCTGCAGGAATTAAACTTTGAGTATAAGGAATTCCATAAAGTATTAGGAAATAATAGCTCCTATGTATTTGTTATCCATAGTATCTCAAAATTTCTGACAGTATTTGAGTCTAATTTCTCCTTGACTCTTTGCTGCTTATAAAATGAAGTTAGCAATTCTTCCCACAGAAGCAAAGGTGTTATGAAAGCCAATTATTTGTGAAACACACCAGTAACACCATGATGAGTGCCAGGAAAAAAAAATCCCACCCAGAGGGTAATCATCCTCTTCACTGAAAGAATAATGTATTAATATAAGGAATAGTAAGGGCAGTTTTGTCTTCCTATAGATCAGGAAAGAATAAGCCACTTCTTAACTCTATCAGACTAAGGTATTTTTGTCTTTCAACAGGAAAAAAACTTAAGTATAAAAAAAAGTATTACTCTATAACCTCTCTTGCAAGCATTCTCTCAAGATTACCCAGCAGATTTTTTGCATAGCATAAAACAAAAATTAATGTCAAAATAGCTCCTAACCAAATAGCATGAGTGGAGGCACATATTGGATCTGTCCTGTCAAACTGAGCTCTGGATCTGGTTCTGCTGCACGAACATTATAATCACAAGCAATGTTAAATTTTCTTTTGCTTTGAATGTATGAACGTTAGGGTGTTTCAGCTCAAGGATCTATGTAACTTCCATTATTAAACAGTTAAAATATAGCTGTTATTTCACTCTCTTTACTGTCAGGCCTATCAGTAAAAGAAATTTGAGCATATCTTCCTAATATTTACTGTATTAGTGTATTATGTATTTTTGGAAGTGCCTTAATTTCCCTGAAATGCTGTCAATGTACTGGAGTTAACCTACTGGAATTATTTGTTTGAGTTTTATTTATTTTCTTCCATTTTTAAAATTATTGATACTTCCCCTTTAGTGTCACAGACATTATTCTTTCAGTTTAATTTATTGCAATTACTTCTCCATGTCACAACTTTGCTTTGAAATGACAGCCATCCAAGTTAAAGTCTTTTCAACTTTAGTGAAAACACTTATAATGAGGCTGACACTTGGCTCATGTGGAATTAATCTGGTCTCTTGGTCATTTCTTCAGTTTCTCCTGCTGCAGTCAGCTCTCAAAAGGACATATCTGCAGCTGGGGAGTACATAAGATTAACTTCCGCCTCTCTGTGGCTTCTTGCCTCAGACCACACACCAAATAATTCCTCAAAGCCTTATCCAGATTTGCTCAAAATTCACCATGCTTGCTTTATTCCTTTAGTTCTGCCACACATGCATTTGTGGACTCTGCTTACAGCTGATTCTGCTTATGAAACAGGAAACATGTTTAGCGACAAACACTCTTGTAAAATATCTATATTATTTTTTCTATAGATCTCTTCTTTTTTCTGATTTTGTTAATTTTATACATGCACATAGTAGACCATAAAGGTCAGCAAGACATAACCTTTTTGTTTCCAACTGTACTAATGACATAATAAAGACTGGTTCAGCTTTTCAGTACTGACTGCATTACAGTAATTCCTTCACCCAAAATGAATTTTTTTAAAAAATAAAAACACAGTACTTATATTAATGAAGAACTTTAGTACTGTCTGAACTATTAAGTTCAAGAATGCTATAAAAAAATTGCCGCTGGAGGAACTGGAGTCAGGTCTCTCATCCAGAGACCTCCAAACTTTAATCACAGTTCAAGATCTTTTGAACAGGAGTCACAGATGTGAGGTATATATACATGTGGTCACACAGCAATGCAGACTCAAAAAGTATCTAACGATGAGCCGAAAAAACAGTAGATAACAGCATTAATTCTTTCTATTACCTTGTACTTTATGCAAGAAGTTATAGACGAAGTTTCATTAAATTTGTAATATGGAAGGGAACATAATTTTAGTGTTTGAGTCAACTGCAGTCTGGCATTTTCTGGTACTCTTAATGCTGGGTTTGCAACTAAGTATTTTTTCGTGGAGGCTTCAGAATATTTCTGCTTTCCAGAGAGCCAGTTATAAATATATATATGTATATATAAGCTCTTCATTTATAGATGTGTTTTGTATGCTAAGCTATAGAAGTTCTACGTGCAAAACTCCCTTTACAGATATACTGACAATTGAAGGGTAGATTGCAGGACAATGCAACTAATGTAGCACGTAAAATGAAGTTTCCAAAGAATCTGTAGGGGCTTGACTGAAGAGCACACTTATATTTTGCCCCAGCACAAGAAAGATATTTAGCTCTTGGAATGAGTCCAGAGGAGAGCCTCTAAGTTGATCCCAGGCCCAAAACACCTCTTGAGAATAAGCAGAAATATGTGCCATTGTTGCAATATTTGAACATATGAATACCCTCAGAAGGACTGTAACATATTCTTTACCTAGGAAAGGATGACAAATGTTAGACACTTCTAGACATCCAATAACAATTTCAGAGTTTCGTCAGTTAAAGAACTTATCTGTTCTTCAGCTCTCTTGTTCCACTGGTAATGAGTTCTAGTCAGCATGACCTTGTAGCAGAGTTTGTTGCTGTTGCCTTTTTTTTTTTCTTTTGCATTCCTTATCCAAATGGTAGATTTGTTTTCTGATTCTGAAGGAGAGCTAATACTCACAAGTCATTTGTCACAAGCCACTAAAAGTGTCAAAGTCTTACAGCAGGTCCTTGGTGGCTTGTTAATCTCTCCTTTTTTACCCCCCTCCTTTTTTTAAAGGAAACAGACTAATTCTCTTAAGCATAATGAGAGCCATGCTTGCTATAGCCTACTATGTCCTACCAGCCCAAGTAAAATCTGTCTTGTTTCTTCACCTCCTTTTCTTGGCTCCAACAATTAAACACAAAGCTGAAAAGCGCAGGCTTTTATGGCAGAGCTATTTCATATGTCAAATGAAAAATGAAGGCTGCCGTTTTCATAACAGAAAAATATACAAATGTGCTTTTCCTTTGTGCCCCCCTCCTTTCTAAATTATCATCAGCAACATGCAAAAGATAAACCTCTATGTTAAATAGGGAGACCAGATGTATGTTTAACCTCTCACCCTCATTTTTCTAACTGGCTTCCATTAGGAACAAAAAGTTAATATATTCTAAACAAAAATAACTGATATGTTAAGGTGAACTTTTCAACTGCGTAAGAGTTCTTTAGAAAGAGACAGTATTATGGAGTCCTGTGTTAGGCTAACTGACTGTTTTACTGTAGTGATATTCAGAGCAATAACTCCATGGTTACTTTTGATAAGTAGTAGCTGAAAGTTTGTTGAGTTGCAGCAAAAACTATTGTAACAAGTACTTAAATTCTCATGTGTTACTGAAAATCTAGCAATATGTTATAGATCCCAGGTTTGCTATCCAATGTTAGACTTTTTCATCTCTGCAGTCATTCCCTAATCCAAACTTGAGATATGGCTGTGTTATTTTCCTCTTCTTTGGAGACGGTGACTGAGGCAGAGAGTTTAAAGATCAGGATTTTCTCTATTTTATCTTTAATCAAGCTTATTCCACCATAAATCCATAGACTGATGGTTCTACTCTGTTCATTATTTTGTGTTCACAATACAAGGATTCTTAATAGAAAGGGGAATTGAAGGATAAAGGGTAATACTGGTCAATTTTTATAGCAGAATATTTCTCCAACCTAGAGGTACATGTATGACAGACTAGATGAAAAATTTAACAGTAATTAAAGATATAGAAAACAGAAAAAAAGGCCACAAAAGTGATTAACTAGAGACAATAGACAATTCTGTCTAAATACATTGGCTTTGGAAAGTGTTGTCTCTTGGTAAAAATGCCCATCAGACAGTGGAGTAAAGAAAGCTGGCAATGTTTGATAATGAGGTGTTCTTAATGAGCAAAGTTAGGAGCTGCATACCGTAAGGTATCCTTTGGAAGGGTCTGGGAGCTGACTTTGTTTTATCAGGAAAGATAAATGTTTAAAGTGCTGTTAATGTATTCACTACAGATACCATCTGTAGAGAGTCTGTCTTTTTGAAATTACACAGTCTGAAAAACAGCAGATTTTGCATACAGAGTCTAAATTCATGGTTTTAATTGCTTCTTTTTCATACTGTTAAGTTTGTATGGATAAGTTAATGTTTAGGAGAGCTTTAATAGAAGAAAAGATAGTCACCCAGGAATCAAGGAGAATTGCTTACAGAAAGACAGGAGAAACAAGTCTGAAAAGAAACTATTGCAATCAGAGAATCATTACCAGAACTGAGTAGAGGAGAAGCCCTCTAGCAGCTTGTTCTGACTCCTCAGCTGGAGGTTACTAAATCTCACCAGCTCATGTTAGCATTTCAAATCTTCCCACAAGCAAAATCACACATCTTAGCCTTACTGGCATAAATACAAGATTTCAGCCATTCTGAATTATGCTACCTAAAGCAAGGATACACTGGAGTGTTTGGAGAACGGCTAAGCTACGTATGGGGAAGTAGCATAAAGAGTGGCTGGTATAGATTTTTTTTCCCTTTATGCATGATTCATAAAGGGGATGTGAGATGTTTTTAAAAGAAAAAAAAAGAGAGTGTTAAAAATTGAATGACATTTGAAATAAAATTACTAAAATAGTTTACACTCTGAAGAGAGAGGATGGAGTTTTGACCCAGTCCAGAATCTCAGGATTTCAGTTATGTATTTCTAGTATTCCTCTGTAGTTGGCAATGTAAAGTAGTCAATTTATTCCTACTGTGATTTCGATTTCTATCAAAAGTATCATTTCAACACTTTATAATACCACTTTAGAACCTAGTCCAGGAATAAATACTAGTTGACATCGTGAGTTGTGCCAGCCCTGGAAAAAGTTGCAGATGTCAGCTTTGCAGAAGGCTGAAATAGCCAAAGGAAAAGGTCAGTTGTGGGATGAAAAGGAAAAGGAAATTAAAAAATAATTCTTTGTGCTGCAAGATACAATGAGGAGGTAGGAGCACTCTGAATTCCTACAATAAACTCCTCATTCTTTTTGTTCCTTCCAACTACTGTAGAAACTCTGTCTTCTCATTATCTGCATAAGTTTCAAAGGCATAACCATATTGGAACCATTCTTACTAGATAGCTGCAGCAGACAGTTTCTGTGGAACAGCAGCCTATGCACAGCAGCAATGACATCTTTACCACACTTCCGAAACGTGTCATCCACAAGATGGACACTACCAGATGGAATCTCCCACCTACAAACATCTGTCTGTGGCAGATTGGGAGCTGTGGGTAGGTGGGAAGTGGTTTGTGGCTCTTGATCTAGAATGGAGAAGTTCTGTAAAGCAATGTACTAGGTAGCCAGTGAACTTACCATATGAAAAAACAATGCTTGCTTATCTTTCCCTGACTTGTTGTAACATCAGCTTTTGGTGGATCACTTCAAAGTAGCCAGGCAGGCCTTGTGTCCCAGGATCAGGAAGGAAACAGCATTGCTCTGTGATTTATGATGATTGGGGAGCTGTGTTGCAGGAACAGCCTTGACATAAGCATTTTATATACTTAGTAAGTGTGTGTCTGTTAATTAAAAATGTGTCAAATCATGGAAAAGGAGGACCAAAGAAAACCTCCTAACAACAGCTCCTGTTATCACCAGTGTTCATTATATAAATTTATTCAGAAGTTTAACAAATTCAGTCAATACCAGATAGGTTTGCTTACCGTAGTCCTTAGCTATAGGCTGTTTCATGGTAGAAGGGCTACTGATAATTCTAACTTGCAACCAAAATGCTGTCAACAGGACAAGAGGAAATGGCCTCAAGCTGCACCAGGGGAGGTTCAGGTAGGACATCGGGAAGAATTTCTTCTCTGAAATGTTGGTTGAGCATTGGAATGGGCTGCCCAAGGAGGCGGTGGATTCACCACTCCTGGAAGTGTTCAAGAAATGATTGGACATAGCACTTAGTGCTGCAGTTTAATTGACAAGGTGTTCAGCCAAATGTTGGACGCAATGATCTTGGAGGTCTTTCCCAACCTTAATGATTCTATGATATCGTGATAATCAGAGCTGCTCTTTCAGTTCTTTTGCCCAAGTAATATCTTTAACTGACCCAAAGATTTTATTCTGTACAGTTTACTACACAATGTACATGTAGGAGGCAGTTGTAGTCTCTACTTTTTCTTTTCCTCTACTAAATATAATATGCTAAGTTCATTACTAAACAGGGAACAGTGTGCTGAGACACAGCCCACTCTCTTGACCCTGAGATCAGCTCAGTGGGTCAGAGCGTGGTGCTAATAACACTCAGGTTGTGGGTTCAATCCCTGTACGCACCATTCACTTAACAGTTAGACCTGATGATCCTTGTGCATCCCTTCCAACTCAGAGTATTCTGTTATTCTGTGATCACCATGTTGGTCCTGAATGCAAAGCAAGGGAGCTACACTCACATAGGTTAATGAGCTAAATGTGTCCTGTTGGAGATTTTAATTACTATGTCACACCTTGAAAACATAGGTTTCTTGTTTTCCAGTCCCAGGTTTCATACCTTTTCTGGGGCAGTTTAATTTGAAGTATTTCTTGGTGATCTTCTGGTTGGATCTGTCTGGACGTGTTCTTTTCTTGTGAGGTAATGTTTTCATTTCCTGTCTTTCAATAACAGCTTCTAGGTGCTTGGCTTTAAACTAGAACTGTGCACCATGTCCAAGACCTAAAAGGATACCAAGATTGCCAAAACTAGTAAGCCTTAAAACAGACCTAATTTCTGTCACTTGGCAATGGCTACTTTCTCCCCAGTTAGTAAACTAGGTATGGCCTAGGCCTGGTTTACAGTGTATTTGACAGGGCAAAGTGTTGAAAAGGTTGAAGTACTCTGTAAAGAGTGATGGTTAGAACACAGTGATGCAGGCAAATGACTGATGCAGGCAAAAGTGAATTTAAGACATTTATTGTGTAATGTCAAAAATGTAAATCTCATTGATTTGCATATAAGACCATTTGAAATTTGAACGGATAATGATAGTTAATGGGTGTTTTGGGGGAAGAACTTATTTTCCCTATGTTCTTAAATATGTTGAAATGCCAAAGCGTTTTCCAAATAGAGTGAATAAGAAATATTGAGAAAGGTTTTCTTACAAAATCAAAGTCCAAAATAATGTCAGTTTAGATGAAGCATGACATTTTCTGGGAATTAGTTAGAAATATGTCATGAAAACTGTCCAATTTAATTTTTTTTCACTATCATAAGTTCGACAAGATGTTTCTGTGTTTCTTTTAGAAGTATAAAAAATTAAGTTTATCATAATATTTAGAAAGTTGAATTGCAAATTTGTTTGAAGCCCATTACTTCTATGGGGAAATGAAATTAATTTAGTGATATTTTCAAATGAAATAATGTTTGGTTATAAAAGTTCCATGTACAGCTTACTAATTCAAAAAAGGGAAAGAATTGAAGAAAAAACAAATGCTCAGAAGACAGTTGTAGTATTCTTTGCCAAGATAATCAGGCTCTTCGCTGACATGATGCTAAAGGCAGAGAATGACTATGTTGTGTTTTGCACAGGCCTGTGTCCAAGTTCTTGGTGCAGGCAAGAAGTTTCACAGTTTATAAAATGTCTAAGTCAGTCCTTGAGGTTCAAGGCACTGATGCCTGTATGAGTAAAGAAGTAGGCATTTCCAGCCAGTGCTTGGGTAGCTTCTGTCCCTAGGAGTTGTTGAATTAGAAACACTGGAGAATTGCAGCACATACCCATAATGGCTCAACACTGTACACAGAGCTGTTGGTTTTCTTGCAGAAACCTCCCCATGGGTCGTTCTCTCTAGGTCCCACATGTAGAAGGGAACAGGCAGACTTCTACCTTTACTTACTTGGCTTCATTCCTCCTACTAAGTGGATGGATTTAGTATAAACATTAGGAAATATGCTTGCTTTCTCCTCCTCAAGCAAAGCATTGCTTTCCCTGACATTTTTTCAGGAGAAGCAAGACAACTGCCTTTTGTTCTGGATATAGTACAAGCTGAGCAACCTGGATGATTTCTCATGAATTTTTATCTTTTTTTTATGGTAAAAACACATTTGTATTTATGAAAGCACTTTAGGAAACAGTGTGCTTTGTGTGGTTGTGTGTTTGCATATGACATAATACAGGTCTCTTGCTTGTATGTTGATGAGGGGAGAGAAGAATACGTTGACAGTTGTGGTTTTTTCCATATTGTGACAAAAAATAATATTTCCTGAAGTCTTTGGGTATAACTTCACCTGTTCCTGTCATTCAAAGATGGACATATCAACCAAAACTATTCTTAGTCCTCCCCTGATGCATCAAGATGTCACAGGAGAAGTGTGGACTCTTGCAGCTGGAGATAATGGGCACCACATTACTTTTTTTTTTTTTTTTCTGTTTTCCTCTTCTTTTACTGTCTGTATGTCTGGCTTTAATCAGTCACTTCTCTGTGAAATGTTTCAATTGGGCCTGAGCAAACTCTTTGCTCTTCTCTGATATGGACCTGTGGATTATAGGTGAAACTACATTAAGAGGCTGCAGAGGTTAATTACGCCTGAAAGTTTCCAGTACTCTCCACATCAGTTGACACTCTCAGCACACTACATAAACAATCTGGGGGAAGCTATCATTAGCAAAGCGTGAGCACTGCACTTGCCCAGCCCCTGCGCTTGCATTTTGAAGCTTTCATACATGCTTGTGCATTTTGCATGACTCATTTATGCATAGAAATAAATTTGTAGGTCAGCTGCATAGCCTCTGTGTGATATTTCCTTCATATATATAAGCAGAAAGATTCATACCTGTCCTACAAACATTTAACAGATAAACAGTTCCTTTTAAAACCTTCATTTATATTTAAAGTACTTAATCTTTCTTTTTTTTAATAAAAGCATGTAGTAAGTTTGGTAGAACACCTGCATATATTGTACTTGTCAAGAACTTTTGAGGTTCCGTAGGCACATTTTTCAAGTTTATGAATTTTTTTTCCTCTGTTGAGCTGAATGCTAAATTTCATTGGGAAAATATTAAAACTGTTTAAACAGAAGTGTTGTCAAGAGTGCAGTGTAAACATCCTGATAAATCATTGCTCTCTTTTTAATAGAATCCATATAGGTGTTAGGTTAGAAACAGAAAGCATGAGGCTTTCAAACAGACACAGTCCTCAGGACAATCGTATCTCATTCAAGATTATTTGAGACCAAACTACAGTTAAATCAGCTATCTCCTATGCAAAACAAAGAAATGAAAGGGCAAGTAGCTGCTTCCCTTTATCTCTTGTTATAATGTTCTCTTACATTCCAACACCATTTTCTTTACTGTTTTTGAAGAGAGGAGGCAGTTTTATGCTTTGGAGTGTGCAGGAACAAGTCGAGGAAGGGTTGGAAGGTCAGCCAGTGAGCTCAAAGTGTGGCAATTCACTTCTGTCTCACCTCATTCCTGCTTCTTCAGAGCAGCAGCACAATAATCTTTTAAATCTGTTTGATATGGCTTGTATGCTTGAAGCCTCTTGGACACTGCTTGCATAGGAGCTGTCTTGAATTTGCCTATATGACATCACAGAAAAAAAAAATCCTAAGACACTCAAGGAATTCTCCAGGTTGCTAGATTTAATTACCAGAATTTCTAAGGAATTCTTTTGTACCAAAAATAATTGGATCATCATTTTTTTAAGTGGATTAGATACAAAAATATAATGTAAAACAGCCATTATGGTGAGGTATGATGTGGGACATTTTTAGCTGTCAAAATGTGCTTAGAAATGTATAACAAATGCCAACATGATACTGTGAATTGTGAAAAGAAAAAGACGTGAGTTCTGCAGTTTGCTGTTGCCAGTAAACGTCTACTTTTGTTTGGACACTATTACTACAAAAACCAAGATAAGATTGTGATTTGCCAATTGTTGCATTGTGCTGTCCAACTCTGGTTTTGAATTAAAACACACATATGCCAAAAATTATGTTTATATAATTTAGTATGTTGTGTAATAAAAGACTGTTAGGTAGTCCAGTTAATGAAATTACTAAATTTTGGCAGAGTGTTGTTAAATTTAGTTTATATTTAATGTTTTTTAGGACAGTGGGTGGAAGAACAGTTGAATTCTATTTCATATTAATTGAAACAGACTAAGCTGTTGATATAATAATGTCTGTAAATAGCAATTAACTGAATTGAAACAGTAGTTTTTTCCATGAGGACAACTAAGAAAGTGCTTGCTTTGAAATAAAAGAGTCTAAAGTGGAGTTTTTATTCCCCATAAGCAAGAGTGTGTGTAGCCAACAGCCCTTTTGGACATGTTAGATGTTGCTGGTCCCAGGGGAACCACATACTGGGGAAAAGGTCTTATAACTCATAATGCAAGCCAAAAAAGGAGAGTTAAATATTCAGTGCTAGAAGCTGGCCCATGGGATACAGCACACCTTACTATCTTGCGTCAAATGAGGTCTTGATTCTCAAACTGAGTGCGGCCTTTTCTGGTTTTTTGAGTACATGTACAATTTTAAGGATCATATTCCTTATATCAAAACCCCATTATAGTCGCTTGGATAATTTTCTTGAGTTTAGATATCACTTGGATGGAGGAGTTTGCAGGATCAGCTTTGGTTTCTTTGTGAGCTGCCCAAGCACTTTTAGTTGAACAAAATTTGCACACCCCAACTTTTATGAGTTGTTTGTTGTTTATTTTCCCATTATCAAGATGACCAGTTGCATGTTTCATAAGGAGGTTTAAGAGTGTGGCAAACAGGCTCCGGTCATCCCTTGTTTGGTTTGACACACTTCATGGACACTAACACTTAATTAGTCATTGTCTGATCCAAAGAATTTGAGTGGCTTGTTGGTTTTGTTTGTTTATTCCATTCCGTCCCATCAGCAAGGAGAGAAGTGTAAAACATATCTGGAAACAGAAAACTGCGAAATGTCCATGTTGAAAAGTTTCTCATAATAGGTAAACAGAAGTTTGACCATTGCGCGATTCTTAAATTCGTGTTCATTGTGCAATGAGAGATGACATTCTCGTAAAATACATATCAAAAAAAGCTAGGGAAAGATTGAAATTGTAGTTAGGAATATAAGAGAAAACTGAAAGTTAATTTAGACACTTTCTGAGGCAAAAAGAAAGTCAGTCAAAATTTGAAAATGTAATCTACTTAAGCTAGATTGAAATAAAGTTGTCTGGAAATCAACATTAGCACTTTCAAAGGGTTTGTGCTGTCAGTTGAGACATATACTACTCTTTCTTCTGAGCATTTGTTTTCTGGTTTGGGTTTTACTGAATAAAAATGTTAAAAAGATTTCCATGCAGGCAAAAATACCAGCCCCATTCCTTTTTGAATGACTTGTATAAACACTTGCAACAGCTCAGTCCCAGGATGTTCATTAAAGTCAACGTCTGCTAAGCCTCAAAATTTCTGGCTTTACTGTGAATATTTCCAGTTGTTGCAAACTAGGTAATTAGGTTTTTTTCCCTTTAACATAGCATATTTTGCTGCAGCAATAAGCAAAGAGGCTGGGAAAGACGTTTTAAAATATTCTTTTTCTGATCAATCCAAGCCAAACCTTGACAGTTTGTATTTGTATGAAACCTTTCTCTTCATATTTATTTTAAATTAAAATAAATTTAAAATCTTTGATGCTAGAAACTAAGTTTTTGGGTGTCTACTGATAATGTCATGTCCAAGTGTGCATACCTTAATACCTTAAACAAAAATATCACCACTGACATACAGATCATGAACATTTGCTAAGCAGAAATATTTATTTAAGATGACCAAGTCTTACTTCCCAGCTGTAGGAGGGCATTAGGTGCCTTGTAGTGTTACGGGTATACAGAAAGGAAAAGAATTGAAAAGAGTAGAGGGGGGTGTAAGATATCTTACACAAGGTGGTTTACTGCAAAATAAGGTGGTTTTGGCTTTTTCTGGGTTGGGTGTGAGGGTTTTTTGGTTGATTCGATTTCCATTTCAGTTTGGTTTTGCTTTGATTTGGTTTTATTTTTTATGTAAGTAATTTGTGTTGTTATCTAGCTGCCTGGTTTTGTTCTCCTGGATGCAGTTGTTTCGTCCAGATACACACGTGCATGAACATATATTGCAGGGAATTTGGAGGAAGGATTTACAGTAATTTACAGAAGTTAGCCACATGAAATAAAAGCAGGGGCATTTCTGTTAGAAACCTGGCTTCAGCTAGTGTCTGCCTAACCACTGTTGAGTCTAATGAATAGCGATGGAGCCTGGTATTACCAAGTGCAGGGAATCATCAAAGGTAATAAAACTGAGATCAGACCAAAGCAGCATCTGGGAGTGAAGTTTTAAGTAGCAGACAGGAATGTGTACTAATTATTGCATTGTTAATATGTTGCATGTGTTGGCTGAAAAGGGATGGTGTGACTAAGGGCAGTCAGTAGCACAGCCAGTAGCCCTGGATTTTATCCATCACAGATTCTGTATTAAATCTCCAGCTGTTTTATAACTTTCCTAATGCGACATATTCCCATGCAAAACCTGTCTGTCCAACTGAGCACACCACTTCTTTCAGATGTCACCAAATTTATGTAGCAGCCTAGGACCACTTGGCTTCCTGCTAAACTGGATTGAAAGCTTAGAAGAGACAGCTGGACAATGTTTCACTGCTACTAAAATATTTGCATTGTATGCATCAGACACTCAAGTTCATCGAAGTGCTATGATGGCTCATTTCCTATACATAGAGGAGGAACATTTAGTTGAGATGATGCTGCAGCACTGGATTCAAACACAGCATTCCAAAATGTCTTTTATCCTTAGAGAAGACTGTTCTTTCTCTACATAAATCATGAGGCTTTGGAAAAAGTATTGGTTTTTTTCCTGGTATAGGGTGTGCCAACAAAGTGCAAAACAGGCACACTACACCAGTCAAAAAAACCTCTTTATCCTGAATTTTTCATGTCTATTATTTGAAATATCAAAACAGTGAAATTAAATTTAATACTCATCAGCCTGTTAAAGACAGTAATATATAGCAATTGTACTTCAAATTTTCAAAGCCATAGCAGCATAAGCTAATTAATGTTCTGGAAGCACAGGAAGAAATAAAAATCCTGTAGTGCTTTGAATATGATGTAGCAGGGTAACGTAATCAGCTTTCTCATGTCTGCATGAGAAATAGTCTTGAATACTAGCTGAAGTAATAGTGGTAAGTGTAGTCATCATTTACCTCTATTTAGTCTTCCAAATTTCAGGCTTTTGCCATCTTTACTGTTTAAAATTCAGGAAATTCACCTGTTTATAAGTAATATGAAATGGAGTTTGTTTATCAAGGGCCCTTGTAAAATGGAGTATTGAATATTCCGCTGACAGTCTACTGATGTAGTTGGCAATCTATGATGAAAACTTTTGGTTAGTGAAAAGTAGAGAGGCACTGAAGGAGCTCACATCACAGTTCCTTTGACCTGGGAATGGAATTGCATCTATGATTTGATCAAGAGCATACATCAGAACAGGTAGATTTTGATATGTCTCCAGTCACAGAGCCATCAGGAAAGAAGGCAGCAGGGCATAGGCCACCAGCTTGATTATGGTGCTCTGGATTTGTTCAGTGGTGTTAAGTCCCAAACAATCCAAAGACCAGATCCTACCACACTAAAGAACTTACATTTGAAAAGGGAAAGGGAGAGTGTGTTGTAGTTCTTCCAGACTTCTGTATGTTCATTCTCCTGTATGCCAGTTTTGCCAGCGTGTCAGGACTGCAATAAGGTGTTCCCTACTCAAGTCTTGTTTTCTGACTCTAGGGGTTGAGAAAGTCTGATATTTAGTTAATTTTTCCCCAACTCTCTAGATTTTGAAACCTATCTTGTTACTAAGTACATTGCTCTGTAACGTGTTTTGCTTTAGACACAAATGCCCACCTATCTGATTTCAGTGCTAGCAGTAGCTTGGTCAGCCTCCATGGTGCAGAATTGAAATATTTTTGAAATCTGGAAATGTTTCCTGGGCTAGAGAGATGGTTTCCCACCCAACTCCAACTAGCAGTCACATATTTATCCATGGAATTCCCATATGGCTTTGTGGGTGGTAATGTGTAGAGGGCAGATTTCCCACCACAGCAGTTTCCCTCAATACAGATTTATTTCTCTTTTGCTCTGAAGAGTTTTCAATCTCAATCACTGCTAAACTTAGGCCTGGTGTTTGTATTAGCTGTACGATGAAATAGTCTATATTGAACTTTACAGCTCTTTGGATACCCATTTGTTACTTTTGTCTTCAAAATTGGATAATTATTTTGAAAGTTTCCTCATCCTGACTAGAGGCAGAACAGAATGCACAAAGTCCTGGCACCAAGACTTTAATTACAAGCTCCAGCCTGGAGGCAAATTGGTGACTCTGAGAGCCGAAAACTTCAGCCATGCAGAAAGCAAAGAACCAACAAAAACAGAGTCCTCTGGCTGACTCCTACAGATGAGAGCACTGCACTGCTCTGTGTACATAGTGGGGAGCAGAGAGCAGTCAGCTTTTGGCATCTTTGTCAGCTCTGAAGTCAGCACTCCTCAGAAATTCATGGCACAGAAATATTAGAGCAGTGGGGTCATCCTGAAATTGATAAATACCAGTTTGAAAATGTCTTACATTGTATAATGATTGGCCAGAGCCAGCCTCAGTGTGACATATTTTGCAGTGTTAGCTTGTGAGCTGAATCCAGGAATTTTAGATGTGTACCTGACTTTTGCTATTAATATGCTTCAAGGGGCTGACAAGTTTTTTGGTTCCAGTCCAGTACAAACAGATCTTAGCTCAGTTAGAAGATAACTTTCTGGCAAATGTTGCTTATTCTCTTATTTTGAGGGAATACTGTTATTATATCATGGTGGAAAAGCAAAAGAATAAGGAAGGCATGGTTCACTTGAGACCTGGTATGCAAGAGACCTTTTAATACACACTGTGACCTTTGACTGTGGCTTGGTCCAAAGGCAGATGCCCTGGCTGAGGTAGCAGGTGACCACCTCCTCTTCCCTTGCAGGGTGCAAGGACTACCACTATTTCACTCCTGTCATATTCATGGGGCCCAAGTAAACTATAAGTGTTGCTTTGCTAAGAGTTTTTTCTTCATTTTATGAAGCTCATTGGAGGTTTCATACCCACAGGCCGAAAGGTTTCTTAAACCAGTAGCTTTTGACAATATTGTGTGATGATTTAATATAAAATATAAAAGGTGTTAGAGGTATTGGTGTCCATGCAGAGACCTCACAATGGTACACCAATGTGCATTATCTGCTTCAAGTCTGAGTTTTTGCTTTTAAGACTGCTTTCAAAGTGTTCTTCTCCCCTAAATGCTTAAAATTACATGAGCATCATCATCATCATCTCACTGTGTTGTATTACTTCACAAGTGCTACTGCAAGGCAAAAAACTTGTTGAGTACCTCAGCCTTCTCCTCATCCATTCTTACCAGTTTTCCAGCATTGTTTTCAGAGGGGGTTACACCTTCTTTCACCTTGCTTTTGTGGGTCACATACCTGTAGAAGCCCTGTTATTCATTGCTTTTCTTGCTTGGTTCTCTTCCAGGTTGTCCGTGGCTTTCCTCACTCCATCCCTATGTAATCAAACTTTGTCTCTATGTCCTCCCTGCATCTTCTGTCCTGGCTTCAGCCATCTATGCATTTGCTTTTTTCTCTAGTCTGACCACCAGTTCCCTACTCAGCCATGTCAATCTCCTGCCTTCTTAGCCTGATTCCTTGCTACAGGGGGTTGTTAGTTCTTACACTCTGTAGAAGGTCCTTTCACTTGAGACGTGGCAGAAGAGACCAGCCTTCCTCTGGCCACAACCTCTTTTCAGGCAGTTGTAGGGAGAGATTAGGTCCCCTCAGAGCCTTCTCTTCTCCAAACTAAATTACCTCAATTCCGTCTGCTGCTCCTCGTAGGACATGTTTTCTAGACTCTTCACCAAGTCTATTGCCCGCTCTGGACGTGCTGCAGCACTTTAAGGCCCTTCACTGCAGTGAAGGCCCCAAAACAGAACGCAGGATTCGAGGTGTGGCCTCACCAGCGCCGAGTACAGGGGAACAATCTCTGACGGCCACATATTGCTGATCCAGGCCAGGATGCCACTGGCCTTCTTGGCCACCTGGGTTCACCCCCAAGTCCTTTTACTCTGGGTAAACTGACTCAGCCACTTTTCCCTAAGCCTGTGGCACTGCCTGGGGTTGTTGTGACCCAAGTTCAGGACCCAGCACTGGGCCTTGTTGAACCTTGCACCACTGGCCTCAGCCCATCGATCCAGCCTGTCCAGATCCCTCTGCAGAGCCTTCCTGCCCTCCAGCAGATCAACACTCTCATCTAATATGTAATTAAGCACCTAAGGCATGCAACTTTCTTCTTCCTGAGAAAAACAACTTGTAAAAGAATCTGATTTTCTGCTTCTGTAATTAAAGTAAAGATTGCCCTGAATTATGTCTGGTTTGTAATTTAAAGACATGACGTATGTTCTCCTCTATAGTAGCATCACCCTGATTCAGTCTTCTCATTAAAAGAAATAATGAATATTTTTGAAAGTACATTTAAAAGAGGTCAGGCTGCTTTTTCATGGTTTCTAGTTGTTTAGTAATTTGAGGCAATTTTCTTTGTATGAAGAAGCTGGATTCTGGGACCACAAGGACTGGTTTTTGAGGTGCTGTACAAGCACTAAGAAAGCACATTTTCAGTACAAGGGAAGTCTTTCACCTGTGTCTTTAGAAACAGCAAGGACAACAAGAGCAGGAAGAGGACATGTCATGAGCTCTTTTCAGGGGATTTCAGTATTTGCTGTAATAGTTGTAGGACCTTAACCTTACCAAATCAGGCATTTGCTTCTGCTTTAGGAACAAAAGGTTTCCTTCCCTCGTTGTAAGTTTAGTGCAAGAAAAAATTGAGTAGAACAACTGCAACATGTTCTGGAGTAAGCTGAGCCCCAAACACATTTGCCAAGTTTGTTGAAAGGTATAAGAGGAGGCTGGTTCTTGACAAGTACTCAGAGAATTAGATCCAACGAAGGGAGCTGAGCACTGAAAAGCAATAGAATGAGCCCTTGACCCTCTGTTTTCTTGAGTAACTTAGTGGCAGCATATTAAATATTGCAATTGACTGCAAGGGAAGCAGAAAGTTCAGCAGTTCATGCGTTTTAGTGCCTTTCAATTAGAAAAAAAATTTCAGAATAAACCTTAAAAGAGAAGGAAATAAGCAGAGTTCTGAGTGTTTCTTTGGTGGAAAGCACTAGAGAATTCTTTCTTAAATCCAAGACAAATGTTTTCTTTGTAATGTAAATCAAAAGTATCTTTCCCTGACACTGTGATGCAATGTCTTATCAGTGATACAGTAACAAAATATACTCTTTTCATTTTCTTTCGTAAATTGGCAAAACTTAGTTTTTTGACAAAGACAAAGTCAATATCACATCCTCAGTAAATTTAATGCATCTATTTGCTGTATTACACCACAGTAAGAAAGTAGCAGCTGGAATTGCAGGACCTGATAACGCTCTCTCCCCAACCAGCTGTAGTTTGCCATTGACTTCATTGGGATTGAGGCCAGATTACATGTCACTAGAGTGTAAACCACTGATTTCTGAAGAAGAATGGCACTTCTAAAGCAACACTTGAACTACCTTTCACAACCTTCAAGTCTTAAGAGTGTCATACAGATTTTATCTCATACAAAATAATCAATTGAAAAAATAGTGCTCTTGATAGTCACTGACAGAGTCATTCCCAAGGGTGGTCTTTGTGCATAGCAGATCTCAGTAGAGATTACTTCATTAGCAGCAGGAAAACCTTCACTTTTTCATCTTACAGTGACATTTTATTTTAAACAGCTACTGAAACGATGTAGCAATGCGCAAACTGACAAGTCTGAAACTGATCCTTGCATGCCTTGGTTTCAGGCTTACTTATCTCCGTTGAAGTTGCTGAGGCCATTTGTGTGTGTGTGTGTTTTAGTAGCTTCTAAATTTGGTTTCACAGAAATAAAGAAGCAAAACATTTTGTGGACATTAGTTCTTTGTCGATTACTGGAAATGTTCAAAAAATGACAGAAGCTCTGAGCATCCCCATTTGAAAGTCACTAAGTCACTGAAATTCCAGAAATCAAACACTTCATTAGGCTATTACGTGCCACCAATGCCTTTACACATCATCATGCTCACAAAGTCCAAAGAACCTCACATTTAAGAAACATTTTATACTACCCACGTAACATTAATAAATAGTGGATTACCTCATAGTGACATAAAAGAGGATCTCCACTGATTCCAAGGGAGCAGCTTTGATATCACGTAGATGAAGGTTTGATGCCTTTACTTTACTGAGTTACTGAAGTTTTTGCTTGTCTTTGTGAGTGAGAAGTATTCTGCTATTTTGTTTTTGGTATTCAAATATTTCCCTTTTAGAGGTCAAATAGGGAATGTCCCCTAGTATATGTTTGCTGAGAGTTGTTGATAGAGTGATTATAATTTTTTTCTTTGAAGAAAAAATGTTCTTCACTGTTGATAGATTAAAAACAACTGTTGACTGTATTTGGCACAGACATAGTTGATCATCAACGTGCATTAATACATAATTTTGCTATGTTTTATCTTACAGACATTTTCTGTGTTGTGTGTATACTTTCAGATTGTGATAAAGTAATATATATCTAATTGAGAGTTCAGTTTGGGTTGCGAGGAAGTGGACTTCACTGAGATATGTGCCACTAAAGGATCCAGACTGAGGTTCATGGAAACTTTTCCACTGGCTCCAGCAAACTTCAAATCTGATTCCTAATGAATTTCAAATTTAAATTGCCCTATTTTCTTAGATTACTCAGAAATACTGGCCAGTAGTTTTGGTTCACAATTGGACAATAACAACATTTAGCTTAAACACCTGAATTCCAATTCTCCTGTGTAAAATATCTTTTTTATATGAGAGAGGTTTGTTCCTACATTGATAATGTGATATTAAAAAGCAGGTACTTCTTTGTGAGGTGAGAAGATGGAAAAATATTTCATAGAGCTGACTTCTATTTTGTTTTATCTTTGAGCCTTTTGTCTTCAAGAGCTACTCTTTACCTTAAGTTTTAAGTGGGATCTTTGAAGTCATGTTTAAGCAGCTCCAGGTAAATCAACTTCTAGCATGATTGCCTTGGCAGAATACCTGTTTTAAGTACGGTTTCTTAGAGGACCTCAAATGTGTGAATGTGTATCTTCTTTAAATGATCAAATTACATCCCACCTCTCCACTCACCAGTCTCATAAAATGCTTCCTGTATACTACAACTGCTTTATGTGTCTGAGAATTTTCAGTGTCTCACAACCAATTTAATTTGCATTGTTGTCCAAGTTACTACTGAAAACACAGAAAATGTATCAACTTTCCTGAAGTCCATACAGATAGATCGCATCCCATTTATTTTCCTTCTCCAAAAAAAACCCAACCAACCAGTCATCAAAGAAAGTTATCAGATTACCTTGACATTATACTCTTTTGGAAAAAGCATCTTAAATTTTTATGCCATTTTCCATAGATCATGCATTTTAAGTGAATGTAGAAGAAGAGAATAACTTTATAATATGATTTTTATATTATGTCATAATTACTAAGAGTAGTCTTCTTCAGCTGAGTCAGAAGTAAATCCCAGCATTGCTGGGGTGTTTTTTTTTTCTTGACAATATCCAGTGGTAAAGTGTTCCATTTACTTTTTTATTCCACTCTGTAAAGAATATGTAATGGACAGCTATGGCCAGCTAACACAGGACAGAAGTCTCAGGATGCCACTTTTTTTTTCTAAAACCTGTCTCTAAGGCGCTATGTCCTTGGAGCATCTCACCAAGTGATGCTTTTCCAAAAAAAAAAAAAAAAAAAGCTCAAATTTGTCTTGTGGGAAAAAAAATTATGTCCCACACAAGCACATGGGCTCTGTAAAGAGTCACAGTCTGTCCTTGTTTATAAGCAGATCTAAGTCAAATTACAGCCTTGTTGTCTTCATGCAATCCAAAGGGTGAATGTAAATGCATGAGTAGGGGATGAATATACAAAGAGAAAAAAAAAAAAAAAGAGAGAGACAAAATGATTCCTCTTATTTTGTGATTATGCGTCATCTGAACTTAATACACACAAGGATTTCTGCAATTCTTCCAGATGTCAGAGACCAAAATCTTTGAGGACAGCCATTTGTCCAGCAGGACCCTTTGAGATAAAACTGTGTTCAGATTAAGATGCTGGCAAGGAAGAGTTCAAAGTCATGTCGAAATTGCTATCTAAGATCATTTTTCATCAGGATCCATGCTTGTCTCTAAGGCAAAGCAAGAAATTTGATGCTTTGTCATCTATCCCAAGCATACAATAATTTTTATGGTTCATTAAAATTTGGAAACATTGAATGGGAATCTGCTGAGATACTCTAAGAAACGGGGATACGACAATCTCCAGTTTTTTCAGCCTTTTTATGCAAACTAAACCACATTTTAACTCTTAGCTGTCCTCTTTAAATGTGCTCCACATACCATTATGGGCTAGGCACAAGAATGTTTATTATAGATGACTACTGATTAATCTGAAAGTGGGATTTCAGCATACACCTACATCGGAGAATAAATAAGAATGCAGTCCTGAAATACATAAACACGGACCTGCTGTGTGCTACATTACAGAGTTCCTGCAGAGGTGCAGCAATTGTGGTTCCATTCTGGCACTGTTAAGAGCTCATCTGAAATAAAATGCATTGTTTTAGTAAAAAACAACAACAACAACAACAACACCAAAACAAAATGAAACTAAACAAAAACAAACAAACAAACAAACAAACAAAAAACTATAAAAATGGGAACTTAGGTAGACATGAAGCTGTGAATAGCTCTGTAGTGGAGAGATACAGTTTCACCAGGGAGTCTGAAAAAAATTTACCTGTTTAACCAAGCAAAAGAAAGGGTGAAAGAAGATTTGACTCCTCTGTTAATATATCTAAGCAGGAAGAATTAAAGGAGTAACCCTAGAGATATTGAAAGAGACAACGTGAATGTTTACACTAAAAGAAAGTAATGATACAGAAGAGAATGGATAAAAACTGACCCTTTAAAATTTTTGCGGGAATTCATATTTTTTAACTGTACCGTACAGGAGATTGAAATACACTTTTAACAAAAAACCTAAGCAGGAATTACTTTTTATCAGTTTATGAAATTATATATTACACGGCTTCTTCACACAACAAGTAGCTTAGCTTTACTACCACTAGTTCTTTATACTACTATGATTTAAATAATCCAACAGAAATGTGTAATTTAAAAGTAATCATTTTGGATTTGTTGGTTTTAGCAATTTTCTGATTCTCAGTGTTTGGTACTGTTTAACACGCTTTTTGCTAACCAAAAAGTATTTGCAGATCTGTATATGCGTAGTTATATGACTCCATGAACAACTACTCAGATTCATAATCTTTCATTTCTAGTTTTGCTAGAAATGGTGGATGATAAGTTAGTTATTTGCGAGATAATAATTTACATATGGCTTTTGTCAAGACACATTTGGAAAGAAATCAACATGTAACTAAAAAATTCAAACCCAACAATTTAACATTGTTTTGCTATTTAAATTACATTAAATGACATTATATTGGATGCATAAGAAGTACATTCTGTTGGAAGTATAAAAATCTGTCAAAAATTGTTTTGCATTTAACTTTAATTTATTAAGCAAAAGAAGAGTAAGCAGATAGTTACTAAACTAGCTGATTCTGGTTACTCTTCCTTTTTTTTTTTTTTCTTTAGTAGAACTCATCTTCTGACACCTTATATCTTATTTTTATTAATTGATTTCTTTCCTGTTACAAATTCCACTATTTTTCAAAATCCCAATCACTTCTTAACTTTGAAAGGATGACTTAGTGACATGAATAAGTTGAATAAATCATAATGAAGTAATTTTCTCTGCTAAAGCTCTGATGCAAGGTGTTTCATCCACATCCTTTACTACTTAACTGTTTGACACCTAACTTTATTAGCAAGTGCACTACTCCATTCAACACCATAATTTTAATTTCAGTCTTAATATGTTGTAAACTTTCTTATTGAATAATAGATTCATAGGATTACTTAAGCAACTTCCATTAATTACTTTATAGAATTACTTAAGCAGCTTTGATGATTCAAAAGCTTCACACAGCTACTCAATCACTCTCTCCTCCGGTGGGATGGGGGAGAGAATCAGGAGTGCAAAACCAGCTGACTGATGCCCAGCCAGTCCCTGAGCAATGGCAGCCCTGGCCAAACACCCTCCCCAGCCCAGTTTTATGGTTGTGCATGACACCGTATGGTGTGGGTTATCCCTGTCATCAGCTGGAGTCTGCTGTCCCAGCTGTGTCACCTTCAAATTTCCTGTGCTGCCCCGTTTCCTCACTGGTGGGGCACTGTGAGGACCAGAAGAGGCCCTGGCTCTGTAAGCCCTGCCCAGCAGTAGCTAAAACACCCCTGTGTTACCAGCGCTGTTTTCACAGCTCACCCAAAACACAGCACCATACAAGCTACTATGAAGAAATTTAACTCTGTGTCGGCCAAACAACAGTACAAAAAAAAGCCAGTGTTGCATCTAGACTTGTTCATCCCATACATACAACAATCAAAGTAGTATCTCTTGGTGGACCTAAGAGCCAAATGCTCAATCAGTAGATATGCAGCGGGCATAATATTCTAAAAAGATAGAGAGATGCAGGGTTGAAAGGAATACCACAGTGATTCTAGTGGAGCAGATTTACCAATGAATTAACTTTTTAGATTTAGGGCAACCTTAAAAGACATTGTGCATTCATCGTATTTGCCCACTCTAGTGGCACAAATAAAATATTCCTGCAATAAACAAGGCAAAATCATGTTGCCTTGGAAATTGTATGATGAATTGCGTTTTTGTGTACTACGCTATGTAATAATTCTGCAATATTCACTAAACTTTAATTATTCATGATGTTTTCAAGGCCCTCAGGCTTTTTTCAAGTTGATTTTTTCCAGGGTTAACAAGACTTCCAGGCAAGTGAAAATATCTTACGTGGAGAAGTCAGAGAACAAAGAGATTTAACTATAGCTGACACATCTCTATCAAAACTGCTGTCACTACTGTATTTGTCAGCAGTGTTTATGGCTCTCAGGAAGAAAATCAATAAATCCAGCCATTTTGTGCACCTATTGTCAGATGCTGCACTTCATAATTACATTTAACAATTCTCTTTAAGCAAAGCCAGCCCAAGGTTTCATTGTCATCACTTTATTAATGAAGTGTCCCTTGTACAGATGTATTTTTTGATGGTGCATTGGTGGTGTATTTGCAATTAGCATCATGTGTAAGTATACTTCAGCCCTGTGCTGTAGTGCCACTGAAATATAGTCCATCAGCTTCAGTTTCCACTATGTATTCTCTTTTATGTCGCTTAATGATGATTCTGCTTATTTATAATATACAGAAAAATCATATTTTGGCACATCTGGCAGACAATTTCTGTGCTATGGAGAAAGATGTAAACACCTAAACTAATGAGATTAATATTCATAAACTAGATTATCAGCAGTGGATATTATTATTTTAGGGATATGACTATGTAATCATATGTGTTATCTGATGTCAACAAAACAAGTCATGGTCTTCATAGATGCTTGGTAAAAGTTAGCTAAACACAACTAATGTGAAAAGGTGCCCATAATTGGTGAAAAGATGCCCATAATTAGCGAAAAGCTTGGAATACTTTCTGAAAGATATCATTCTCTCATTCTAGCTGTTATTGCTTTTGTTTGGCCTGCTTCCAGATGGGAAATAGCTTAGACAAGATCTATCCATTAGACAGCATTGACATCTGTCTTGGGGGTAGAAATATGAGAAGGGAAGACAAATGATGTCTCATGCCTGTGCTGAAATATATCAAATTTTAAGGGAAACAAGTTCACCCTGTGCCCTTGGATTACATGAAATATTTACAGTATGTCTCTATCATTTTGCCTGTATGTAGAATCCCTTAAATGTTCTTTTTCTACATCATTTTTTGTATCAAAAATATTAATTACTGGCTAGTTCATTTTATACAGGTTCGATTCAGTTTGAGAGTTTGAAAAATTTGACAGCTCGCAGTTTGGCTTCTGATGGGAAATATACCAGGGATTTTGCATCCAGGTAAATGTACTTCAGAGCTAAGGAGTATATTTAAATTAAATGTGCAATGCTCAATATATGTGTGTATATATATGTATATATATATATATAATTCTTCATAAACAGTATGTCAATAGCTAACATTCATATAGTTGGATCTATATTTTAACATCAGCAACATAATAAAGTACATCTATATACAATGTTTAGTATGTTTAGTACATATGCAAAAATACACATGTGAAAAAGATCTCTTTTCCTGCATGCAGTTTGATGCTGTGAACAGTGAATGTAGACACTTGCAGGTGCGTAGCTGAAGATATTACCTCTGTCAGTTCCGTTTCATTGCTGAACTTAATCTGTTTTTCTGGTGTCTGTTAAGTAAAGAGTAATGTAAAACTTTTTGTGGAAACTTAGCCTTTACAGCCAGATGCCAGTCTACAAATGCTATCATTTAAGACATGATAAGATAGGAACAGAAATGGAAACATCATTGCTCAGTGGGACCAATGGCCCAGAAGCACAGAGAATCAGAATTACTCAGACAGAAAGGGTGAGCCTTAGTTTAGAGAAGAGACAAAGTATTTATTCACTACAGTATTACAAAGCTTTTTAAATTAGCTTTAAACAAGCTAGCCTGAGAATTAACAGCAATCAAGCAACTGAGCTGAGTCCCTCTACAGAGCTAACACAGTGACATGGTGAGCACTTAGAAATAACTGAGTGGTCAGGGTTGGAAGGGACATTAAAGATCACCTAGTTCCAATACTCCATGGTGCTAGTCCCTTTATGCTAAACAATACCAGTAGAAAATAGGAAACGGTTCCTCTGGATAAAAGTGCTATATATATACAAAACAGACATAAATTTATGCAATAAATACATTTAACATATGTAAATAAGCATGTACATATTTATAAAACATATAAAATTAAACACATTATTTGCCTGTTTGGGGGAAGGGTTGTTTATCAGATATGGTGTAATGCCCTTAAAGGTATTACATTCAAGATGAACTATTTAAATTAAGTAGTGCAGGCTCCTAGCCTGCATGGGAGTTTGTCACACAGGTAGGTTTACTCTCTCAGATACTGAGAGAGACAGAGCCTGTTTTCTTTTAAAATATTCTCTTTACTGCCTCAACTGTTGCAAAATCTCTGTAGTTCTGTTTTGATTGTTCTGGTAAATGATGTTACCCAAGTTTCTCTAGTCACAAACACTAATGAATTCCGAGGGTTTCAGAAGATCTGTATTCAGTTTACACTGTGGTATTTTAATTCCTCACTAGCAGGCAAACTCCTGCCTCAAATCTTTGTATATATTTCTACCCTTTCTAGAGTGCGACCTATGTTTAGTTGTTCCCTCGTATGTGTGCTGTGTGTATCACTTTCATGAGAGGTAATGATATTTAAATTCGGTTATAGATAAAATAGATACTTTTATCCTGAACAAAATTTTTGCATGCTTGGGGTTTTCTGTTTTCTTCTGCCTGAAGTTTTTTACTGCGTGTGATTTCTAGGACTGGATTTTTCACAATGAATCCTATAGCCAGTGTACAGCCTGTATACTCCTGATGTCCCCAAGCATCTATAGATTCTTTCCACCACAGTGTGGAAAATAAATGAACACCAATTAATAAAACAATTGTTTAGTAGACTTATCTGAGATATTATAGCATCTCTTATAATTGCTAAACTGCGTGTGGCAGTTCAAAGCTGCTAGAAAGTTTTTGTTACAATTCAGCTTTTTTTATTATATGTTTTCTTTGAACTTGCACTGCAATGGGGAAGATGAGGAAAAGGCTGTACTGATATTTGAAACACATCAAAGGCTTAAGAAACTAAACATGCAAGACAGATGCTTTTGTTAATGTCTGCTGTATCTCATTTCACAATCTTTAGCAGCATATACAGCTTCATGATTTCACACGATTACTGTTTTCCTGCTTATTAATGTGAAAATTTGATAGAATAAGGAATCCTTGTTTCAGTATGAAACTGATTTTTTTTTACAAGCATTATACCTTAAACATGCGTTGTTGGAAAAAAAGAAAAAAAGCAATAAGTAGGTAAAAAACTGCTAGTATAAACCAAAAAGACTTGAGGTTCTTTATTGTATGGAAAGATCAATAGCATCTAGTCTGACAGTTTATGTATTGCAACCTATTGAATTTAAAAGAGAATAGTAACTTCCACACTTAGCATCTTGTAATACATGGCTAATCATAAAGGCAGATAAGCATAAGTCTTGGCTTAGGCATCAATATTTAGAAAAACTTCATTTTTTTGTTTGTTAGGTGGTACCAAATCCCAATACAAATTTTCACTTAAGTGGTTTCTTTCTTAATGAATTACCCTGATTTCAGCTTCTACAATTTGATCTCTGCTGAGCCTCTAGATATTTTTTACGTTAGGCAGTCATCTTTTTTTTTAAACTACCAGAAACCTCAGCACAGAAATAATCCTAGAAGTGAGCAGAGTTAACCACTATGATTGTAAGAGCAAATGCTGCTTAACATAGTGATGCCAAGATGGTTTTTGCTTTTTCTTTCCTATACATTTTACACAGTTCTATGTAACCACAAGTATTAGCATGCATAGTTCCAATTCTTTAAGTCTGATAACTTAGCATAGTTCTAGTGTTCTGTAGGGCCAGGAGACCAAACAGCCCAGAAACTGCATAGCCAGGAGACCAAACATTCTACTATCTTGGGGGCCAAGGTCCCCTAGTAGAACATATTCTGTAAATCAGAAATTAGCCCACCCAAGCCCCATTATTGGGCCCCTTGTTAGATATGCTGTTGTGTAAGGTCTATATATTGCATACGTGATTTACCATTGCGACACGTTCCACCTTGGTGAAGTGATGCATCGACAGGATCCTATTAAAGATACCGAGGTAAACAACCCCCTACCCTTTAACTGTGTCTGGCTTCCATTTTCTAAGACCAGGAAAAGGCATCAAAGTCCCAACTCTAGACTTCAGTTCTCTAGTTTGATTTGGAAATTGTAGAGGAAAGGGAGTTTGGGACTCCTCATTCCTGCATGTGAAAGGATGCCCCAGGTATGCTTCCCCTTGAACTCCTATATTATTAGCTTCTGATTGCTGATATATTTTCTTGAAATAAAGTGATAATTACGGTCAGGATATTCTAATAAATCGACTAATTACTATGATACAAATTGGCTAATGAATGCTGCCCTCTACTGCAACAGTTGTAAGGATGGGCATAAGTCCTTACACTTATAAGTTCAAGTGGTAGAGAAGCCTCTTACAGCAGAAAGAGCTGGGTACTATCCTCACTTCTGCTTTGTAACCACAAATTTGTTACAGTACTTCACACATACTGCTTTCCATTTGTAGACCTCATTGAAAATACTTATCTGTAAATATTCCCAGCTTTCCTCCTCATGCAGAATATGATATACCACTGGGATTTCCTTATCTTGTTTAAATTGAAAATGGGCATGGACTAAGACTGTCAGTTTTGGTTTATTCCATTATAGTTAAAGTAGCAGCCTTTAATCATTACCAGCAATATTAGTGCCACAACAGTGTTTACATCTCAAATATGCTTCTAATTTTCCCAGTCAAAGGCAAATTGTTGGTGATATCTTAATGTTTTTTTAGGTAGCTAATGCCAAAATGCAAGGTTATGATCTTGATCTGAATATTTCCCAGATGTGTGGTAAGGTGAAAGGTGGAACAGCTAACAGAACTTGACTTCCTATCTGTGTTAGTCTAAGTTAAGTGAATTCTAAGTCAGGCATAATTAGAGAATGAGACCCCTAGAAGCCTTCACCTTCACAACTGTTTGAGATGAAAGCTGAGCGCTTGGGTGAGTGTAACATAATCCACATGTTGGAAGAGAAATCAGAATCAGCTGTTACTGTCTTCTGCATATGTTTTACAGTGCCCCATTAGCCACCTTCTTGTCAAAAGTCAGAGATCTTCTCTGAGCTTAACGCTTCTAATTCATTTAGAGTGGAATCAGGACCAGATTCTAAATCTCATGCCAGCTTCAACACAGTGCCTTCCACTGAGGTTTCAGTTTGCATATGACAGATCCAGTTTGCAGAGGTATAGTTGATAGAGATGGATTCTAATGATCCTCAGTCATAGGAGTCACTTAACTCTTTTTCAAGACAGACGCATCAGATATAACATAGATAATAAAAACAAGAAATAGAGCAACATATGAAAATTTTGAATTTGACCCCTGGGGTTTTGACCAGAAGACCTTCAAAGGCTTTTTCAATCTGGTATTTTTTGAATTGAAAAGGCATCTAGAAATCTCTACCATGTCCAAGAGCACTGGAATTGTTAAGCTGGGAATCAGAGACTGACATTCAAATTATTTGAGATAATTAGGAAAATTTGGTTATATTAATTAATGTAGTGTCACCAGATAAAACACTGACATAGATCTCGGATAACAGAGTCCTCTTTCAAGTTTTGCTGTAATTCTGCTAGGTCACTGCAGCAAACCAATCAGCCCTCTGAATCAACTGTTTGCTGGCTTCCCAAACTGATCTTACAGGCTCTGATTGCTAATGATCCTGCAATGAGGGTCACACGCTTTCCGGTGTGGTAATATATATGCTAATACACAAAAAATAAGTGGAAATGGGATTCAGGGGCATGTCCGTTAACACTTACAGAGGTAATGGCCTGTTTTTAATGTACATGATAAAAATCTTTTTATGAGGGTAGAGTGGGAAGACATTTTAGAATGGTCCCAATAACAAATCCATCAGTGATTTGCCTCAGCCCCTTGCTACTGAGACATAAGGCAGATTACTTGAAGAAGTGAGGTTTAAGTATTAGTTAGGCTTCTCCTAATAACTTTTGCTTACGCTGGAAATTTTCATTCGCTTTTGTTAATGAATAACTCAGAGTTTTCATGTAAATGAAGATGTAGCTCCAGTGAGAAACTAGGCAAGGAATCCAAGAAGTTACAAATTTTTAGTTCTGTGCTAAAAAAATGGTAGATTTTTATCCACCACAGGCTACAGGTTTGCAAGAATGTATTTTGTATAGTTTTCAAAGCTATGCATGTTTTGTTAGAAGTAGCACAGAAATCAGGAATTGCTGAAGTATCAGCTGCAAATTATATTGCAGTATAATTTGTGATATTACTGCTTGCTGGTTTTGTGTGTTAAACCTCTAGTAAGAGATGAGGCTGTAAAAAACAAAGCATACTTCCCATTAAAATCTTTCTATTTCTGAGCATTGAACTTTAAATGTTTTTGAGCAAACAGTGGTGAAATAGGTGAGAATGGCAATAGACTGGTCACTTACCAATTCATCTGACATGTCCTGTTGAAATGGGACATGAGGAGGAAGGGTAAATCTGGCATAAACTTATATCACCCTTTGGAAATTCACCATCTTCTTGGCTGTGGGTAGCTTGCCTGTCTTTGGGAATGTGGCCACACGTCTCCCTTTCATGTGGCCCATTAACACTGGAATTCTTGCTTTTGATGTCAGAGATTGATATTTAAGACATAAGATCAATTAGAAGGGATTTCTTAGGCCAGTGGGCACTGGATCTTGTCAGCTGACATTTTAGCACTGGCACTGGAACCTTTGACGTACTTAAGACAACGTGCTAGATCCCCTTGCACCAGAACTCTTCCATTTTGATACCACAGAGCTGAAAAGGTGGTTTGCCAACTGGAATTTCATCATCCCTGTCCTATTAAAGATTTTTCAAAACATTTGCGGTTGCTCATTACGTAAGCGAAACATACAAGACCTGGAAATTAAAAATCACCACAAATAGCGTCAAATTATGTTACTCTGTTATTGTAACAACAAAAGAGAATATTTGGAATATAATTTTTACCCTGGTACAAAAATTTCTTCTGTCTTTCCCTCCAGATTTTTACCTTCTGCTCTCTCAGAAGGCTTCTGTGTTTTCATAGGCAGCTGGGAATGTAACTGGTGGGACTGAGTGGGGTCAGGCAGTTCAATTGCTCTGTAGTTGCATGGAAGTGAGCTGTGATTGAGCATATGCCTGGCAATAGATTCAGCAGTGTTGTAACTGTTGTTTATTGTGGTAGTTTAAAACCAGCAAGGAGCTCCCAAAGCATGGTCTTGGCACAAAACTTTTAAAACACCTAAATATGTAAAGTAAATAAATAGACTGAAAGATTAAAGGAAGCCACCGTGATCCATAGTCATATGTTTCAACTTACTCTTTTTCTATCAAGTTCTTTTGTTAGTGTCTACAAGCAAAGGGGAGGAGATTATAGTGTGGGCTTGAGGATAAAAAGAGGAACAGGGAAGTAAAGAATATGAAAAAAATAATTCAAGATATGTGGGCAGAGAAACATGGACATTAAGAATCAAATTTTCATAAATGGTATCTTCATGTTTTGCCTTGTAGGATACTTGCTGTCTGTGAGCCTGATCTGTGAAAGGAGACCCACAAATTTGTAATTCTTGTAGGAACTACTGTTGGGAGTCCAGTTTTCATGTACTGAATCACAAATTCTGTAGGATTTACCAGTATTCAAACACATTTTTTATTTTAAGTAGAAGTCCCTTCACATTTCAATCTAACAGGACTAGTACAGTTGTCAGTTATTACTCATTTACAGAAATCAATGTCTCATGTACAAGCAGCACTGACTGCAGTGTTTGAATCATTTCTAATAAAGCAAAAAGAAAATATGGTTAGTGTTGCATTTGATCAGATCATAAGCACAAAATAAGCAAATTATTGTGGGGATGAGAGACATAAAGCTCACAATTTAGAGGCAAATATCGAATATGTATGTATTATATAAAGACAGTGCAGTGCAAAACAATTGTGGTCTTGAATTTTTTGTGAGCATGATACAAATGATCACATTTCTACTATTGCCTAGGACTACCGCATATCTGAGCTGTCTTCTGCTGCTGCCTGGACCTTTTAATGTTTCTTTGCACTTCTGGAATTCCAGCACATGAATCAGAAATATCATACAGTAGTTTTGACTGGTTTCTCTGTAGCCAAAAGTCAGCAGCATACTGTGCACACCGTAAGTACGTTGAAGTGCAAATACTGAAAAAAATACTTCTCTCTAGTGTAGTAAGTCCAACATATTCAGAAATAATTTATTGATTTCCTGTGTGTGAAAACACAGTTTTATGGGCTTGGAAGCATTCTCAGAGAGATCATGTGGTACATCCCCTTGTCCCACAACATATCTATCATCAACTCAGCTGGACACTTTTATCACCTGCTCTTAAAGTCTGCACACACTCCAAAGCATCTTTAATGAATAAAGAGAGTTTTTATCACCCTTATTAAAACCTTATTATTCTTAACATCCTCTCTTACTCTTCCATGTAGTTGAGCCCATTATTTCTGTTGTCTCTTGCATGGAACATTCGCTCCTCTTCCCAGAAATGTTCAAGTATTTGAAAATTACTGCTACACTTTTTTTTTCCCAACTCTCCTCTTCCTAAGATAAACGGGATAACTTTATTTAACTTTCAATTACAAATCTTTTTTTTTCTATGCCTATCACTGTGCTTGTTGCCCTCCTTAGACAAATCTTGAAACAAGCATAGAGCTCAGATGAATCCTTCCAAATGCTGGATTGTATGGAAAGATTTTCTTTAGCATTTTTAACATGTTTAGATATGTTAGGAAGCTATTCACTTTTCATGTTAGTCCCTCAAGGCCACATTGTACAGCAGTAGCCACTCAGAAACTTTTCTGCAAAATAGTTATCTAGTTCTTCATCCTGTATTTGCATTTCCTCAACGCTTCATTCCATTTTTGCAGTGAATCATTGGGAACAATTGCCTAAATACAGTTTTCCAGCCTGTTTTTCATCCTACTTAAAATAAATTTATATTAAACTAGGGTATTTACGATAATGTAGTGTGATTGTGTCAAAAGCGTAACTACATAGCCCTTTTCATGACATGACCTGTTACGCTGTTATAAAATCAGATTAGATTTAATGGAATTTGCTCTTGACAGGTCTTTGCTGGCTGCTTCTCTGCCTTTTTTTCCGTTCTCTGTATGGGGGGATGTATACGTAAGAATTAAAGGGTGACTCCACTGCTTCAGACTAAAGGTCAATTTGGTTTCCTGTCTCTGGCAGTAGCAGTAGGAGAAGCCCGAAGAGGAGAAGAACAAGCATACAGTGCTGACTGCCTGCTATATTTCTCTAGTGTGCGTCAGTGTGCAACTCAGAGACCAATGGTGGTATTGATTTACTTGTCTTTGGAACATATTTTCGGAATTAATTGCTCTGATTGCTTCTCAGTTCAGGTAAACTGGCATCCTAACAGTGGCTGCTGTAATCTAACAAGTGTGAAAACATCACTTCTTTTGTTTTAAAAATTAAACTGTTGTTTTCTGGACAATAATTTCATTGAAGATTCAGTGCATAGTAACTCCTTTTTCATTTTCTCAAAGTTACCTACAGTTTTGCAGATTTTCACTACTGAAGCCATTTCTGTTCCACTCTGTAAAATGCAGTGGTTTAGTTATTCCTCAAATAATAGTTAATCCTTATTTCTGATTATGCATGTTGCTCTTTCCTGTAACTTTTCCAGTTCTGTTCTGTCTTTCGTGAGACGAGAGACAAGGTTAGCTTTTACATTCAAAGTGCAATCACAGATGGATTTAAGCTTTGTGGCTGTATTTTTCATTTCCTAAACATTCCCCACTCTTCTCCAATAAGGTCCTATTTTTTACTGCCTATTATAAGACCAAGAACTAGCAGCTGGGCCATAAGCAGTTCTGTAACACATTCCATATTTATAAACCTAATGTTATTTTTCCTGTGTGAATCACTATTTACAACATTCACCTACACTGAATTTTTTCTGGTATTTTATTGCTTTGTCAGCTTGGGTTCTGAGGGCGTTTTGCAATTATTCCCAACTCCTTCAGATTTAGTACCCTGAATCATTTAGTATAATCAACAGGGTTTTTCATGGCATTACTGTGAATCATTAATGAATATACTGAGGACAGAAAATACCACGACTTTGTTGATTACTTTCCTGAGAAAAATTATTTCTTTTTCCCCTATTTTTAACCCATAACTTGTTTATTTATTGTCTTCTATACACCAGCTACACAATGTGTGCAGAAAAATTGATGCAACTTGGAATACAATTGTTGAGTTGGTCATGCACAAGCAGTTGTAGATAGTTTTACATTTAATGTCTGTGCACAGGCTGTACAAGGAGCATACTCACCATTGATCTGACATTCTCAGGTGTTTCTGCATCCAGATGCAAAATCCCATTATATTGCAGTTCTGTTCTTCAGCTGCTCATCTCCACAGCTGTCTGCAGGTCTACACTGTCAAATAACATATTTCCCAAGATGACTATTGGATCCTGCCCTCCTGTTTTACACTGCACATGTTAGTTCACACTTAGCTTTATTTGGCATGAACTATTTTCTACTGGGATCAACTTCCATAAAAATTTTCAAGATAATTCACTGCAGGAACCATATAAACAAGACCAAGCCAGCCTTAGTTCCTTTGGTTTTTAACAGTTTGATACCAGGCCTTACAAAGCAGCATCTACAAGACCTTGCCATCAGATTACAAAGAGCAAACTGGTGGGCTGCCACACAGTCTTCACAATGTGTCAGACACGCAGAACAGAAAATCCCCAGATGTGTCTGACATATGGGTAAAGTCTCTAGAGGTAGTATTCTGAGGAAAGTTGAACCAAACCCTCTCAGGGACACACTAGATCAGCCCTAGGAGGTGTGAATATGATTGTAAGATAGTTTTCATCAAATGGCCTAGGGACAGGCTCTCTTTGCAGTGTTAGTGGTGTAGGCAGAGGTGTCTCTGAACCTGACACACAAGTACCTAGAGAAGATAGGACACTCTTTGCCTGCCCTCAACACATTTCCTGACACAGATTCTGCTGGGATGACAGCAGCAGACACACTCTCTGTCAGCTGAGTGGTTGATTGGGGCTGGTTGGATAAGCACGATTTGTGCTATTTGTGCTATTACAGAATATTGAGCAGAAAAACTGGAAATAATGTATCAAACCTTGTGGATTGTCTTTTAAGTGTCCAATGCACAATTTTGGGAGTATTTGTGCAAGACACTTACACAGTTCAAGGAAAAGGAACCCCAAAAATATTTCAGCAATCCAGGCCAGGGAACCATAGTTTTTATAGAAGGACAAGACATGAGTTGCAGGCACGTGCAATTAGATCACATAATCCTCTGTGCAAAACATGCTTGTTAGCTGCTATCTGAGGATGTCAGCAGGGAAGATGGAAACAATATAGGAGGAGACTTGAAGATAATGAAAGCAGAAGGGTGTGAAGTGATTGTGCTCTTCAGATCAGCCTTTTAAGTTTCTGTGCAAGATTGACGATTTTGTCATCCTGCTTTTTTATGAGGTGTTGAATGAATGCTTAAGAAGACAGCACTTATCAGTGCTCATCAAAGTTTAAAAAGAACTGTTTGTACCAGCAGTCTGAAGACACCAGGTCTAACCAGGTTAGAGACAGTCAAGTATTAAAGATGAAAACACTGTGAAAGACATATATCAGGTGCTTGCACTGTGGCAGGCCATAGTTTACACGTGTACTAGAGTACAGACCTTGTATGCTTTTACTGCATACTTTTGATGAAGAAAGAAACGTACAGAATAGGTAAGGAAAAGTATAAATCTAGCATTAAATATTGAGAAGTGGGTCGCATAACATTGTAACAAAAATAATACTGTTATTGAATGGTGTCTTTTTGATTGGTTGTCATTAAGGTGTTTTAAGTACACAAAATTATATACATCAGAGAAAGCAAAACAATTAATGGATAAAACAGTGAACTGGTGATCAGAGGTCATCAAGTTCTTTTCAGCTGCTAAACTGCTGGCCTTAATATCTTCCCATATAGTAACAATGTGCAATTAATTTCTCTTTCTTTACTCCAAGACTGTTGAACAACAATTTTTATAACAATTATGTCTTTCAATAAACATTTTATCTGAAAAAATTTAGACAGTAGTTTGTTTGCAAAGTACCCACCAGGTTACAAGCTACTCAAAATCACTCCTCAAGTCATATACAATATTGTCCCAAATTATATAAATATAAGTATTAAGGTCAGAGGGCTGCCTTTTATTTGGTCACATCCAGGGTGGCTAAGAAAAAGATTTCTGGAGAAAAAAAGCTAGAAGGAACAAAAAACAGATGTGAATTTTAAGGAATTTTTAGATACAGTGAAATACTGTTTGCATTGATTTTCCTAATACTGATTACCCATACCATACAGCTGCTCTAATCTACAGTTCTCAGCTGTTCATTCTGTTCCCAGAGTCCTTATAAAGTTTTCTTGCAAACGTGATTATTATGATCAAGTAACATTAGGAATATTTGTGGCATTGCAGAAGAAAACTGCTGAAAGTGTTGATGAGTAACTACCACCAAATATAATTATGTGAAAAAGAATGATCATTATAGCTGTCCAGGGGTAATTTTTCATTATAAACATGTGGATCCCATATTTTAAAATACCATGGATTCCTTTTTCCTATGTGAGGCAAAGACAGACATAAACCATTAGAACCAACAACTAATTGATGTTGTGGATTAGTGTGTTTGGCAACTTTCTGATTTGCAGGGAAAACACTAAAACATCCCTTTTTTCCCAGAGAAACACAGCACTAGCAAAATACTGCTAGAAACTGTTCTTAGTCATTGTATTTTAAGGAGGAGCCTGTAGAATTTAGTGATTTTTTTTCTCTTTTACCCCATCACTAGGTTATTATGCCCATGGAGGATCCTACCTGCCACAGGCAGTGCAGTGCACAGTGCCAAGCTTTGTGATAGTTGTGCAGGTTCTGCCTCCTACCTTCCACAAGAAGATAAGTGTTTGAGATGGGGAAATAACACACCATATTTTTCCAGTCCTGTTTTCTGCAACAAAGGGGAGTCAAGATCCATCATAAGAACAAATGAGGTCCAGAATGAACTAAGCTGATGAAAGAGAACTGTTGTCACACTTAGATGTTGTTCTAGCAGCCTTAGCTAGAACAGCAGCCACAGTATGCATCAGAGAGCCTCAGCAGCAGACAACAAACTTGTCATTTGGATAAAGATTGTTGGTAGACAAACTGCAGAGGACCTCTGCAGCGCACTGGCTTTCCTTTCCCACGACTTCTATGCAATGCCTCATAAGAGTTTTTTCATCTGTTTGTACATACTCTGACCACTTTAGCACCCAGGCTCACTTCCCTCTGCTTGTACTTGCCAGTGTCGAAATAGTGTTTGGCTCTATTTAATTGTCATTTGCGCCCTATTTGCAAATACATGTATTGTACCTGCTACCTAATTTCTGCCCGTTAGTTCTTCTGCCAATACATTCCACCTAACTAGAAGCTCCTCCCTTCCCCAGGAGGGAAAGGACAGATTGCAGGCGAGGTACTGATGCTTCTGTCAGTCACCATGCATTGGGTTTCTTCTTAAATGCAACTGTGTGTTATCCCTCCCTAGTCTGTTAGGATAGACATTCAATGGAATAGCCTTTCCTCTATCCAGTTGCTTCCGGTTGAAGATATTCGCTTTGAATCTTATACAAGTAGTAAAATGCAGGAGGTGAATTTAATAATTATGAATGTGAAAGATAACTTAGGATTTCACCAAGGTTGAAATAGGCAGGTCCACTAAGCCCTCAGAAAATTTACTGAGCTATATTACTCGCTTATAAGCTTTCCATTCTCCCGCATGTTTCTGTGGAGACATGGAAATTTAAGATTTGGCAGAAATCCTGAGTGCCTGGTCCTGTCTACAAAATGGAAACTCACATGGACTGCCAAGTTTCGATTAGGATTTGCATTAGGATCCAAGTTTCCTTATAAACACATGAAGTAATCATTCTGCTCAAGTCAGTACCCACCAGGCCTTAGTTAGAACATTGGTCCAGTCTTGGGCACCTCAGTTCAAAAAAATTAGCCAACTGGAAAGAGACCAAAAAGAGAGCAATAGGATGTCTAGAAAATATATACTACTAAAACTGCAAAAACCTGGACTGTTTAGTCCTTAGGGTTTTTGGTTGATTTGTTTTCTATTGAGAGTTATTTCCAAGCCAGATCACTCCAGTGATTTTGTTTATAGTGCTGCTCCGCAAATAGTTACATTTGAAGGGTTGGTGAACTTCGGCACAGAGGCAGGAGAAGAGGCAGGGGGAAGGGAGGGCTGAAACTCCTTAAGCCATCTTTGTCAAGAGATCTAATCAGACAACTACACCCTGCATCTAATCATATGTACTATTCTGTGGTGGTGGTGTTTTGTTTTCCATTTTTTCTCTTGGCATATGAATCACTACTCTTCCTTGTTCAGTATGAGTCGTCACTTATAGCTTCTCTGTCCCAAAACCAGATCAGATAATGTATTCCTACACTGTCTGTGTCTAATCTAAAAGTTACCAAATCTTGCAGTCTTGGGGTCAAGCAGGCTGAGATGTTCAGACATCAACATTTTCCATCAACATTCATGCAGCTGTTTATACGTCTTCGCATCTTGGCTCAAAACAGAGCTCAAGAAATCTGAGCTCTGATTAACAGAACTAGGTACAGTTGGCTCTATGTGTAGCCATCCCATCTCAACAGCATGAATTAAATCCATCTGAAGGAAACAAACATGTTTATATTCCCTAGCACTTTGGCTAAATCTGATTACATGCTTGTGTGTTAGTGATGAAAGTGACAGACATGATGTCCTTGAGGGAACATCTGAACTCATCATAACTGACAGCATAGATTAGTCCTCAAAGTCACTCCCAGCATTTCCTTTGCTTCAGTTTAACCCATCTAGCTTTGGAAACTTAATAGAGGGAGTGGTGGTGTTTAGAACTGTCCTTTGAAGTTCCCTGTCTTCACTGACAAGAGGGAAAAATGTAGGCTAACTGTGATCCTGAATTAATTGTTTCTGTTACAAGTCAGGATGCATACTAGTTAAATTGACTCCTGCCAATTTTGTAGTTAAACCTAAACTCCTCATGTGCTAAGCAACAGCTCTCACTATTGATCACTAAGAAGTTCTCTCATCCCAGGTGCCATCTTTCCATTTGCTTGGTCAACAGAGGACCATAGATTGAGTCACCTGTGCTCTGCTCTGAAATTAAAGCCATAAAAGCAGTAGAGGATGAAAAGGGAATTGGTACAGACTGTGAGGATCTGAGAACGGGCTCCAGTAATTAGTCTTTTATTGTGATTTTTATGCACTATGGAGATGTCACGTCTAATGCCGATACTATGCTGATATAGGAAGGCTCAGAGGTTTTGTTACCATAATCTTCCAGAAGTTTGGATACGTATCTCAGGCTTATCCAAATGTATTAGATGTGGGCACTGGACAGGAAAGTTCGTGGGACATTAATATTTTGGCTATAGTTGATCTAAATATGACTCATTAGTAACTTCTGATTTAGAGTAGGAATGACGGCAGTCTCAAAAACTATCGAGTGTTAATAAAAAACACAGAACAGGTTTTAATTTCAAATAAACTTTTATTTTTAGGTCAAAATGTAGGTTACGGTTAAGGTTGCTTATTATTCGAGATTTCTACACGTAACTGTGTCGTTGTGGGTTGTGAGATTTGAATCTTACACTCTTTTTCAAAGTCAAGTACAAAGTCTGTAAGATTGCCTTTACGTGGAATTACTTTGGTTCATTGAAAAAGCTTTCAAAGGCAAGACTTGCTTGCCATCTTCAGTTTCCTACATTTGTTTTATCTAGTAATCCATCAGCTTCTTTTTTCTGTTATCACTAGATACAGGTAAATATAGGAATATCAATATAATTTGTCATTTTCAACTTGCTTTGCACAGGAGTAGTTGGTGAAACAGAGTGGAAACAGAGGCAGTGGCCTCATATACCCTAGCACTTCACTCTTCCATGACTACACCCAACAAATCTTTTTGCTTCAAACCACTTTTTTACAAGCCACCTACTAAGAACAGCTTTTTGAACTACAATGTCTTCAACATTATGCCTGAACACCAACTTGTTTTGACTCAAGCCAGTGGCAGTCAAAGGCACCACTTCAGAGAAACTCCCTGTAGGGCACAAAAGCCAAAGTTCTGAGAAGTCAGTTTGGTCTCACCTGCAGTGGCACCAAGCCCCATCTTCTCCAGCTACCCACCAAGAGCTGCAGCTTCCTTCATGGGCCCAGCAGCTTCTTGTCACCATTTGGGAAACCAAAAGGTTTCACAAGCTCCTCGTCAGCATCACATTCTATGCAGCTGAACTCACTCTTCATCTGCAATACTTCTGCAAACAGAAGAAAACTCAGAGCGGGGAGGGATTGTTTTTGTATTGCCACATATAAGAGATAATCTCTGAAAGGTGTAGGAAGACGCAGGGTGGTCCCGTTCTCCCACATAGAGAGGACTGCAACTAGTGCTGGAGATGTTTTAAATGTGTTTATAAGAACTCCTTTCACAAATGATACAACTACAGAAAAATGACACACTGCAAAGAAGTTGAACTTGGTCCCAGAATCAAGTGTTTCTTGTTGCAGACTATGTTTGCATCCACTGCACTACTGCCTTGACAATAGATTTGATATTCTGTCAAATTGTCTTTCCTAAGAATTGCTTGACATAATTTCATTCAGTTTCTAGGATATTTTGTTGGGGTGGGGTTTTTTGGTTGGTTTTTTTTTTTTTTTCCTTTTGCTTCATATTATCAGCATTTTTATAAAACATAGGATATTTTGAATTAACATACCTCATCACGGAAATGCAATTTTCACTTGTACTTTTTACAGTCCCTCTGTGCAAAGCAAGAAGACAAACAGCCAGGTTTCTGCTGCCTTGTAATATGTATAATGATCACTTTTATAAACTATAAAAATATAGTTTATTTCAGTTAAATACATTTGGGTTCTGTTGGGAATATGTTTAAAGCCTTTGGGACCTGTAAAGAAAGCACATGCATAGCTACAGGGCACATCTGAAGTTAGTATTTTAAATCTTTCTAATTATAATGAATTGGAAATGGTTTGGGTATTGAAAGCTATGCTTTTACAGTGGATGTGGCCAATGGGGATTAGTTGTAATTGTTGGAGTTTACAGAGTTATGGCTGTAAAATAATAGCGTGCTATCTGGTTTAAAACCATAATAGAGGCCAGAGTATTTTTATTTTTTGTAATTAATTTATTTTCATTTCCAAGTTCCTAAGAAGCATGAAACCAGAATAAATAATTCCCAAGACTTTTACCCCAATAACATTAATTTTTTTGTACTGCTTATTATCAAGAATAATTACAAGTCACATTATATCATGGAAATTATTTACTTTACACATCTTCTTGGAGCAAGGTCTTAAGCCATGGAAATACCTAAGCCCAAGCAATGGTGTAAAATCAGATACAAGAAGCATGCAAGGAAGCATGTTGAAATGCCTTTTTTGTTTCAGTCTTACAGAAAAGAAAAAAGAGGTCCAAGGAAAAGTTAACATTGATGGGAATAGAATTAGGAATAAAAAAAAAAAGAAAGGGAAAGAGAAAGGGGGAAACACTGTAGTTTTAAGCTTCATACTATATGTGTCCATTTTCTTTTTTAATATATTCCTGTTGAATTTATTAATGCTTCAAGACTAATCAAATGCATATTTTCACCCTTACATCAAATGCATTTTACTTATTTTTATTCAAATTCAACTACTTCAAAGTTCTAGAAAGCTCTTAGGCCTTCTTGCAGATTCATGTTAGATGAGTAGATGCTCTCCTGCTGACTTTTAAAATTTGTCTTCATCACTGAAACCAATGAAATATTCCTATAGCCTTCAAAAGATTTCTATCAAATTAGAGATTCTTCTCCTGTGAAAATCTGTAAATAACACCAAATAATTTGCAATCTAGACACAATCTAGATTGTAACCGTGCTTGTAACTAGGAGGTAACTCCAGTGAAGTCTTAGGGGAGTACAGAGAGTAGCAAAATATCAAATTAGGTCTCTATTACCAAAAGATTAACAGATCAAGATTAAATTCATTTGAAAGAAAAACATCCATTAAAATTTCCACTTCCCCCAAAAGAAATACTGTAGAGGACAGAATATGCAAAATTGTCAATGAAAATTATACATTTTTCAACTTTTATGTACACAGAACACACTCAGTGTGAATAAATCCAGAATCATTAGTGCTGATATTATCAACCTGATAATAATTTGGAAGAATTCTGCTATATTTGGCTATAACTAAATAGCTTAACTAGGTATAATGAAGCTAGTTATTGTGGATATAATGTAATTGTGGTAACAGTACAGTTGCTCCACCAGGAATATAATGGAGTCTGAAATTACAAACGAACTTTACCAGAAACACCAGACTATATTTTTTATTAATTATAGGGATACGTGTGTTGCTTTTATTTAAGTATTTTATTGAAAAGCAGTGATGTCCATCATTCAAGTACAAGACAATTAAAATGGATTAATTCTGTACAAGTTTCTTATTTAAGCACTGCTCTCCTTCAGCTCTTAGTGAAATAGTTAATGGAAATAGTCTAGTATGATGTTATTGTCACAAGGACAGTATGGCAAAACCTAAGTCAGTTTAATCCCTTTCAACAAAAAAATTTATAATGGTCCATGTTATGCCAGTATTTTTCTTGCTTCTTTGTTTGTGTTTTGGTTTGGTTTGGTTTTTTGTCTTGTTACTGGTGTTAGATATGGACTCAGACACAGTTCAGAATACAATTCTGTAAAAAGATTTAACTGAATTCTTCTCATCACATTTTGGCATGGAAAATACAAATAAAAAGTGTCACTCATGGTGTTGTAGCAGTGTTGGCATCATATTCTTGCCCTCTAATCTTTTGCCATCCACAAGTTAGTCCACTTTACTCTGTTTGATTTGGAGCACAATTACTTTGGCAGATGTCCCATGGGAGAGCTGCTCAGTCCTCTGTAACAATGCTCTCGCATCAGATCAAGAAAGCAACTTTGGCTTTTCTTTGCTGTGAAAATGAGCAACATTTTAAGAGTAATACAGATTATAGACCTCAGCAAATACAGACTCACTGATCAGCCTCTATCAATGGCATGGCCCTGGTGTATGTAAGCTATCACAACCTAATCAAGGAGGGCAGTTTTGCCCCTCCTGTAATTTCTCTGTTGGTACACCCTTGGTGTACCACACGGAGTCAGCCAGGCTATTGATCCAACTATTGCTACATAAATGTCAGGAGAACAGGAGAAATGTTGGAGCCAGGCATGCAGCCTCCTTCTTCCAAATCAGTATGGTCCTGGGCAGAAAACAGAGATGAAAAGGTGTATGTCCCATTACAGGTCCCTAGAACCATCTAGTGTCCCAGAAGCAGTCTGTTTTAAAGTGGGGGGGAAGAAATCATACTTGTTACAAACAGAGAAAAATGTTTCTGATATCTGGAAGACAAAGATAATGCGGCCATTAGTGTTGGTCTTACTATTTCCCACATTGTCAACACACTTGCCAAAAGTGAATTTATCAGCTCAGTGCAACCAAGAGATTTAGTTTATCTAAATGTCCTACAAGGAATAAATTGTTTACCAAGGGTTTTGAAGATTGGAGAAAATCCAATATTCTATTGACATATGCTATGTATTTAATTTGATACTGTGGTTTCAATGTCTCTTCTGATAAATTTTACTAAAATCTAGGCTAAGAAGAATGGAGTTGTTTCAGTATCTATGGGGTTTAAAATGCAGGGTTAACAAAGGAAACATGTTAATTGAAAAAATGTTTGTGTATGTTCATGCAGTGGTTTAAGGAATACTTTTGCTGAATTTTTTGGTCAGTTGGTCCTAAATATTACAAGTGTAGTATTTTTCAGGTTTATTGTCTTTTCTATAGTGAGAACATCCTGTAACAAAGTGATTAAATAGCTCATTTTTTATTTTCTAGGCATATTGGAGATAACATCTGTAGAAATTGGAGTCGTGGCGGTTAAGTCTATTAAGAGCAACTACTATTTAGCCATGAACAAAAAAGGAAAAGTCTACGGCTCTGTAAGTACCTTTTTACATTCCAAATGGATTTCAGTAGTCAGCACGGTTCCATCTTGCCTATTGAAAACACTGCTTGTCTGTGTATTGCTACTAATTAGAGCTGAAATGAGTTGTTCATCAAAATTTCATCCTCTGATAAACCAGGATCACCCCTCTCCACAAGCTTCCTGTTGTTTGCTAAGCTCATGTCATATCAGCACAGCTGCTGGGATTTATCATGCTTACTGCCTCAGTCACACTGCTTATTAAGGAGTGTTCAGTAGAGAGGGTCCTACAAAGTGTAACCTTTAAGGATTGTTTTCCCTGCTTTTTCTACAGTGCAATCACACTTAGCAGTAATATGAAGGTGGGGGAGAGGAGGAAAAAGTGTGCCTGAAATCATGGAAACTTGAGCTGATGGAGTAAATGCACCAAATCATCAAATAGAAACTTTGAAGAAGATTCCTAGAGTAGCAGGCTTTAAATTGACTATATTGATTAATGAATATGATTATGGACAGTGCAGAGAGAGATTAACTTAAGTATCAGCAGATAAGCTTTATCTGAGCAGAATTCAGGTAACATTTGAGAGTTGTCCATATATACTTAATATTTATTTGTGTAAGTTTGGGGTTACTGATACTTTCAGGAAAAAATATCCAAACACCAAAACCCAAAAGTGATCAACCAAACAAAAACAAACCAACCCAAGAAAACTCAGTAACTACCCAAATATTTTTAATAGAAAGCAACATGATCTATAAATCTGACAACTAAACTGAAATATATCCTCAAACATCCCCATGATTACACAAACACCAGATTGTTCTGGTATTACATCTGGTTTGGTTTGCAATTTTGCAATGTTGTTCCAGTTCCTGGAAAGGTTATGAGCCAATTTGCAGGTTTCTTAATGTTCAGATCACCCATACGCTTTATAGAAAGGAAGTCACATATAGGGACCAGGTTTATCCTTGAGCAATGCAGCTAGGCCTCCTGTTTCTGCTGAAAACAATGAAGTAATGATAATCTCAAGTGAGACTCAAGGAGCTTCCAGTCATTTGGCCCTCTTTTTTAAGGAAACATTTCTACAGAATGTGTTTAGTTCATACAAACTATACAAACTGTCCTCCCTCACCTGCACTGTGTCTCGTAACTCCTGGTTCAACAACATACTTCTGATTTTCTAAACTGTGTCACAGTGTCAAAGAATCACATTCAGGAAAGACTAGAACAAAGAAATTTTTCTGAAACTCCTGTAAATGTAGATTTTAATTTCCAGATTTACACTGGTCAGAAATATAGCATGATCCATGCTTATTGAGAGAGAAAACTGTGTACAGAGTTAGTACGGTCATTGATCATCAGTCTGCTTCAGTACGTAGGTGAAGGTTTTAGCATAAATCACCATCTTCAATTCACACATCTCAGTTTACAGTGTGCACTTTAGTCATTTGTGATGGTCCACCCCAAAACCCAAGACAGGTTTTCTTACCCAAGTTCTTAGCCTTGGCTGGAGTGGTGAGAATCTATCCCAATACTGTGTATGTACAAAAGATGTTGAAGCAGCTTTCATGTACCATAGATGGAAATTGCTGCCATAAGATTCAGTAACTCATAGTGTATTAGAAATAGTGTTGACAGGAAGATACGAATGTGGGAAGCCTTTTTTTTAATTCCAGCTGAGATAATTTTTCCATATTCACATCATAAAATCACAACATAATGATTTATCAAAACCTATTCCATAATACTTTAGCGATTTCAAGAATGCTTCTGTTATTATTTTTCCCATAATCCCAGGATTTGCAGTTAGCCTCATATTACTACAGTGTGGCAGCTTGCAGATGGATATGAATACCAGAACCAATAAAAATTGTAAAAACACCCTTGAGCACGTGCTCAATAGACATTGGTGCAGGCTTATGCTGAAATTTGTTTGAAATGAGCAAAGCAGTCCTGTATAGTACTCAGACCCCTGCCAGTAAGACTTCTTAAGCACATCACAACATCATCTTTTCTCTATTACCTAAGAATAGAAGTTAAAGTTGGATTTGAGTACAATTGTGTCTGGGAAAACAAGTATAGCTGCTTCTATGTTAATAAAATACTTTTCCATTTGACTGATTTCAGTTAAAATGAGGGAAAGAAGACTCACTATTAGGTTTCTTTAACAAAATAAGCTTCTTTAAACTCCAGCAAATTGGCAGATGGAAGAAGTTGCTGTGGTTTAGAGCTGTGATTGATAAGCACTTGCCTTTTTAATACCTTGACGCCAGAGGTGACATATTAGAGAAAACAACTGGTAAATTATCTATATAGTAGCTTTCTGAGTATAGGCAACATCAGTAGTGGTTTTGTAAAGAGTCTTGCCTTGATAGTGTCTTCCTCACTGATCATTGCTCAAATAACTACCAATCCTAAAATTGAAGAGCAGTTTGGGAGCCAAATTGAATTTGAATGTATGCAATTCTGTCAAGCATGTCTTCCACGGTCGTAGAAGCAACTAAGTGAAACATAAATTGTATACACAAATTTTTCACTGTATCAAAGTACTTAACATTAACTAGCTTAAAAATTCTAATTTAAATTAATAGGTATGGAAAATATATTTTAAGTAGTCTTATACCCTGTTTTATTAATGTGGACACTTTTATATGTTCATCAGCCAAATATCTAAGGATTTTGATTGTGATAAAAATTACAATGTCCCTGAAATTCTTACCTGCACCATGAAACTTGATTTATTATTCAGACTTATTTCTTGTCTTTTCATGATCACATTACAAATAGCACATGTAGTTAGTATATCATACTCTGAGGCTCTGATCTGTTTCTGCCTGAGCTGTGAAATGACATCTTATTTTCTGAAATGCAGAAACAACAAAATACTTTTTCATTTTAATTTAATTATGTTTTAAACACTACACTTTTGAAAACCTTCTAAATGGAATATAACTAGTTTGTTAAAATTGGATGTGTTTATAAGTAGGGATTACTTGTTTATGAAAAGAACTATTCTTGGCTTCAGTAGAGAAAACTGTGTCTGTGTAAAATTACATCAAGCAGTATAGAAAAAAGTAGTCTCCCCTACATGCTTCCACAGGTTTGTATTTTTTATTCCTTCTAACAGCCTGGCGACCTGTTCTATTTCAAAAATAGAAAACCTTAATCCCTGGTACCATACACAAAATTACTTCCAACCTTGTTTAGTCAATAAGATATGGGATCATACATGTTTCCTTCTTAGACTAAGCCTCTTTTCAGGTCAGCCAAGTGAATAGACCTCACATCAATTGTGATAGCAGCATAACAGTGATTTGCACCTGTCCAAGAAAAGCCCTTTTTCATGACCGGTGTGGGCTAAAGACTCTTACTTTAAATAAGAAATAGGCCTATTCCATCAGTATTTGTTTAACATTTGGTATAAATAATCTCATTCAAGATATTTAAGAGTTATATTTGTTAGAACTGAAATATGATTAATGATTCCAAGATTGTTTCCTCATACTTTTGAGTTTATGACTGAGAATTTGATTTAATGTTGTTGCCATATTCCAACACAGAGAAGTTGAATTTCGGTTCTTACTGTATTATGTCATTTAACTGCTATATCTATGCATTGAATAACTAATTATATCTTTTGGTTTTTTCACTTTTTGCAGTCTAACTGATGTTGCTTTATATGCTGTGGACACAGTGAAACTTTTATTTAAATACACTGTAGAAAATACACTGTAGAAAAGAGTGTCACATACGAAAGAATGCAATCTTTCAAAACATTTTTTAAAAGTATTTGCCTTCACTATGCTGAAATACTATGTTCTGAATTTGTGGGTTTTTTTCTTCTTTTAACAGAAGGAGTTTAATAGCGATTGCAAATTGAAGGAAAGAATAGAAGAAAATGGATATAACACATACGCATCCTTAAATTGGAAGCACAATGGAAGGCAAATGTTTGTGGCCCTGAATGGGAGGGGAACCACGAAGAGAGGACAGAAAACAAGAAGGAAAAACACTTCAGCTCACTTTCTTCCTATGGTAGTGATGTCATAGATGAACGAACTATTTTTTTGATGCAGTTGAACCAAAGGCTGTTATGTCAAGAATATTTGGTAATTCTCTTAAAAGGTAGAGGCAGAGAAGTAGCACAGACATCTGCATGTTTGAAATCAGAGCAGGGGAAGCCTTTGAAGGTTTTGTACTTATTGCTGGCACATGAAATACCTTTATTTAGTTCGTTGTGATATCTTATAATCAAAATGCAAGCTGGATCAAAGGGGATGGAATTTATTGCCAGTGTGAACTTTTTTTTTTTTAAATCACTGCAACAGACCTTGATGGACATAAGACAATCTGTTGCGTGATCTTCATGGGGAATGCTATTTATGGAATACTAACTCATATCAAAGTCCTTAATTGCTCATTCAAGCCTAATGATTCAATGAACAGTTAGACACACAAGCATTTACTGGAAGCACTTGGGTCATATGCACAAATAATGACATTTCTGGAGAAGCCTTGTGGACGAACGCATAGGATAAGCAAAGTAGTGTATAACTGTTCTAACAAAATGAATAGTATGGTTTGCTTGTATGTCCTAAATTCATTTCTTTTTATTTCTCTCTAAGTTATTTATTTAATAGGATGTTAAATATCTTTTTTATTTGAAATGTTTCCTCATTTGCTTCTTTCTTATTTTCCCTTTTTCTTAGTACTTTACAGAGAGGTTGATAGATTAAAATGTCAAAATCTCAGAAGTACTCAGAGAATAGGTATTAGACAAGGCTTTAAAGGCAGAATTTAGAGTGTGTAATCCACTTTTTTCCTAAACTGTCTTGCACTTAAGCATAAGACCAAACAAGCAGTGCTTGGATTTATGGTATTGGGTGTCTTTATATTGGAGAAATTTTTGTACTTATCAGCACTCAAGAACAAACTTCAAGAAATACTTTGTTCAAAGGATCTTTCTGCTATTTTGAAATTGAGAGAAGGGGTCACATCTGTACTTGGGTGTCAATGCATCTGTGTGTGTATTCATCTGACTTTGATTTCAATTTGGAGCTAGGATCTAACACACTGCTATCAGTGTGATATTCCACAGCACACGTTGGGCTGGAACCCTGATGCGGACAGCCCTGTTAAAATCACTTGAGACTGCAAGTGTTAAAATAAAACAGTAGTGTGTAATTCCTAAATGTAATGTTTGGCCTCTGAAAGGTAAGCAAGAAGGCAACACGGTCCTGCGCTCCTTATTCAATTAACACTCTCATTCAACCCATTTGCCACTGGTACCAACTTGTAGAATCACAGGCATGAAGTGGGAAGGATATCTAACTGAGGGCTGCAAGACAGGAGATCCAAAATCATGCTCATGCGTTTTTCAGAGATTATTACTCACATGTATATTATATATGAGAGCCAACTGAAAAGCTGTGCTGGTTTCCAGCTTTAGCATGCCTTTCATAACCACCACAGTAACTGAAGGCTCAAAATACGTAATATCCAGCACATTTTATGAAGTGTTACTCGTCCCATGGCTTAACTTGAGCAACTGCAGTATAATAAAGTTAAGCATAATATGAAGTCTGTTCAATTAAAGGTACATAATATTTGTTTTATATTTTTCTTTATTCAGTAATTTTAGAGAGCTCTGGATAGCTCATCAGTGTAACCATATTGAGATTCATTTTGTTAGAGCAGATAAATAGAAAACAGTACATCAAAACAATTTGTACCACTGTCTTCACATTGTATTCCACTAAATAAATAAATAAGCCTTTGCAGTGTCTTTAGTAAGAAACAAAAGTAGTATAATATTATTTTGTTTTAAATACTTTAACTGATAACTATAAGATTATATTGATGCTGCAGTTTATCTTCATTATTTCTTGTTGTGAAAAAGTTGGTTTTATTTTTATTGTTTGGAGACTGTATTTTGGTACAAAGGAGAGCCTTGCTTAATGTGTCTTTTTGAGAATGTTTAACCTCTATAAAGGCTGGTGTTGTTGGAGTCTTCTATAACTTATTTAAGTCAATGTTTAACCAGCACTTCAATCTTAATCTGTTATTTAAATAGTAGCTGTTTGTTTTTTTTTTTAAAAGCAAAAAAAAAAGCTTTCCCATAAAATACAAAATGGTCAGATTATATTTCCTGTCCTTAAATAAAATCAGCTGTTTTAAAACTAGGAATTAATTGAGAGACAACATATTTTTAGGTGATAGCTGATGTTGTATTTCATGGTACTTTATCTCCAGTTTTCTTCTTCACAAATAACATTTTTTTAGAAAGAGAAATAAGAATTTCAGATGTTAAATGTAATTGCAGCTCACAGCAAAACTTAACTACCATGATAAAAGTGAGTTTCTGTTGTTTAAATTTGTAATCAGTAATTAAAACTGACAAGACATAATGGACCACCCATACTGAAACTTCAGTATGAGTTTGGACGAATGCAGTATTGAATGACCACTTAAAGAACATTTAGGGTACAAATGAAATTCTCTTCTTACAGAATTACCTAGATGACTTAGTCAGGGGAGGATTATGCGTAAATATTATCATAGTGCTCAAAACACCATGCTGCTCAAATGACAAGATCAGGAAATATCACTTTCCCAAAGTGAGCCAGGAGCCATTTGTGACATGAAGAATGGTTTCTGAAAATTAATCAAAATAAAAAACCCTTGAAGGAATCAATGATTCCTGTGTGTTTGGTATACTGTAACGCCCACTGTAGTGGGAGCAAACTGCAGATATTAGAGTATCCCAAATCCTCAACCATAAGCTCTGTTTTCTGTCATCCTGAGCATAACTCCTGAGTAAAAGGAAAACAGGGGAGGGATTTAGAAAATAAAAGGGATACCAAAATCACTGAGCAACAATGTATGTTATATTTAAATAAAAATAATAAAATGTGGGGATTAGAGAATAAAAGTATTGTCTTTGTTTTATTAACCTGAAATTGTACTGCACAATAAAAATAAAAAAGAAAAGGATCTGTTGTATTACGGGCTGTGATTTCATGCTGTATAGCCCCCAAACAAAAATCACTTGAACATTTTTAAGTTTTTTTAATATTTTGTATGTGTGAGACCACTATCTCCACACTTATTACAGCCAAATGCTTCATATTCTTCCCGTATTTGAATCCACCTAGTTTTATACAGTGGAATAAAGCAATGAATTTAGAGGAAGCATATTTGATGAAAGATTGAAGGGTTTTAGGAAGGAGAGAATGTTTTTATAATATTTTTAAAGTAAACTTTAGACATGGAAAAATAGTTACATTTTGCATAAGACTTCATTCAAGACATTTCAGGTTATGGAGTTCACTAAAGGTTAGCAAGCCTTAGAAGTAGGTGCACAACTTCGTAGTTCATGCTCCTCTCAACACTGGTTGTCTCTGTTCAAACACTGACTGTTTCAAGGAGTGATTTTGAAATTAATATATGAAAACAACCCTTCTTTTGAAGTATCAAGTATCATTATTTACTCCATTAAGTTAGACAGTGGGACCGAATTCATCTTCATAATTTCCTATTAAATTGGAGAAAGAAAAGTATAATACGCAAGAAACGCTTTCTGGTCCAGCTAGTCAATGTATCAATACTGATGGTATTCTTCAGAAGAAGATCCTTGACTGAAACAATTGCAATGCAACTTCAAGTAATAGATGCAAAGAAAAGTTGTTACTCGTGGCATTGTTAGTAAAAAATAGAATATGAATAATTAATTGGCTTTCAACCTATAAATTACTATTTATAGGAACCCTTACCTGCCAAAGTTTTGATTCTCATGTTTAACGATATGGAAATTTTCTTGGAAAAAGTTTAGGATTTCCTAATGAAGCATAGTGCATCTTATACCTGATTGATGTATTTTCACTTGTTAATCCCAGAAAAAAAAAGTTATATGTCCTTTGTCTACTGCAACAGTTTAGAAAAATATGCTCCTCTGAACAGCAAAATAAACAAACCATGACTAAACATCAAGTAACTGATAAGTGATTTCTGAGTTACTGCAGTACAAATGAAAATAATTTCCACTCCTGAAATTCCTCACCAGGACCTTTTGTGATGCCACTGTATGCAATTTCGTTAATGCAGAATAGAATCATAAAATGTTAAGGGTTAAAATGGACTGTGAAGATCATCTACTCCCAGCCATGGGCAGGGACACTTCCCACTAGACAAGGTTGCTCAAGGCTTTATCCAGCCTCGCTTTGAACACTTCCACTATTGGGGCAATCCACAACATCCCTGGGCATCCTGTTCCACCACACTCGAAGTAAAGAATTTCTTCCATACATGTAACCTAAATTTCCCATCTTTCAGTTTGTACTCATTGTTCCTTGCCCTATCACTGTCGTTCATGTCAAAGAGTCCCTTTCCAGCTTCCATGTAGTCCCCCTTCAGTTACTGGCAGGTTGCTGTGAGGTCTCCACACAACCTCTCTTCTCCAGGCTGAACAGCCCCAGCTTGCTCAGCCTGTCTTTGCAGGGGAGCTGCTCCAGTCTTCCTATCAGCTTTGTGGCCTCCTCCGGACTTGCTTCAACAATTCAATGTCCTTCTTATGTTGGGAACCCCGTATCTGGACACAGTGCTCCAGGTGAGGTTTCACCAGAGCAGAGCAGAGAAGAGCAGAGCAAAGCAAAGCAGAGGAGCAGAATCCACTCCCTCCACCTGATGGCCACACCACCCTGGATGCAGCCCGGGATTCCTTTGGCTTTGTGGGCTGTGAGTGCACATTGCTGGGTCATTCAGTGAGTGGAATGAAAAATTGATATCTCTGCTCCATTGTTTACATGATGCCCAGATAATTTTTATACTTTCCTGCATTAGAAATACTCTTGAAGTTTCACTTGCCCGTAATTTCAAAAATGTGCATCAGTCTCGTACTGCAATATGCAGTGTATTTCTTCTCCTGTTATGGTCATTTCGTATGTTGTCTCCCTTCTTTTACATGTAACATCAAGATTCATAAATAGTTCACTGAGGGAACCGATGTCTGCAATACATTGTCATTAATATCACAAACAGAAGACTCTCGTTTCTGGTTCCATGTAGACCACGACACAGAAAGCCTGTGATCCCATAGTGTTTTGATAACCCTTGTCTTCCCTGAAACTACACATACACTTACTAGTAAACATGCAAATTAGGCTCAAAAGTTAAGTATGCATTGAGAATAACTTGGTAATTTTAACAACCACTCTACACAAGATATGTTGCAAATGAAAATATATTTTCCACCTTCTGTCCTTTTCCATGGTTCGCTCAGGGAAAGGATATGATGTCATTACCATTATTATTATTATTGTTGTTGTTTTTGTTGTTGTTATCATCAATATTATTATTATTATTACTACTACTACTACTGCAACTACAATCTTCATTGCTCTTATTAATTGGTAGCCAATACATGACCTGTCCTGGTATTTGACTGAATCTTGCTTCAGTGATGAAATAGGATAGAGATAACAGCAATCTTGTCAAAGAAGGATCAGTCTCTTTCTTTTCCTTATGGTCAGCCAATTCAACTTACTGAGTGCTACTGATATAGCACGCAGTTTGTGCTCACTTAAATATAACTTAAGCTATAAGATTCCAGCTTTGGAAGAAGAGATATGGCTCTGTTTATCATGTTAAATGAGTACTGTATCCTTTGCCTGACAGAGACAGATAAGATTTAATCCATTTATTTATTTAACTGATTGCTTCTTAAATGTTATGAAGTGAACAATATGGTGTGAGAGAAAAGTGTTGCTGATAGCCATAATTATTACATTTCTTTGGTAATTGGGAGATGCAGCAGGAAGGTACAGTGTCAGAATTGTTAAAGTGCTTTAATACAAAATCCTACAGCAAGGTTCAGCCTATGTTCACACTGAAAGCCACCATCAAGTTGCAGATGAATGCCTGGGCCTCGAGATTGAGGAAGTCATTTATACAGAAGCTCTGGTTGGCCCTTCACTCCCCTGACTGCTCTAGTGTCTTAACCATTCTCCACATCAAAGTCACAACAAACTTGAATCTGATTGCATGTACAGATGTAGAACGTGAAGGCAATTCTATTGACAGAAAGTGACATGCACTGAGTTTAAGTCACCTGCAGCAATATTTTGTTTCTTCTCCACTCTAACATTTAACATTTTCCTTGGACTTTTTGTCAGAGGCCTGACACACAGCTTTTTCCTCGTTGCAGATGGAATGCAATACAGCATGAAAACTCTAACAACACGTCCTATGTATACCAACCAAGGATGAAAATTTATTTGTGAAAAAACTCAAATGAAAATTGTCAGGTAGAACTTTGCAAACACAGCCATTGCTGAAAACTGCCAGTGACACACAGGACTGGATGTAAGAGCAGCTTAGTACTCAGCACTCATGTGACAGGCATTATGCTTGGTGTTAAGACTTACTCGTGTCAGAATTTCCTCAAACTTGTCATCTATTTTGTTATAAAGGATGTCAGTAAGATTCAGACAGTCATATGGGCCTGTATACTGAGGGTGTTTATTACTAGACACAAGGTTTTGGCCCAAGTACTTGAGCTTCTTAGTGCGGGACTTTGGAAGAGTACTTTAAGGAAATACTATAATATTTCTCTATTCTTCTGCTAACCCCTCTGGCTACAATTCTGTGCTCACTGTTGGAGACAAAATATTTTAGAAGAAAATTTTTTTGCCTGTAAGCTGATGAGACATGATTTGGCAGATGGCCTGCACAGTAGAAAACAAAATTAGTGGGATGGCTGCGCTCAAATTGTTGTGGAGAGCAGTTGTCCATATTGGGGCCACCACGTTTTAACACCTTTGTCAGTGACGTGGACAGTGGGATCGAGGGCACCCTCAACAAGTTTTCTGATGACACTGAGCTGTGTGGGGCAGTGGAGACATGCTGGAGGGAAGGGATGGCATCCACAGGGACCTGGACAGGCTTGAGAGGTGGGACCGTGCAAAACTCAGGGAGTTCAGCAAGGCCAAGTGCAAGGTCCTACACATGGGTCAGGGCAATTCCAAGCACAAGTACAGCCTGGATAGCGAATGGATCAAGACTAGCCCAGGAGAAGAATACTTGGGCATGTTTGTGGTCAAAAAGCTTAACATGACAGGACAACACCTGCTTTCAACCCCAAAAGCCAACCACATCCTGGGCTCCATCAAGAAGCCTGACCAGCTCGTCAAGGGAGGTGATTCTCACCATTTACACTGCTCTAATGAGACCCCACCTGGAGTACTCTGTCCAGCTCTGGAGTCCACAACACAAGAAATATGTGGTTGTGTTGGAACAAATCCAGAGGATAGCCACTAAGCCGATCACGAAGACGAAACACCTCTTTTGTTATGACAAGATGAGAGAGCTGGGGTTGTTCAGCCTGGAGAAGAGGAGGCTCCAGGGAGACCTCATTGCTGCCTTCCAATACCTGAAGGGGACTTGCAAGAAGACTGGAGAGAAACTTTTCACAAGGGGAAATTGTGAAAAGTTTAATACCTGAAGGGGACTTGCAAGAAGACTGGAGAGAAACTTTTCACAAGGGGAAATTGTGAAAAGTTTAATTAAGTTGAAGGAAGATAGAAAGAAATTTATAATCCTACAGAAAGAGATCTTCTCAAAAACTACAATGCTTATGACCATTATATGAGAGCACTTCCATATCACCATGCACATGTAGCATCACCTCAAAACTACTGAGGAAACATTAGATTAAATTACTTCTTCAAATATGTTGAGACCATTCAAAACAGTTTGCACTGATTTTTGATACACGTTGAGCTGGCAGTTTTGGTAGGTTTATAAGTAAAATATCCTTATTTTAACCACAGGTAATTTAAGAATAAAATTATCAAAGTGAAGTAAGGGAAATTTAAGTTAAAGTATTTGGAAAAACCTTATTAATACCAAGAGCTCTGAAGTAAACAGATTTGCATAATTGTACAACTAACTGAGTTTCAGGCATGTAAATGCTATCAGGAATGGTTTACATTGCTGATTCTGCCACAGAGATGAGCATGGAGCAGATCTCTTCCAAAGTTCCTTATAGCAATATTTTCTATGATACAATTAACCATCTACTGAATCTATATAAAACACGAGACAATTGAGTGCAGGCGTAACTTTCAGTTACTACCAACAAGTTCAAACTCAAGCCAGTAATAAGCAGAGATCCTCTTAAAATTATCCAGAGCCATACAGTTGCCTAATTACTTCACACAAGTGTGTTGCAAGAGGAAAGAAACATTAGTAGTTAAAATCCTTCTAGGTAAAAGAAATCAGAATGACTAAAAGCAGCCAAAGAACAAGGTTTTTCAACAGGGCATACACTTCCAGGAAATGTCGGCAAGCTCGTTTTTGGTCCCATTTTACTAACCTTTGTAGAGAGATGCAATCTGGGCCTGACTCAAGCTTCCATTGCACACTGGTTGCAGGAGGCAATACTGACATGAGCTGTTACAACACGAAAAGGTCAGTACCCACCTCCTTTCAACACTCAGTAGCTTGCACAAAAAGCAGAAGATAATTTTCATAGATAATTGCTATGTTTTTTAGTGGTCCTTGCAAGAATAATGCCACAATGAATAAAATCCTTCGTTAACCCACTCCTCCTCAAAATGAATACCCTAATATGGGTTGATTTTTATTGAAGAAAATTGACTTATTTCAGCTTTAACTAACAGTACTACAAATTAACCTGTAAATAGAATCACAGAATCATAAAATGGTTTGGGTTGGAAGGGAGCTTAAAAATCAGCTAGTTCCCACTCTCCCTGTTATGAAAAATGAGTAGAAGCACCTCCCACTAGACCAGATTGCTCAATGCCCTATTCAGCTTGGCCTTCAACGCTTCCAGGGATGGGTCAACCACAACTTCTCTGTGTAACCTGTTCCAGTGCCTCACCACACTCACAATGAAGAATTTCTTCCACAAATTTTTCATATTTAATGTAAGTTTTTGATCTGATGGCAGCTTTATAATTTGTAGTGCTCATTTCATGTTTGTTTTCTTCGGTTAATTTTGAACAAGATGAGGTAGTTGATCAAATACCAGACTGACCCGGCATTATATAGAGCCCTCTATTTATACTGGGGGCAGCTCAACCACTTACAGTTTCTTCTGACACTCTGTATCACCATTTTACATACACAGTGAAAAAGGGAAAATGTACAATGTTCATGATTATTCTGTTACCTCTTGCACTATGCAAGCATGGCAAGGATTCAGCATAACTAAAATACATAGAGAAGAGGGCAAAATTATTCTTCCAGTAAATTGTAGCACTGACAGATATGGATATATCATGAAATATATCATGAAATATATAGTACGCTGCACATTCTAAATGCTATATTCTTAAATTAATTCTATGTTTATGAATATAACGTGTAATAATATTTATATCCAACAGTTATAAATAACACACACAAGCACAGAGGCTCGTACCATTGGTAATTTCCTGGTAAACTCATTCCACTGTTTTCATTTCTTCGGCTCTGGAGGAACACCAAGGTTATTCCCTGCTGTTGCTTCTACAACTTAGGTAGGAAATTGTCTTAACCAGCAGCCTTCAAATATAACGCCCATCTCTAGACTCCGCAACTCTTACAACTCCATTTGACAATGTCTTGGACCTCAAAATTATTAAAGCAGGTTCACTTCTCTGTATATTTGGCAGCTATCAGTTTGCTGTTCCTAGCAAAAGTACAACTGTTAGCTACAGCTACTCCTGCTATCAAAAATCCATTGTTTTAGATGCCAAAAAAGAAAAGATAATATACATTCATGATCCAGTATGATTACTTATCTCTTGTTTTATATGGTGGAATATGACAGAGAACAATAAATAAATGAGAGTGTCATCATTAAAGTATTATTATGAATGCTTCTAAAATGTATCTGAAGGAGGTTAGGTTTATGGTCTTTACTGAAGAGATAGAATTCAAGGAGTGATTTATTTAAAAATAAAGTAAAAATAATACAGGTTTACATTTGGAGGATTTTGTTTTCTTCAGTCCAAAGGAAGGAATATGAACAAAACCCCTGCAGACATACTGAAGGCAGAAACAACAATCACAGCTAATATCTCAAGACCAGTAAGTCATGTAAGACCTATCAGGGAAAGTCTCAGTGGAATTCTTTTCTTTATGGGGGAGCAAAGATAGAAAGACAATTATTGAGTGCCAAGCCCTGTGACAGAAGACTTGAGCAGCTGTGTCCTTAATACTCATAATAAAGGGACTCAGTGCAGCTGGCATCTGAGCCAAATAGCAGTAGGGCATAATCCTTGAAGTATGTCACCGTGATGGTATTTCAGAACACAGCACATCTTTCTCACTCAAAAGGTTAAGGAAGGAATCAGAAGTAAATTGATACTTACCCATTTGGAATATAGTATCTAAACAAGATTTCATTATTTTAAATTAGTTAGTGAGAAAAACACAGTAATTGTTGTGCTTTGGAAGAAAATACTACATGTATTCCAGAGAAGCGTAACATGAACGTTGCCAATGCACTGTAATGACCAACATAAATGCTCAGTGCTGTTGAGAAGTAGCAGGATCACCTATGTCAACAAAGACCTGCAGAAAGGGGAGAGTGGATACAGCTAGAGACATGCAAAACTTTCACCAAAAATATTTTACCTCAAGTTACTTCTTATTTAAGCAAATTTTTACCTTAGAGCTATAATATATGAAAATAAAAGGGATTGTAACAACACTGTAGAGTAATGTTTCTTTGGTTAGAAGGTATGCCCTGAGTGCACCTAGATGATATATGGAGTTTTATTAATAGGAAATCACTGTGAAAAACAGCTAGGCCAGGGCAGGCATCACATTAGGAAAGCAACAGAAAAATTTAAATATTACTAGATGAGGAACACAGCAATGGTAATAAGGAGTATTGGGAAGAATGAGTTAAATTAACTTTGTGGATTCTCACAGCAAAGCTTCAATTTAAGTTTTGGGCAGTGGCCGAGCCTCAGGGAGAAGCTGAAATTTTCTTCAAAATCAATCCTAGAAGCAAGCTGCTATTGGGTTCTAAATATTAAATTAAATGTGATTTTGTTTGTTTCAAGCCCTCACAGATTGTCCACATCGTAAACATTTTCCTGGTAACATTATTGTGTTTTATGTAAATATGGAGAATTTTCTTAACTTGAGCCAGTTTACATTTTAAACAAGCACCATGTAACAAGGATGGCCCTAATTAAACAGAGGACTGCTGGCAGTACTATTGCAATACATAGAAATCTTGTGCCATTTCCTGCCTTTTTTTAATTGAGCATGAAATCCACAACAGATTTCCTGCCACCTAGGTAGAACTGAACAAGACACACTCTCACTCTTACTCTGCCCTGCGAATGCATAAGCCAGTGCTGTACGAAGCCACAGCATGGTGTGTGAGTGTCTGCAGCAATCCGTGCTTACCTGGGTACGTGACAGAGCCTGTGCTGACCCAGGTGCTTCTACAGGGAACATGGAGACAGTTTAGCATGCATTATAAACCAGATCTCTGTCACTGAACGTGGTTAGAAAATCCAGGGACTTTCTGAGTTGCTTTGGCAGCTATTGCCACACAACATCAGACCCCACTTTTTGGAAGAATGGTAACTTTAACCAGTGGTGGAAGTAGTTAACAAGGTGCAAACAGGGCAAATAGATCTGATATAGTCAGTGTTTTGTATGACATGTTCAGGTGAGGCCCTCGCTCTGCTCTAAATATTGCTTCCTAGAAAGACCAATAAGACCAAGAGAGGCATAAAAATCAGAAACAAATAATGAAGTCAAGACAGAAGAGAAGAGCTGAAATGGAAAAGCCAAGAAGCTGGCTGCGCAGTGGCCTGGCAGACCCGGTTTTGTGCAATTATCTGTACTTTAGCTTACTGTCTACAGTGATCATGAGAACTCCATCCGTACAATCATTCCCTGGACACACTTCACGCTGTTGAATGAACCACTGCTGCCACACTCCCTCGGCTGTTGTGCCTTTGGTCATGAGTATTTGAATGTTTTTTAATACATATTCAGTCATAGAACTTTACAGTAACTGCACTTGTAAACAAGACAATTATCTTCTTATCTTTCTTCACACATCCAAAAAGCATGAAACTAAGATGGAATATCACTCCATCTTCACAAATTTCTCTATCAAGGCTGTATTTTCTCAAACTGTTTGTAAGAGACTATGGCTTAATTTGTGCTTGACTAAAGTATATCCACTTGAAAATTATCTTATCCCGACAGGAGTATTAAAAGAGTATTAAAAGTCCAGTTTTGTCCCAGTTACATGCTTTATTTGAAATTGTGTTTTTCTGGTTTAATGCAGATCTTAGTTTCAGCTTTCTTTTTTTTTCACTGTAGCTAAAAGGCAGAGATATAGCTAGTATTTTACTCTCTGTGAAGGACCAAAATCAAGTCACTCGTCATGTTTCTGAATAGCAAAAATTCTTCCAGTTTCTCAGCATAAGGCACCTTAATCCTCCTCTGATAAAGTTTAATGCTCTTAATTCTCACTCTTTCTCTCTCTCTCTCTCTCTTTTTTTTTTTTTTTTTTTTTTTTTTTTTTTTTTTTTTATTATCTCTAGTGTCTACGGTATTCTACCACAAAGACGCAAGTCAAAAATTTCTAGTTTTTTTACCCCTACTTATGAGCATGACAGAGCGTGACACTAGTTCACCTTTTGCCACAGAATGCTTTTCATGACGTCAGTTTGTACAGATTTGTGAGAAATTAATGTTTATGTTCAGGGCAGTGATTAAAATCCTGAATAGCATCAGGCCTAATATGGAACTCCTGTATGTTCAGTTGTTTCTTTTTCTGATTACTGCTTTTTGCTAATGGGTATATTATTTAACATGTGTTTTACTGCTACTTCATAATTTTGATTTTTTTAAACTGCAATAAGATACGATGACTAATGGAAAGTTTATAAAATGTAGTATATCTGCACATTACTTCTATCTGTCAAACTTGTTATCTTATTGAAGAAAAGAAAATCTAATTTACTTCATAAGGTCTAAATTTCCTTTGAGGCCTATTAGCTATTACAATGCTTTCATTCTCTGGTTCACAAATCTTCTTGCAGAAATTATATGATACTGGCTGGTTTATATACCATGGAGTTGTCCCACATGCCTTTCAGATGATAATTGAAATTTTGTATGCTTTTTATTAGGAATATGATTTAATTCAATAATTTTGAATATAGTCTTTGCAGATAGTTCCCAAAGAATCCAAAGTATCAAGAAAAACAAACCTAGCATCAATGTGCGTAATTTGCTAAATGTAAGTTCACATCCTCGTTTCTATTGAATCTGCAAATGGATTTAAAGTTATTCATCTAATCAGTAAGACAATAGTTGGCTGTAGGAACATAGCAAATAAGAAAATCCATGCCAGTTTTGTTGCTTATGAATCACTTACTAATGAGTCACACACAAAATTTGGCAGTATTCAGTAAAACAACCAAGCAATTAATTACTGAATCTCTCTGGAAATTTACAGTTAATTTTCTATTTGCCTAGTACTTGTTATTACTACTATTATTTTATCAGTGAGCTGGAGATATATACCTGATAATTTTCTATTCCAGAAATTTTGTCCAAGGTATAATCTACACCTAATCTCTGACAGAAGTTCATCCAACAGTTTAACATATCTACGTATAGAAATTCTGCTGCTTTTTCAAGTAGCTTGCTTGTGTGTTGAACTGGCCTTTTGATGTGAAAGTTTTTCTTAATATCTAATATAAATGATCCTTTCTACCAATCAATCTAACTAATTTACATTCCGCCTATTACAGAGATGAAAACACTTGATCACCATCCTCTTTGCAATAACCTTTTATGCATTTGAAGCTGTTATCATAGTCCTTCCTCATTTTTCTCTTTACCAGACTAAACAAATGAAATTCTTTCATACCTGCTTTGGAAGTCATGTTTTCTAAACTGCTTATCATCTCAATTATTTATGACAAGTTATCTCCAATTTCTGCATCTTTCAACAAAAGTGTATCCTCCCCTAAAAGCGCTCACCAGTATAAGGTAGCACAAAATAAACACACCTTAAGTCTAATGACAGACATGTTTTTAATACCTTTCTGAAACAGCATTTTCCTCTTTTATAAATGACATTAAGTTGCATATATGTCCCTAACTTCTTTCCTGCATTTTCCAAGCCAGTCCTTGCACATTTCCTATTCATGTAGTCAGTGAACAATAGGTAAGATAATTTTCAAGCATCAGTGACCTCACTTTATATCAGTTTCACTGACTGCCATAAGTCCTTAACTTACTTGATCATGGATCAGAGGACTGCATTGAAAGCATCTAACAGATAAATCATCTACAGATAAACATTAACCCAGACTCAGAGCCAAAATTTGTATGAACTAAGAATTTCCTCTCTCTGCCATCCAACATTACTCACTACAGACTTGTAGCTATGTCCCATCCTATTCTTGCTCTATCAATTTAGTGAATACATTTTCTTCTTGAGATACAGAAAGTAAGTCAAGCTAAATTGGCTCAATTTTCATATAAACCTCATATAGACAACTGTTTAATTTAGTTAGTTGACTCTAACATGTAACACACGTAACATGTTTATGTTACTCTAACACTTGCCAAGCCTCAATGTCTTACAGAGAGCTAACCGCATCTATAATAATCTAGAGCTATCTTACAAATCCCAGATATTGTTTTAAATATCTCTAAATAAGCAGCTAGCCTGTCTGTTGTAACAGGCCATTTTCTGAGCATTACTCCTATTATATAATAAAAAAACCCCAGGAATATAATTTATCTTTATAAGCAAATAGTTAATTGAATTCAGCTTTAGAAAGCCTTTAAGGTTTTTGTATCTCTGCCTTAGGAGAGGAGTGGTGGAGTATGTCCCTGAAATGCTCTCTGTTCGATTGGATACTAGGGACAATTCCTTCACTGAAAGGGTTTTCAAGATTGGAATAGAATGTGCAGGGAACTGTTTGAGTCAGCACCTTGCACAAGGTTGAAAAATGTGTGGCTGTGGCACTTAGGGACATGGTTTAGTGGTAGATATGGCAGTGTTGGATTTATGATTTATGGACTAGATGACCTAAAATGTATTTTCCAAGCTAAATGATTGCACAAGTCCGGAATATTTTAAGGAAAATTATTGTCACATTTTAGGATACTTATCTTGAACTCAACAAAGTAGAAAAATGAAAAGAATTTTCATAATTGCATGCCACCCAGAGGTTTTCTGCTAATTATTTTTCAAATTGCAAATTAACTTTCATTGGAATAAGTAAACAAAAGCCAAATTTCAGAAGTGAAAAATAATATTGTTCAAACAATAGGCATCATTAAAAACATGCTATTGTTAAATGATAGCAGCTTATTCTGAACAACTCTAGAAACAGTATGCTTTGAAAAAGGGATGTGAAGGTTGACAAGAAGTTTGAATTTCATTATGTTATTCTCCTTGTGATGATATGTCCAACTTCAGACCTAGAAAGTGATTGTAATGCCTACATTAAGCTGCTTTTTAGCGTAGAGAATGTCCTGAGTCTAAGGAACAGAGCCAAGGACTCTGTCTCTGACTACATCCTCATCACACTGATGAGAAGACCATCAAGAATACCAGTACACTTCAATTCTTCCCCTTAATTTTGAGGGAACCCTTATTCTTCATTCAGGTTTTTAACTGTACTTGCAAGACTCAGTACCAAGAAATTGCCTTAATTACCTGTTACTTATTTAACTGTCACTATGCATTTAGTGGGTAGATTTTATAAAAAATATTTTACTTCGCTTTCTTTTCTTTAAGATCGCATACCCTGCACTTCTACACCTACACCCTGCAGTGTTAATTCCACATATGCAGCATCAGACCGTCTGTATCCAAAAAAAATTTCTTCATTTTCTTCTTTCACTTGCTATGTTTAATGACAGACTATTCTTTTTTACTCTAAAAAAAATACCCAGGAGATTCCATTAACCTATTGAAAAAAAGAAGCAAGCCTTCAGCTGCAAGGTCTGTAACTCTTTGCAAAATCTATAGCTAAAAAGAAGGCACCCTTCAATTTTGCAAGACATGTTTTAGAAAACATTGTAAATACACCTGCTAACACTTCTGCTGCATGCAGTCTGGAATGTTTTCTATGCCACTGTTCCAGTGAAACAAAAGGTTAAAATCCTCATCATATAGGTCGGAAGGGAATGGAAGTGAGAAAGATCTTTAAAACACATTGGGTTGTGTTTAGGTGATAAATGAGCAGTATGACGATTAGCTTATCTTTAGACTAGAAATCTGCAGCAGCTCTGATGTTATGGTACGTGCTGAGAGCAGGCTGCTGAATATAAACAGTGTCTTACGGAAACCTGCTTGATGCTGAAACTAAGATGTCAAGACTAGTGCCTTGATGTGATTTAAATCTGTGTCTTTAACTACAAAATTACCTGTCCTGAACTTAGAACCTCAAAAAAGCTTCTTTTTCAAACTGCATTTCAGCATTGTCTTCAAGCGGTACGAGCACTGAAACACTAAGGAACCTCAAATGATGAAAGCACGTTGAAAAATGTAAAAGTGCTATTTTATCTGGCTTTGACAGAATGAAACTCTCTTTCTAGCTGGAGCTAGGTAGAATGGGGAAAGCCCATATTAAATGCATTATTGCAGCTTTACGCTCCACTTCTGAAGAGCAATTGTTGAGTGCTAGATCCTCATGTCACCTCAAACCAAAAGCTCTTTGAAATGTTTACTGTAGAAGACAGGAAATCTGTTTGCAATCTTCAACACAGACCAAACTTTTCAAAAGGTGTCTCTAGTGTGTAAGCATAAAGATAATCTTGTGGGTAAGGCACTGGACTGGAATTCTGACTTCAGATCTCATCTGCCAGAGTGGCTGTATAGGACCTTGGCAAGACATGCAGAGACAAATATAAATAAAAATGCCTATGAAAAAGATTCAAAACTGTATCTGTGGCAGATATGGTGACTGCATTTGTAATCTTGTTTACCTGTTTTTCAGAAAGATCACATAGTTAGTAGGTAGATTTTATAAGAAATGTATTACTCGTCTTTCTTTTCTTTAAGGTCACACACCATACACTTCTACACTTCTAATCTGACAACCTTTATTCAGCTGCTGCTTAGATTCCATAGGCTCTTCTCTCTTTTTGGTCAGGATTCCCAACACGCGATGTGTTGCACCTCTGACTGTGATCCACCATCTCAGCTTCAAGCGGCCTCTTAAGGATGCTTTTCTTCTGTGTGACATACTGATGGGAGCTGAGAATTTGGACAGCTAATCTTACCTCAGCAAGAACAAATCAGCGAATTATATATGGCAATTGTGATGTGACACAGAGTGGAAGTTTCTCCCAGAAGGGTGGATGAATCCTTGGAAAGGTTATGCTTACCAAAGTTCTGAGAACACACTTCTGAGTGAAAGATAAGGAAAACAACTCTGCCAGTCACTATGTTGTGAAATACAGCACACATACTCGAGGCAATAAATAAAAAGAATGTGTTGCCGTTAAAAAATATGACTTCTTTATGTTTAGGCATTATTTTAAGCAATCAATTTTAACATCAAAAAGCAATAACTGACATTTTCTAGTCCTTTCTCTCTACAGAAAGAAAGTAGTTGCTCGTTTGTTATTTCTTTGGTCAAACTGGACTCACTGGTATCGATTAAGTCCTCAGATCAAGATGAAATTAATCTTTCTAAAGGCAGTTAAGCATATTTCAGGAATCTCGTACTGAAGGTCTAAAGTACAGCTCCTCCATTCTGACACCAAGGAGGTCTGTATGGGGTTTATAAGTTCTTGTGTTTTACAAGCCCATCTTTAAATGCTCTGTTTGATGCTGTTGTTCAATGCTTAGGATCAGAACATTGTTCCTGGATGTTCATCCCAAATCAAAATACCACGACATTAAACATTTTCAGCCGAATATAACATCTAGAGAATGTTCCACATGTTTGGCCGACAGAGAACAGCTTATAACACCATTGCAATTACATCCTCTACAGATGGCACATGCTGTATGGATTACAATGTTGCTTGTTCTGTTGCTGTGGACTCAGTTTGAATTGTCTGTGAAACATTTGAACCATAAATCAATTCTTCTCCCTCTCAAATTAAAATAAAAAAGTATTTCAAAGGGAATTTTGTGCAAAATGGCAAGAGTCAGAAGTCTAGGCTAACTTTTCACTTTGTATCAAGGACAAGGGGCCTGCTGAATAAAATAAAGAGGAAGAGGCCTCTTTTATTTAACAATTTTTTTCTCCTGACCTCATACATCAGAAAGAAAATCTTCATTGGAACAAACTATAATGGAAGGCAGACTATGTTCAACCATGTCTTGTATAGATCTCCAGGGTTGGCAGTTGTTCTCAAGAACAACTTTTCCATCAGTGGAAAACTGAGCCAAACTCCTACTCTTAAAGCCAAACTGTTCATGGCTAGAAGAATTGTAAAACATTATAAGAAAATGGTTTTCAAACTGAGTGTTGATCCAGATGACAAGGTAATGTCATGGCTTGATCAAGCCTTATATAACTGTTTAGGTATGTGGCAACATTAACTGTCAGTTGCTTTCACTCACATTTACCTTTATCCATGGACTGATCATCAGAATAACTGTATTTGGAGAAACCTTTTCAATAAAAACGTGCAGTGATTTTTGAAAAAATCTATCTTTTAATCTTGATCTTGTGTTGCAATTACTCCCAGACCTTATTGTGGTTTCCTGCACAGAATTATATCCTTAAGCATACCAGTCCAGCATTTAATACAGACACAGAACAATAAAAAGTCAGCAGCAGGAGACAATATGTTTTATATGTGCAGTTAACTTTACACAGTGCTGGAAAATATTGGCAAGTGGCACTTAATTATGTTACCTCTGGATTCTTAAAACATATCACAAAGGACACAAAGGCACAAAGCACTTATTTACCATAGTTGGGTTTAGGGACATTTTACAGATGTAGAGTCTTTACATATTAGAATACAATTTCAATATGTTACAATTTTGCTAATACAATTATACTTTCTGGCTTGTGTTCTTTGTTTATTCTTAAATAATTTCCAATTACTAATTCTATAAAGAGTGGTTTCATTTGAGACATCTGAGAAATTATTCCAGACATTTTACTCCAGTATTTTTACCATACTGGCTCTGGGTCTGTGAGATAGAGGAAGGCAGAGGATTTTCTGCCCCATTGCACAATACCTAGATCTGGAAATAGTATCACTGGGGGAAAGAGCCCTGTAAAACAAAGGCAGTCTACAGAGGTATCACCAGCAGGACATTTTATTTTGCAGTCTATTAAGACTTCATCCTAACATGAAATTGCTGGAAATGCTGAGTACAGGGGTTTACGGTAAAAAAACTGAAGAAATTATCTGATGGTCAAACCTCCTTTTTTCTACTTAGTGGTACGCTCAGATTCCAATGATCTATTCCCATCTAGGTAATATTGACCAAACTTGCATGCAGAATCCATATCTCATTTTTTTTATGTCTCTCTAAAATGTTCTAAAAAGAAATTAATCTGGCTTAGCACAGTCATATCCCTAACTCAATGCAACAAGAGCAAAACTCACCACCTGACAGTAACTGTCTGATTTAGTAGCTTGTGAAAGAATAATTTTATATATCAACATAAAGAAAAATACTCAGGACCATAAACACCATCTGAGTATTTTAACTACTATGTACACTGTGCAATCCCTCCTGTCTGAAGAAGTCTAGTTCAGGATCTAATTCAAAGGTCTCTGCAGGTATTAAAGGAAATTCTGAAAATATTTGATGAGAAATTTTCAGTTTAAGGTGAAAATGGTAAAAAGAGATAGGTGTGAAATACCTTATTTTAATTTATTAAAAATGCCTACCACCTACAAAAAATTCTCCACAGGTATTTACTGACTTTTTCATAGATGGCAGACTGACATTTACTTAGTTTATGATTGCATTTTATTAGGAAAGTAAATCTGTAATATGTTAATTCCACATGAATTCCACAGAACTTGACAATGCTGTGCTTTCAATATTGTGAATGTATCTTAAGAAATACTGCCTTTACTTTCACTGAGTGCAACAGACAGCATAACTTTGTTCCATTAAAAAAACCCAAACATTTTTGTTGCTACTCTGGCAGAAGTGCTACTGAGTTATTATTGGATTCAATACTGTTAACTTTTGAGTCACACATATTTTCTCACCAGCCCCATGTTTTGACTTTATTGACAACATTCTAGTTTTGCCAGCTTGATTTTAAAATACTGACAATTGTCTCATTGCAAAATCTACAGAAAAACAGCCATTCTTGCCATTCTCTTTTGATTTTTCTTATTACTAGCAGGACTGCACATAGCCACAAAATTGCTGTTGGCAATTTGTAAGCACATGTGGAGATGTGGAGTGTTCATGACACAAGGCCATGTTCAAGGGTCTACAGTTCTCTGAACTCTTTCTGCTGAATCCATTCTGACTAGCAGAATAAAAAATTCTGGGATTATTTTTGTGTTCGGATTTCTTTAGAACATTTACATTTGGTTTCAGTTCTAAAGGAAACCTCAAAAAAACCTTTGACTAGACCCTCTCTGACACGAGATACTGTTCCACTGACTTCTGTGGCATCTCCGCTGCCTTATACCTGCTTAGGATCTGTTTCAGCAAGTCTGGATTAACTTCAAGGTAGAACCTGAATCTGTGTTGAGTTCTCCCATACAATGAAAGCTGCAAAACAAGCTAAACAAAAAAGACATTGCAATGTGAGAAAGTGGTATGTGTTTTCCCTCCCAGCCTTACACAAGGAAAAATGGCTGTTGTCTCTGAAAACCTGAACGTGCTTTCAAAGTTCAAAATGTAATTCACAGAAAATCGAGACAGCACAGATTTAAAGTTGCATAAACCAAACAACTTTTATAATGCTTAGATCTGTCATCCAGAAAAAATTCTGAGAAGTCCTGTCTGACAAGTTTGCACTAAAAAAATTGGAAGAAAATAAAGGAATTCTGCCCTGTATCAGCCTGCTTGAAACCCCTCCATGCATACCTGTACTCAGAGATCTGTATGGCTTAAAGAAAATTCACCCCGAAGAAAAAGAAAAAGAAAAAGAAAAAGAAAAAGAAAAAGAAAAAGAAAAAGAAAAAGAAAAAGAAAAAGAAAAAGAAAAAGAAAAAGAAAAAAGAAAAAGAAAAAAAAAAAGAAAAAAAAGGAAAATAGTTATGCTGCTGGGCATTCCCTGTACTCATGAAGTAAATAGTACATGTTGATTCAGGTATTTTACAAAGAATTTGCAGTTAGGGTAGCAGCGCAGTAGATTATTAATCATTAAAATGAATTTTTTATTTTGTTTATACTCTCTTAAAAATTAATTACAATTTGAGAACACATACACACATTTCTTCAGACACTTAGAGGTATTGTTGCAATGCAATAGTTTAGTGTCATTTCACACCACTGGAAAAGGAGGATGCAAATGTTGATCCTTACCATATAGATTGATATTAGACTGGCTAGGATTTGCTCCTGACATCTGGAAGAATGTTATCATTCTCTGTAGGAATGATACTGTAATGCTGTGGGTTTATCTTACTTTAATTACAATGGACAGTCTGTCAAACCACAATGATGTAAATAATTAAACTTGACTCTGATCCTTTAACGCCGTTCCATCTCATTAAACAGATACATTTGCAGTTTCCACTGCCTTTTCAGAGATGTTATATCTTTGTTTTCCATATATTTTACTCAAACAAAAAGTGTGCTAGATAGGAAACTCCTTCCTGACGCACATTTTTAAACCTGCTGTTTCAGATATAGGTAGTGTTATGTGTTTATCTGATATGTAATCATAATCCAGACTTTTAAATGGCAACAGGGACTCTTCTTTATTCAGTGTACAAAGTAACAGTTTAGGATGGTATAAATCAATCTCCAAAGGAAAAAACTTCCTACCACTGACCATCTGGAGTAGTCACTCAGACTAAAACAAGAGGTGAGAAAAATCTCACCCTTATTTTTCAACAGAATGAAGTACATATTTAAGATATATCAACAGGGATTCTTTGAACACATGACACTTTGTAGCTATGAGGAAAAAAAAAGCCAAAACAGACAAAAGACACTAAAATCAAGTGATGTGTAATACTACTACTCTGCAGTTTCTCAGGGAAGCATTTTGCAGAAACAATATACACACCCACAAAATTTATGGTTTTTTGACTGACCATAAACAAGGGAGATTACAAAATACCTTTGATATGATTGCACTATGGCTATCCCTGTGGAAGTCACTTCTTAGCACATATCTATTCTGAAAACTAAAATCTTGCTCCTACTACTTCTTAGATAGTGTATGAAGAGCTGGAGATCTTGAGTGGAGTTCTATTCTATTCATGAAAATGCACACAGGATTGGAACAAACCGTATCTTTTCAATAAGTTAAATTGACTGAAACATTTGCAACATTTTTCAGTTAAGCAATTTTAAATGTCTATCATGTGCTGACATGCAACATCAAGCCCATAATAGGAGTGAGCATTAACAGGCAGTCAAATTTACATAAGCAAAAGCTAAAGCAGGTCTCTTCAATATTCCATATTAGTTGCTGCTATTTAAAATTTTCTTTTATAATAGCTGGTGCATCTTAAACTACTTAAACCACTATAAAACCTACACATATTTATATGCTATATACTATACATTTATATACTGTATACTATATATTTTTTCAATTATTCTTTTACTGATCTTTATCATTTAAAGTGAAAAGATACAATACATGAAACTCTGAAGAGTACAATGAAATATGTTCACTGCATGTAAGACAAATTAATCATGATGTACAGGAATGTCCTAACGTGCTGATTTAGACTACAATAACTTTCTTCAAAGTAGCCAGTAAGGGCTGTGTTTCACATTTGTGCTGAGAAAAGTGTTGACTATACAGTGATGTTTTAGTCACACAGGGTCAAGGTCTTTTTTGTTCCTCACCCCACCCCACCAGTGAGGAGGCTGGGGGTGCACAAGAAGCTGGGAGGAGACACATCCAAAGCAGCTGACCCCAGCTGATCACAGGGATATTCCATCCCATAGGGCATCATGCTCAACATGTAAAGCAGGTGGGAGGAGGGCAAAGGAGGGGGCATTTGGAGTGATGGCATTTGTCTTCTCAAGTCACTGTTATGTGTGAGGGATGCTGCTTTCCAAGGGATGGCTGAACACCTGCCTGCCCATGGGAAGTGATGAATGAGTTCTTTGTTTTGTTTTGCTAGTGTGTGCGGCTTTTGCTTTCCGTATTAAACTGTCTCTGTCTCAACCCACAGTTTTTCTCACTTTTACTCTTCCAGTGCTCTCCCCTATTCCCCTGTGCTGTGTGGGGCTTAGTTGCCGGATGAAGTTAAACCATGAAGACTATTAAGCCACTTCCAAAGACACTGAAGTCTCTCAGACTTTGGTCTCCAGGCTAACATCACATCCAAGAAGTATACCAGCAATCTGCTAATGTACACCCCTGTTGTGGCTTATTATTATATGTCTCAGTGCAGCTTCCACATGTTACAGTTTTAAAACTGTCTGACATCTCTCGTTGAGCATGTTGTGGCTAAACATGTACAGGAGCAGTTTTTCCAAAATTATGCATTTAGTTATTTTGAAATGTTTATTTCTCTGAGTAGCCAAACGTACCAGTCCACAACCACTACAGGGTGGATTGGAAGGGCTTCCAAAATTACATTAAAAAAACAATGCAATGCTTGAGTTAAGAGAGGTGTGGAAGAACATCTGAAAGCAGTAACTTCCTTTTTCTTTCTTTTTCATTTCACTTATGTTTATCCATTTGCACTACTGTAAATTGAAAAACAACCAAACGTTTTTTTTCAAATACTATGAAAACAAATGTGCTGCTGGATTGAATACCTAAGTGTCAGGCTGGGAAAACATTTTTACAACCACATTATAATTCCCTGACAGATATCAAATGTCTTATTACTGAGTAGGCAATAACTCAGGTTTTAAATCAGTTCTATTCTGCTTTGCATTGCTGCATTCATGCCTAGAGCTTCCGCACTTTCTTTGAGTGTGCAAGAGGGCAAATATATTAAAATGTCATCATTGCTTGCAGAACTCTTGTGATCTAAATGGAAAAGAGTTGTTCACTTTCAGGCAATTTTCTTTAATACTCCTCTCATATTTTAAGGCAGTTTTGTTCAGCACTTTGAGAACGGAATGTTCAGTTTGTTTGTCATATTTTTCTTTTGTCATATTCTGTTTGCCATATTATTCTTCGCTTTTCATACCTTTTCCATTTTTTATTTAGGCTCCTCCTATTGAAAGGCTCTCCTTCCATTAGGGGTCAAGCAGAACTAACTGACAATACCAACCCCTACAAAACCCCTCACTTCTATGCTTATTCTCCTTCTACCTTACTGCTGCTTCACTCCAGGAAGTTTAATTACAGCCAATTGTTCTTCAAATTATTCAACATTCCTTCACTTGCTTGCAAAACAAAAAACAAAAACATTTCCTCTTTTTTGACCTTACTCTCAGTCCTTACTGCAACCAAATTAAATCTGGACTGCTTGGCTCCTCACCTACTCCCTTTTATGGTGTCTCTTGCACAGCAGTGGTTGCACTGTCAGATGCAAGTGCCTCACAGCCACCCCAGTTAAGCCCCAGTCCTATCAGTTGAGAAGAACTTTCCTGAACTGTTGCAGATCAGGAGTGCACCAGACCATTTTGGCAATTGTTTGCCACAAAAAAAGAAAGCGTGCATCAAGAGACAACCTTACCAGCCTATTCTTTGATTTAAAAATGAAGCATCCTTTTTCCTCCTACTACCTAGACATGGTCTGCATACCTTTTACCAGTAGATGTGACAGCTGATCCACAAGAGATATACACGAATGAAGATTGGAATCCATATATTTCTGGCTATTCCTCAGTTCATAAAACCTAAAAAGAGCACCACTCAGTTCAGTATACATTGAATGGATGTTTTGCAATATTTGACCTGTCCACATAGGAATGGAAAAAAGAAATCAAACACAGTTGATTTCTGTGCAATAAACAAGCATTGTAATATTAAATTTTTAAGGAAATTACTTAAAGTTGCACTTAATTTGGCTAAAAATAGAAACAAAAAATTATAGGAATAGAAAAGATTCTTGTAGAATTAATAACTCTTGGTCATGGCTCATTGTTTTAAATAAGGCATAATACTTCAATTTCATTCTGATCTATTATAATTACAAAATCTGCCTGTGGTCTTAAAAATTAGGTCAATACTAAAAAGCAGGCATAGTTCTGACATTGAACACTGCTCAAACAATACTAGACATAACCCAAAATCAGATTACAACATGCACTGCAGAACATCCCAATTAATTTCCTGAAACCAAGCAGCTTAGTAGAGAAAAATATTCATCAAATGGTAAGGCATAAGCAGTGCATGTTAGGACATTCCTGTACATCATGATTAATTTGTCTTACATGCAGTGAACATATTTCATTGTACTCTTCAGAGTTTCATGTATTGTATCTTCATACCTGTGTATGAAATTGTATTTTCAGGAAGTATTTATGACTTGAGGTACAAACCCTGGGGCACAACTCTTAACTTTGTTACAGAAGCCTTCAGGTACAGTCTGAAAGTCCTCGTGGAGACTTCTATGCCACTGCCAATGTCAGTTTTTCCCTTTATCATTCCTGAATGATGCCTTTTGGACCCAATTTTTAAGGTGTTCAGTAATGGAGATCCCAAAATAATCTCAAAAAATCTGCTCTAGAATTTACCCATCTCTTTAAACAGGATTTCCTTTTCATGTTCACCTTAAATTTCCCACACTGTTGCACAAATACATCAATTTAACAAAAGAGTTTATTTTCTTACTTGTAATATCCTTTATATTTGTAGAGAACAAAATCTTTTATTTCTGCATTCTCTTTTAAATAAGACTAATTAACAACGACTACTCAATCCTTTCTGATGGAGCATTCCCAGGCTTGGGTGAACACATATACTGTGATCCATCACCCAAAGCTAACCAGCCATACCACTGAATAATGGGGAACAACTCAATAATGTTAAACACTATTCAGTTTTATACTGAGTTCAGCAGCTCTTACCAAAGCTTCCATCTAGTCCTATGGCAGTTTACAATATTCTTAAGGTACTCTACACAGGATCATTAAAACTTAAAGCATATTATTTTGAATAAATAAATAAATAAAGTCAGTAGATCTTTTAGTTTCCAAAATATGGTAAACAGTGAAAACATATTTAACAGAATGTATGTAGATACAGACTTTAAGTCATCGCATTAAAATTTTTACATATTTTCATCTTGACTTATTTCCTCATCTTGTAAGATCTCTTTGCCAAATTCAGTTACCACGTATCTCCAGAGACTATATACTAAATTGCAAGGAGAAAAACTTTACAGGATGGTATGCTGTTGATCCACCAAAAACTGCCCAGCAGATGCTCTTAAAAATGTGTACCTGAGACTAAAGCTACAGAAGAAAAGGATGGTATTATTGCTCTTGGAATGGCAAGGAAGATTTTTGCCTAAGTTAAATTGCTGAATGACTCACCGCTGGTCTTACACCACATGGAATATTTTAATCCCTCATGTTTGGCTAAATTAAAAGCTAAATGTCATGAAGTGACTTTTATGGGTCTTCATTTGCATTAAAGTTTTACATTAAAGTTTTACATTTATTTTGGTTTCCTAAGAATCAACACAAAATATTTAATGGTTTAGCTAATCAGAAATTACTAACTTCATAGTATATGAAAGGATAAGCTCACGATTTCCTTTACTCTTGTTTCCATTTACATTGAAAACATCATTAGCTTTAATGTTTAATTAAATAAATTTTTCTATCACCCTATGTCCTACCTCCCACTGTAGAAGAAATAATAAAAAACCAGACCAAGAATGAAAAAAAAAGATTTTCAGAAAACTTAAATGCCAAAACAATGGAGCCTAGATGAGAATGAAAAAGGTTATGATGCAAAAAAATTAGGTTGGTTACCACTACTGTGTCTGAAGACAGGCAGTGTTCAGTACTCCTGGCAAGTCTGAATGTTTCAAATAGTATAACTAAGACCAGTTAGCCCAGTATTTTGTGTTTGTGAAAGGATGGAAGGACTCTTTATTTAAATGTTAGCCCACCCAAACATTGTGGTTGTCATGTTTGTTTTCTTTCTAGGGGAATGAAAGAGGGAGACAATCCTGCTATGAAAGTGAATTTAAAATGACTCACAGAAAATTACACACAGAACAAGAAAACAAATATTAAAAGGCACAGAGCAAAGAAAGAACAAATAAAATTCAGATGGAAACCAACAGGTGGAAGAAAAACAACTGGTAACAGCAATCTGCTTATGCTATCTCTGGGATGTCACTCACACCTTGAAACAAGCCCAGAATTATTTTTGTTTTAGTTAAAAACATCACACAGTTTTAACAATATATTTTTTAATATACCTTCTAACGTGCCTAAGCTTTCAGTGTTTACTGCCTCAACTGATTTAAGATACAAACAATACAAGTGTAGCTCTTCCTTTCATTTGCCAGAGCTTTATATATTTGAACAGTGGATCCATACAACTGAAGAAATTTTGCAGCTTGATTTGAAAACCTTTTTTTTTTGTTTTGTCATGTGATCAAGAAGCTGAATTTACATGCTGGTGTAAGGCTGTGCCTGAGCTACCTGCTTCCCACTGTCCTAATCTAAACTGAGGAACACCAGAAAATGGGCTGTTCAAAACTAGCAGCGCTGAATGTGAGCATCTTTTAGACATGCCTGAGTCTGAGATGTTCTGACTTCCAGTCCAGTGCCGTAATCATGATTGTAACTTACTCTCAGAGAGTAGGTACATATGCATACGTATATGTATATGTATGTGTATATGTATGTGTATGTGCATGTATGTATGTATGTATATGTATGTATGTGCATATATGTGTGTGTGTGTGTGTGTGTGGTGTTTCTCTGTATACAACATCTCAAAAGCCATAATATTCAACTTGTAGCTTACTTCTCAGACACATTAAAAATTCAGAAAACAACTTTGGGGATTTACATCGTAACGGCCTTAGACCTCAACTGGGATAAGTCAGCATTTCATTGATAAGTCAGTAAGTCAGTTTTGTTGACCTATATTGGACTAATTTGACTCTAAATGTTTGTAAAATATAATAGATAGAACCATAGAATCATAAAATTGTTAAGGTTGGAATAGGCCTCTAAGATTAAATGCAATATTCAACCTAGCACCATCACCATGACACCACTAAACCATTTCCAAAAGTGCCATAAACAGATTTTTTTAATGCTTCCAGGGGTGGTAACTCTACCACTTCTCTGGGAAGCCAGTTCCAAAGTTTGACCATGTTTTCCATAGAAAAAAATTCCTAGTATCTAATATAACCCTTTCCTGGAGCAACTTGAGGCCATTTTCTCTTGTCCTGTTGGTTGCCAGGGAGAAGAGACCAACCCCTATCTCACTATAGCCTCCTTTCAGGGAGTTGGAGAGAGAGAGATGTATTCTCCCCTGAGCCTCCTTTTCTCCAGGCTAAACAACCCTAAGTCCCTCCTCATAGGACTTCTTCCTCCTCCAGACCCTTCCCCAGCTCCATTGCCCTTTCTCAACTCACTCCAGCCCCTCAGTGTCTTTCTTGGAGTGAGGGGCCCAGAGCTGGACACAGCACTCGAGGTGTGGCCTCAGCAGAGCCCAGTCCAGGGGGACAATCCCTGCCCTGCTCCTGCTGGCCACACTATTGCTGATCCAGGCCAGGATGCCATTGGCCTTCTTGGCCACCTGGGCACACCCTGGCTCATGTTCAGCTGCTGTCACCAGCACCCCCAGGTCCTCTTCCGCTGGGCAGCAGTCCAGCTACTCTGCCCCAGCTTGCAGTACTGCCTGGGGTCGTTGTGACCCAAGTATAGGACTGAGCACTTGTTTTGATGAACCCCGTACCACTGGCCCATTGATCCAGTCTATCCAGATCCTCCGGCAGAGCTTTTCTGTCCTCCAGCAGATCAACATATTTCAACAAACTTCACAGTAATTGCTACTGCAAGAAATCTTTCTACTGTAAGAAAAAGCAATAATGAGGCATTATACTTGTGTGTATATGGCCTAGATTTCAGATCTAAAAAGTATATACTGTCAGTAGGTCACAGATCAATTAACACCCATTCAGTCTGCAAACAGGGGCATCTCTGATAGTGCTAAGTGTCACACCATGTGTCTGAGAGCATTCTCTGAATCCTTCTTGGACTCTGGCAGGCTTGGTGTTGTGACCACTTCCCTGGGGAGCTGTTCCAGTGCCCAATCACCCTCTGGTTGAAAAACCTTTCCCTAACATCTGACCTAAACCTCCCCTGACAAAGCTTCACACTATACCCTCAAGTCCTGTCATTGGTCAGAGAGAAGAAATCAGTGTGTGCCCCTCCACTTTCTCCTCAAGGGGAAGTTGCAGTGAGATCTCCCCTCAGTCTCCTCTTCTCCAGGCTGAACTGGTCAAGTGACCTCAGCTGCTCCTCATATGACTTCCCTTCCAGACCCTTCATCTCTGTTGCCCTCCTTTGAACGTTCTCTTATAGTTTTATATCTTTTTTGTATTGTGGCACCCAAAGCTGCCCCAGGACTCAAGGTGACGCCACCCCAGTGCAGAGCAGAGCAGGACAATCCCCTCATCTGCCCTGCTGGCCATGCTGTCCCTGATGCCCCCCAGGACACACTTGGCCCTCCTGGCTGCCAGGGCACTGCTGGGTCATGCTCAACTCACCATCAACCAGGACCCCCAGAGCCCTTTCTGCAGAGCTGCTTTCCACCATTCTCCAATCTGTCCATACATCCACAGCTGGTGCATCCCAGGTGCAGAATCCAGCATTTTCCCCTGTCAAACTTCACATAGTTGGTGGTTAGGCAGCCCTCTATTATTCATTGAGGTCTCTCTTTCCTTGTCATAAAAGGAAATCAGGTTTGCTAAGCAGGATGTGCCTCTCATGAAGCCATGCTGGCTGTGACCAAGGACTGCATTGTCTTTCAGGTGTTTTTCAAAACTTGCCAGAATAATCTTCTCCATAACTTCACAAGGTACGGAAAAGAGACGGACAAGCTTGTATCATCCAAGGTCATCCTTCTTGCCTTTCTTGAAAACTGGGACAACATTCACCTGCTTCCAGTCAAGTGGGACCTCTCCAGATTCCCAAGACCATTCAAAATCATTGAGAGAACTTGGAGACAACATCAGCCAGATCTAGGAATTCTTGAATTAACCCCATCAGGCCCCATAGATTTATAGGGATCCAGCTCAAGCAGCTTTCAGTAAATAACAAAACTGAAAAGAATTAAAACAATAGGAAAGTAGATTTCCTTGGATTCTATCCTAAAGAAGTTTTTTAAAAAATCCGTAACGAGTGTGATCTCATTGAGCACAGCAAAGACTCTTAAGAGCTTGAATCTTCTCTGAGCCTGCAAATTAGGTCACCTTACTTAGGAACTCACGTAAAAAAGATCTGGTCGTATTGAAAAGTTCAGAGAAGGATCATAATACCTTTTTTTAATGCTTTGCATCATTCTGTCTAGAATATCTTGACTAAATAACTTAGTATGAAAACAGTATTGTCTTTTAACTTGCTAGGCAATCATCAAAATACAGAACCTATTCTAAATCAAAATTAAATAGGTAAAATCTGCATGGGTTTAGAGCTATTCACTATTTGATTGTTTAGATCACTTCCTTTCCCTTGCTCTTCTTCTGTATCAAAAGACGAAATGAGCTTTGCAAACTTCAAGACTGCTCCATGTGTCAGAAAGTCTACAAAACCAGCAGGAATCTACCCTGTGTCTGTGTCAGCAGGCATGGGATTGGAAAGACAAATGTTGTCATAACCTCCACCCACTGGAATCTGGTTGTTGGTTTAGTTAACACATCCTCTGGCTATTTGAACTGGTCACCCAAGAAGTCAACAGTAAGTCAAGTTGTCATGCATTCCTTATTAGTCATTTCCTCCCACAGCTGGATCTTCTGCATTCATGTTTACAAATCAGCTGAAATCTTGTTTGTGCTTCAAGGATGAACCGAAGGCATCAGAAGAGTATCTACAACTCTGCAAACTAGAAGATTTAGGTTCTCCCATACAAGTAAACTCCACCAACTTTCTGTTCGCCAGCTGTCTTTGCTGCTCCTGAATTGCATGGGTTTTACAGTATCTGGTATTTTTTGTGTGTGTTTGTTTGTTTGTTTGTTTGTCTGGGGATTTTTTGAAGGAGGAAGGGTCATGGGGGGGACACAGCACATCTTCTGAGCCCTTATATGTAAGTAACCGTGGAGGAATTTTAGCTATTTTCAATGAAGGAAATGCTTGAATAGTTTTCACTTAACGTGGTAGCACTGAGCAGTTGTGTTTGTACACATAAAGAAAGATGTGGATATAATTACTATTTTTTTTTTTTTACTTAATTGAACAGCTACTTCTGGACAATATTTCCAGCTAATTGGGCAATATTGAGACCATGAGTCAACATAACTGCTTACTCTTTCTTATTTTCACCGAACAGAATAAAAATTCTACCTTTAGGTATTTCTTCACTTTACTGAATGCAGAACAGGCAGGGTATGAGAGAAAGAAAAAATGGGCATGACACAAAGGAGGAATCTGGCAAAGTTCTAGTCAAATCCAGCTCATTGTGAATGATATTTCTCTTGACTTACTGCATTTCTTGGCAAAATTATTCTTCCTCTTCCCTACAAAGAGTTACCTACCCTCATCCTGCCACATCTGACTTGTGTGTCAGCCTTTTCTATGAAGATTAAACAGAGAAGACTTCATATTTCCTATTTTTTCCCCTCAGGTATTCTCACTGAACCTATCTGGATTTTAACATTTAAAAAAAATTAGCTGTATTAAGAATTGCCTGGAGAGAGCATAGAATTATCTGGACAAAAGCAGAATAGATTTGCATTAAAACAAAAGCAGAAATAAATATATATATGTCTGACAGGTGAATTTTGTTATTCTCTTCTGCAAGGCATCCTGCTTATACACCAGTCAGAACAATTTTATAAATATGTCCTTTACATATTTAAAATCATTCTTTTGCATTAACTAATATCTAATCATCATCTTTTTCAAGATGTGCTTGTTTCTATGTTTATTTTTTATGGCATCTCATTCACAAGAAATTAATAAATAGAATACATGAGCTGTGAAGGTCAAGCATGTCTACTGAGATGGAACAACCAAAGCTAAGACTCACAGCCTCCTCTCTACAGGCCCCCACCTCAATCCCATCATTCACTGATAACAGATTTATCGTTAACAGGTCCTATGAGCAAAGTGATGCTATAAGCAAAGAGATGCACACAAGCTCCTGTCACTACCCTGTCACTATGTATCTCCATGGCAAGGACCCAACAACCAACAAACTGAAGATAAGGTTTCTCTAACTATCACTGGGAAATTTCATGGATTTTCTGTAATTTAACAGAAAAGTGACATTTCAAGGTATAATTTTATGCTAAAGTTCCAGAAAAGAGTCTCCCACAATACTCGAATGCAATTTTAATTTTAGAAGAGAGCCAATTGATTGTTATGGACCACAGAGATGAAAAGTCATTCCTGCAAGTTTTCTAAAATGGTGAAAATTCTTATATAATATTTAATGTATTTACTATCAGGCCTCTTTAATAAGACGTTAAATGCAAAATAACCCCATTGCTTGCATTAACAGAGTTACAGCAAAATATATGCCAGCTTCATTTATGAGTACTATGAAATATGTACATTTTGCAAAAACATCTATTTGCTTTGTCAGGATGAGAACTATTTTCTCAGAGGTCATCTCACAGTAGCCATTTTCTTAATCCAAATAAAACTTGCCTTGAACCAATCAAATATATATTATACAGCTATTAAACCACTTATATGAAGACAAATTAACTGCTTGACTCTGAATGTTTTCTTGTGTGCTTGTTGTCAGCAATTAAATATGCCAGCAGCAAAACATGTCTATTGGCACTAAAATATTTTTACGTTGACAATAGAGGGTTGCATTCACACACAGGACTTTGTAAAAATTCACACTTGTGCTAATATTTTACAAACCCTGCTGCTGCTGCTGCTGCTGCTGCTGTCCTTAAGCAGTTACCTTTCTTGTGGCCCACTGTACCATTGGGCTTATTTCCAAGAACTGATACAAACTAAGTCGTAGGATCATCCACTTAGCCTGCAGATGAAAACAAGCAGAAGGAGGAGGGATATATGGATTCCAATCTCTGTTTATGAGAACATCCTTCCTGTCATCAATATCCGCATTCCATTAACGTATGGTTTCAATTCTGGCTTTGCTATGGGGTTCAAGCACAATAGTCAAAGCATATATGTTCCAGTCAAGCACATTTCACTTTATATTAAATCAAGTAAGAAGGGATACCATAGCAGTTTCTGTGAAAGCTCTAGCTGTTTAGTAACCTGCTGCTCCTAATCATTTTCAATGGTACTGCAAAGCTTTTCCATTACGTAAGAGCAAATGAAACCTCTGATAAAATATTATGCATAATATCCATGAAAAATAAGATGTACTCCAAAATGCTTATGGTTTTCATTATTTATCTAGTTGTTTAAAATTTACATTAGTTAAAATATTACTCTATCAAAAACTTGTTTGAAAGAGCACAAAATGAGAAGAGAAGCTTGGAAGACAGCAATTAATCATTAATAAATAAAAATCTCTATATATGTTCATTTATTTCCATAGCATGTACACTGCATCCAGGTTCATGACCTGTGAATAGCCTCCAGAAAATGTTTGGAATGTGAACTGATACTGCAAAGGAACCGAGGAATCTATTAAAAAGGTATTTGAAGGTATATAAGCTATACTGTGGCTTGAATTGCTAGGGTCAGCTCTAGGGTATGCACTAGAGCCCCAGTGTCTGTGATACAAATGTAAGTACAGCGTACATGGAGACACCTATATATAACCACCTAAATCTAGGTGTCTCAATCTGAAAGATGAATTCTACATTAAAGGTCTTAAGACCCAGCCTTAATTAACCTGGAGATGCATCAAATATATGTCTTTATTTATGTCAGCAAACTGCTGCCTGTATAATCCTAGAAACATTTACATAGCCTGTCAGGAAGGTAGGTTTACTGCTTATATTAATTTTCCAACATCAAGAAGTCAGATATTTTTGCAGAGCATTGCATCACCACATGCATATATAACTGTCTGAGTTAAGTATGAGCTGAATCAGATCCTGGATCTGCTTGATTTTTTTTCCATGCCTTAGGTTTATGACATTGGCACAACCTGTGGACAAGGAAATAAAGTCACCTTGATCTGCAGCTCCAGTATATTTTCTAAGAATTAAACATTCTCAACTAATGTGTAAAATTTCAGTAGAAATTTGATCAGAATCAGCATTACAACTTAATGAGTGATTCCTGAACTTTGCACCAAATTTGTAATTATGTGTGAATCCATTAGGCTACCACACACCAACCTCTACTTTCAGACAACATAGATTCCACTGTGAAAAAAGCATTGCTATGGTTTGGATAACAGACAATTTCTCTAATGATGATGGGAATTACTGAAGACAAGATAATTTTGATTTTGGGAAAGAATAGCAACATGCCACCTGTACTGGTGATCCATCTCTAATCTCTGTTATCTTTTCTGAGGTTTCCCATGACTTCTGGAAAATTTGCTTCTCACTAGAGGGGCATAAAAGAGGATCAGACTATTGGTATTGCAGAAACAGTATTTATAAGACTGTACCTGGATTCTTAAGTGACATTTTTCTTGCTTACACCAGGCGCTGTATCCAACTTAAATCTGCTTTGACGAATCATATAGTCATAGAATATCTTACATTTATTAAAATGCTTTCTCTAGTCTTTATGTATATTAGATCTATTTCTCCTTCTTTAGAAATTAATAGAAACAAGATAAAATCCTTGGTTTTAGTAGAATTACTCCTGATTCACAAAGCTGAACAGCTCCTTAGCCCAGAAGGCAAACTATGTTATTACGGGCATTGCCCAAATGCCTCTTAAACATTCGCAGGCTGACAGCACTGACCACATCACTAAGAAGCCTGTTCCAAAGTTTGACTACCCTCTCAGTAAAG
>VZTG01000092.1:2282-15088 GCA_013397845.1 Melanocharis versteri
GCCCCGCTACACCGGCACTTTCCTTCTCAGCTCAAGCTACCATGCTACGCCTTCGGTCTCACAGAGTCGGGATCCAAACAGAACGGCACCACAGACTGCTGACACACTAAAGCTCCCAGGACAAAAACCTCAACACCCTGGCATCTTCATTGCCATCGAGAGTTCAACAGCTCTAACCCAGAGAACCGCCTATGGGCTAAAAGCCTCTTCATTCATTAAGAGCACCCAGTGTGCGCATCTCAACTTGGTTTCTTCACCAAGGAGAGGAACAACAAGCCTGTCGGGAATGAGGCCACACAGCTCTTGAATTAAAAGAAAAAAAAAAAGTGATTTTGTAAACAAAATGGCCAAATTCCTAATTAAAATGAATCCACTCCAGTTCCCCTGTCATTAGAGACACTTATAGCCAAAACGGCTCTGAACCTACCACAAAAATCCTTACAGCTCTGGGTTCTGCTCAGCCTAACCCTGAGCAGAATGATTTAAAAATCAGGCCTAGTCCCCAGTGCTGGGCTTTACCTGGGCTAATCCTGAGCCACTAGCTAGCAAAGCAAAGCAAAGCCAAGCTGAGCCAAGCCGAGCCAAGCCAAGCCAAGCCAAGCTAAGCCAAGCCAAGCCAAGCCAAGCCAAGCCAAGCCAGGTAGAGCAGGTAAAAAGCAGTCTCTTTTTTGTGATGAGGGGTTTTATACCTCTCTGACCCCTGTCATCACTGCCCACTGTCCCGCCTCTCAAGTGAGAGGGTGAGTGTCTCGGAGTCCAAGCACGATGTCAGTCTCTTTGACCAATGGCTCACTTGTTGTTAGGGGCGGAGTCTCTCGGTGATGTCACTTAGGCTTGTGGCAGGAAAATCCTTCATTAAAATTCGTGGTTGTCGTGGAGCTTGGTGACATGTCTCCAGCAAGCAGTTAAAAACAGTTTTCTTGGCAACTTTGGTTGGAGGGTGTTTTGATTTCTGAAATACAACTTCAACATTAACAACAATCAACATTTTAAACATTAATTAAAACACCAAAATAATACATAGAACAATAACATTAGTAGTTTTTAACTAATTACTTAACTTGTAAACCATGCAAAAGCCATCTTTGTTCTTTTATTTATGACAAAGCCCATCTCCAAAGAAATGGCATGCCCTCCAAAATACCAACTATCCAGGGACTGATCCCATACAAAGGTGCCAGAAAACTGTGCCTGGGCATTATCTGCTCGGGGCACTGGATCAGCACCACACCAACACTCAGATGTGTGCTGCCCAAATTTCGGAAGGCCACCTCTGAGAGGTGGAAGCCACGTACCAGATTGAATCTTTCAGTAGACCACCTTCCAAGGGTGGACACGGGCTCCATAACTCTACAAATTGAGGCAATACTTCCACACCAGATGCGCCTATACCAGCTGCAGAAGCAGTGCGCTGGAGCGCTTCGATGCAGGCACAGTGTTCCAGGCGAGAAGTAGATGAGAATTCACCTCGGCGACAATGGAAAGGCGAGACGTTTCAAGGGGTACGGAAAGAAGGCGGTGAGAGCTCCGGGCTTGTGCATGCAGCCAGCAGGCTGCAGAAGTTGTGTGCTGGAGAGCTTCGCTGCCGGCACAGTGTTCTGCACCAGAAGTGCTCTAGTATTCTCCTCAGTGAGAATGAAAGTGGCTCAAATTATGGGAGGCAAAGAACGAAGGCAGTTCGTGCACGAGGTTTGTGTGCGCAGCCAGCAGGCTGCAGACGCAGTGTGCTGGAGAGCTTCTCTGCCGGCGCTGCCTTCTGTGCGAGAAGGGAGTGCCTTGTCATGAAAAGGAGCCAGCTCTTGTTTATTAAAAATAAGAGTAATTTTTAAAAAGAAAAACAGTTAGAAAAAAATAACCGGGGAAGGTCCAAAATCAAAACCGGGTCCACAGTGATCACAGACCTTAAATGCCGATCCGGCTGTTTGCCCGGGGCAGAGATCTGCAGCGCTGTTGTGGCTTTAGCTATTCCAAAGGCAAATTATTTAAAAGAAGCTTCTCAAAAGAGATGCAGGCCCAAAGGCCACCGTGCCGGGCTCCACCAACAGCTAACCTGAAGGTGAAAAAGCCCCTTCTGTCTTCTGTCCAAGAGTTTTATACCCACTTGCTCCTTCCCATGACCGCCCACGGTCCAGCCCCCATGTTCCATGGTGATTGGTGGTGCTCTGGATGAGGTAATGTCCTTCTGCCAACGGCTCGCTTGCTGTTAGGGGACAGCTTCTTCTGGTTTCAGTGGTGGGAAAAGTCCTCATTAGATTCCCGGTTACCCTGGAGCATATTTGCAAGATAACTGTCCTGGGTTAAAAACAGCTCTTGGCCGCTTATGAAGGGCTGCTTCTCTGCAAAGGTCAGTTAGGATTTTCTAGGAGTTTGATGCATCTTAAAAATATGCAATAAATTTATAATCATTATTAAAACATCATGAAGCTTTCAAGAAACGTTATGATAACTTTCTAATTAATGGAGGAGAGAAAGGGAAGGTTAAAATAAAATATGTTACAAACAAATTATGCCTTACTAGTGTAGAACTCAAACTTAGGTTAGAAATGGCATTTATTGCCAACTTAATTTGTTTTGAGGAATGGGTAAAAAGGTGCCCCTACTTAAAAGGAAAAGTACAGACGGGCATCAGAATATTATAAGGGTTTTGGTATCTAATTAATACGGTGAACTTAAATTCTGGCTACAGGGGTTCAATAGGGAGCAAGGTAGAAACTTCCAAATGGGAAAATAATTAATAAACAGTTAATTACACTAACAATTTAATAACATTGAACTTAGTCACGAGATCGTTTGAATATGCAAAAGCCAATTATCTGGTTTTCATAAATGACAATTTCCCCCTTTTTTCTTTTTGGCACAGGCCGTTTGGCTTTTGCAGTCAAACGGAAGTGGATAACTCTTCAGTAATCGTGTCTAAGCGTTTAAAGTTGGTCCAGGCTTGTTGAGCTAGCTGATGGTCTTTCTCATTTTTCTTGGTCTGTCTGATTCTCATGATTTTCTGGGTAGAAGTTGCAGATGGTTGGTTCGCTTCAAGGTCCTGTGTAAGTGGCATGATTTGGACGACAGAAGTTATTAATCGAATAAAACAGGGTATTAATCAGGGAAGAAAAACAAGACCAGTAAGGGAAAAACCAATAATAAACAGAACCTTTTTCCACCATTCTCCATTAAAAACATTGTTCCACCACTTCGTAGTCGTGAGGGATTGCCACTTTTGTGCTGGAACATGGGCTATTTTTCTTATATGTTTTGTGACTTTCATGATTGCTTCTCGATTATCATCAATGTGGAAACAACAGTTTGATGTATTAAACTTGCCACAAACTCCACCTTCCTCAGCTAAGAGGTAGTCAAGTGCAAGGCGATTTTGATAAACAGCGGCTTTGGTTTGGGTCTGTTGAGTGCTGAGCAGTTCAACGGCAGTGGTGGTTTGGTTAGAGATCGCTTCAATTAAGGCTTGAAGCCTGATGTGGTTGAGCATATAAATGGGGGTCCTGTACCCCCAGCTCCTGTGCCCAGGCTGCTGGTCCATACATTTGTAAAATCCTCTCTGGCGGCCATTCTTCTTCACCCCACTTCTGGGTTCCTCGTATTACGTATCTCTTTGATCTCATCAGTTCATCGTAAAGGGGAACTCCAAGGTTCTTTCCAACATCTTCAGACAAGAGGAAGAAGTTGGGTTGAATCGCTCCAAGGGTGCAACTTCCATGCCAATGGGTTGGTAATCTTGCGTAGGCTTTCTTGCCACAGATCCAATGTAAGTCCTGGGGAGCTTCCCAAAAGTTGGGTTGCGTTGTTGTCGAGGCTGATGTCCAGTACTTGGAGATTCGTGGTAAAACTGAGTAAGGTTGGCTTTTAAGTTCCCGGCACTGATAAAGCTGTTCAGTTGGACGTAGGATGCAGTTTTTGTTTTTAATTTTCTCTTTAGACCAGAATATTTCTGGATCTTTGGGTATCCACCAATGTTTTCATCCATCCGTGACTAAGTACCTTTTACAGGTTGTTTCTCCAACTTCTTTAAGATATCTTTTTCCTTTCCTCCAACGCATTCTTCTCCAATAACTGTATTCCCTGATTGCCAAATTTCATTGTCTTCCTGGGCAGTGGGAGGGAGATCATTTAATTAGATTGAGGGGTCCAATGCTGACTCCTCGCCAAGGCCAAGTTTCCGACTCCAAAGCTCCCCCACGAACCCACCAATTTGTTAAATTTAGTTGTTTGCCAATTCTTTCTGCCAAATCGATGAATAAGTTTTTGCTGTGCATCAAAGGGCTTTCTTTCTTTTGTTTTTCTTTTTCATTAATTACAATCTCCTGAATTGAATCAATGATATAAGCCTTCCTTTTTACTAAGTCTTCCTTTTTAGATATGTATTTGAAATTGAAACAGAGCCAATTTTCTTGGGAGGGGCATTCTTCCTTTAATTTTTGAGTAGAATCGCCAATATTCTGTCCAATCCAATATTTGTTTCCTTGTTCCAAGCAAGCACCTAGTGCTGTTAGATTGTAACAAGAAGGATTCACATAGGTGCGTACTCGTAAGGAATGTTTAATTTGGTAAGAGTTTCCCTTGGTCAGATACACTGTTCTGTAACACTTGTTACACCCGATGTCTGCGTGAATGAGGGGGAAGCACAGGATCCAGAGGAACAGGATGAGGAGCAGGTTAGACTTATTCCTCCCTGTAAAGTTGACGCGTGGGAGAGTTTTAGTGTTGCTGTACTCCTTGCTGCTGAGTGGTGTCATTCTCATCTCTCAGGTTCTTCTTCTGGGTTCCGCTGCCTCAGGTCAGTTCTCAGTGTGCTCAAACGTGGGAAAGCCTTGCNCTCAGTGTGCTGAAACGTGGGAAAGTCTTGCCTTTTTGTACTTGGCCTTGTTTTTGGTTGAACTGAAATTGCCCTAGAATTTAGAGCCAAATAATACAATTATTAAGGATGCATGCTACTCACAATGGGAGTTTTCTAAATTTGAAGTTGGAGAAACAATTCCTTAAAGGCGAAAAATTCAATTAAATGGCTGTTGACAAGGGATAATGGTTTTAACAATTTTAACTTTATAACTTGATAGGGATAATATAGAGGGTATTGATAAACTTGGCTAGTAAGTGGGGAAAACTGGGGTTAACTGGAAAATTAGGAGAGTGTTCTCTTAGGATGCTTTATGTCGAGGAATTTTCTTGTCCCTTTGGTGATGTTACTGGTCCTTTCACACGTTTCAGATGTGTCCACCCCTTTTCCAACGTCCTTACGGCTCTCTCAGTGGTCAGCTGGACCTGGAACAGACGTCCCAAGATGGTGTTAATGACTTCTTTTTCCACGATTTTATCAGTACAGAGTCTCCGGGTGTACTATGACGTAGATGGAAATCTAATGGAGGAGATCGGGGAGTCAGTCCTCTCTCTCTTAGCTGCTTCAAGTTCTCTGCAATCAATTGCCTAGCATTTCCACACTCTTTAGTGTCTATTTCATGTTGCGTCACTAAATACGGTAAACCATACATCACTTCATAAGGAGAACAACTTAAATCAGACCTTGGTTGGGTTTGAATCTGAAGGAGGGGGAGTGGAAGACATTTTACCCAAGACCATTTGTTTCTAACATCAGTTTTGTTAATGTGGTTTTGAGGGTTTGATTCATTTTTTCCACCCTCCCAGAACTCTGTGGATGCCACAGGGTGGGGTGTGCAATTTCCAAGTAATTCCTAATTGTTGTGCCAATTGTTGCAAAATTGGGGAGGTAAAATATGTACCTCGGTCAGAGTAAATTCTGTTAACAATCCCATAACGAGGGATAATTTGCTCTAAGATAACCTTGCTCACTGTTTGAGCAGTAGCACTGGCAGTTGGAAGAGCTTCAACCCAGTGAGTGAGGTGATCTACAATTACCAACAGGTATTTCCATCTTTGAACTGGGGCATCTCTGTAAAATCAATTTGGATACTTTGGAAAGGTCAGGTAGCCAATTCAATTCCCCCAGTTGTTGTTTATCTCATAGTTTTTCTATTTACTTTTTGACCAATGATATATCCCCTTGTAGTTTGACTGGCTAATTCGTAAATACCTGGGCATCCAAAGGTTCTAAGAAAGTGGTCTGCTAAAGCTTTGGAGTCCAATGGTTGGTTTGGTGGATACTCCATAAAACATTTGAACATGCAAAAGCCAATTATCTGGTTTTAATAAATGACATGGCTCATGTTACAAGAGGCAAAGAACGAAGGCAGTGAGAGCTCGGGGCTTGTGCGTGCAGCCAGCAGCCAGCAGATGCAGTTTGCTGGAGAGCTTCGTTGCCGGCACATTGTTTCGCGCAAGAAGTGCACTACTATTCTCCTCAGTGACAACGAAAGTGGCTCATTTTACAGGAGGCAAAGAATGAAGACAGTTGGTGCACGGGGTTTGTTCTTGCAGCCAGCAGGCTGCAGATGCAGTTTGCCTGAGAGCTTCGCTGCCAGTACTGTGTTCTGTGCAAGAACTGAGTGAGTATTCCTCTCGGCGAGAAAGAGAGTCACGTTACAAGAGGCGAAGAGCAAAGGTGGTGAGAGCTCCAGGCTTGTGTGCAGAGCCAGCAGGCGGCAGACGGAGTGTGCTGGAGGGCTTCTCTGCTGGCACTTCGCTCTGTGGGAGAATGGAGTGCCTCATGTTGCAAGAGGCAAAGAACGAAAGTGGTGAGAGCTCCAGGCTTGTGCGTGTAGCCAGCAGGCTGCAAAAGTAGTGTGCTGGAAAGCTTCGCTGCCGGCACAGTGTTCTGCATAAGAAGTGCAGTAGTATTCTCCTCAGCAAGAATGAAAGTGGCTCATTTTACAGGAGGCGAAGAACGAAGGCTGGTTTAAGCTAGGCCCAGGGAAGGGAGGGTATCTGGTGGAACACTTTCGGCAGTTTGTGTTCAAACACGTGTTCCCTTGGTTTTTCCCAGCTCTCAGCTCTGCGTGCGTAGCTGGGAAGGAAAGTGTTATTCTTTCCTTTTAGGTAGCTTCTTGTTTTGTTAGCTGAGGCATGAAGCTTTTCCCGGGACTCTGGCTTCTTCTGGAACTGTTCGTCTTTGCTCTGGTCTGAGGAACCAGACCATCACCGGGAGCCACACTCCATTGCCCGGGGGAGGGAGGCTGGAGAAATGCCTGCACCTGGCTCCGGAACTCGGGAGAAGCCAAGCAGGACTCTAAAATTCACCAGCTGTTCTCCACTGTGAAGTTTAATAGCAAGCATTATTCATTCATTTTCCCATGTCTGTGAGCACTCTGCTTTTTATATAATGGGTTTTTTTAAATTTCCTCCAAGAAACTCCTTTTGTTTGGGCAGGGGAGGGTAGTGCCGGATCCTAACGTCTTCAGAAGAAACGCCCTTTCAGGACTTTTCCTCTTATTGTGTCTCAAACGTAGACATTTTCTAAGTGAGTGTGAAACCCAGTCTAAATTTTCCGGGAGAAAATTAAGTGGCTTGGGCTCAGTGAGAGAGCAAAAAGTTTTAAGCACATGCGACTGAAAAAAAGAAGTATAATAGAAATCTCTTTTGTGCATGAGGAAAGTTATACCAAGCACTGCCTCTTTTGCACTAAGACTTATTTTTTAACGCAGCGAATGCCGAAGGCCTCTATGGGAGACTTGAACGATAGGACTCCACATATGCACCTTGAAATAAAGTTCACCTTCCAGTTGACACTCCCTGGATTAGCACAAAAATCCAGGGACTAGTAGAAGCCCCATTCCAGGAAAGAAACAGTTGCTGAGAATCTCTTCTCCGCATAGCTTTTTAACTACGCAAATACTTATAGGTGAAAGCGTGTTCTATATTAACTTTACTTTCGGAGATAAGGGACTAAATTACAAAATTCCAGCCAAAAGCTCATTCATTAAGAGCGTCAGCTGATAATGTTTTTGCTGGCTCAACATGTAATTCGCACCTATCGAGCTGCATCAAAATCCCTCCACATTCACTTTCCCCATCACTATGTACCATCCTATTCTCTCTGGCAATATACCAGACATCTTCAAAGCATCCAGCAACTTCTCTTGTACAAAAAGTTCTAGAAGAAAAAGCAGTGCTGGTCTTCTGTGAGGTTGTCTTGGTGTGGACGGTCGGGACAGATCGTGACGAGAGATCTCTGTAGTCTGGTTTTAGAGCATGAGGTTTATTGCTAAGGGCGTGGATGTAGGGGCCTTGCTTGGAGCTGCCAGCCGCAGCTCGAAGCAGGCCAGAAAAGTGAAAGAGAGCAAGAAAGAAGAGCAAGAGGGAGAGAAGCAAGAGCAAGGTCTACGAGATGTAAGAGTGAGCAAGAGAGAGAGGTTCTCGTTTACAATACAATAAATCATCTTCTGTGCTGAATATTCTGATTTTCATCAACCAATCTAGTACAAGATACAAATCCTATAGCATTTAAATACAGCCTATAAGAATCTTTGCATTACCATACTGTGTCACATTTTAAACCTTAAAAATCACTCTTTGGATCTTTTCTGCCAAGCTAGTAGGGTCTGCTCTGACCCTTGGACCTGTCTGCTAGCAGAAGGTATTGTTCAATCAAAGGGGATTATCTTCAGCCGGCCACATCATTGTTTTTCAGTTGTTCAGTAACTGAGGCCTGGTATCTCAAAGTATGCCTTCATTTCAATTTCACCTATAGTTTCCATGTTCTCAGCATCTTTTACTAGGCAATAAGGCTTCCCTGTTTCATCTTCCCCAACAGTCTTCCTCTTTCCCTGCAGTCTGTAAACTAAACATATCATTCATAAGCAAATTCTTTCTCAGAAATATGTAGTATTTCATTCTTTGAGTGTGGCAGAATACTTAGCTAAACGGAGGCTTCTCCAATTTTATTAGTTCAGACTGATAAATGTGCAAAGACAAGAAAGCATTTTCTGACTTTCTCTGTGATACCTGATATTGGCAGTGGAAAAACATTAACTTACTTTTAATGTCACAGAGTCCAAGCCATTCTATTCAAACAGAAGGAAATATCACGTCTGAAGGCATTCCTTAATTACTTCTGTCTACAAGTAGCCTGTTTTAAACTGCACACTGCGTACTGCCGCTATGCTTCTTCCTTCTCACACATATGTGGCCGTGGCATTTTTCAACGCTTCCATGTCACTTTCGTAGGTTTAGAAGCTGTTCCCATGAAAGAGTTGTAGAAGAAAAAGCTTGTGCTGTTCTGCACCTTGCCCTCTCCATATGGAAGCTGCACCAAACCAACCGCTCTTTTCTGTATTTCTGTCACAGCTATGTCTGCTCTCCTGTTCTTTGGATTGCGATGTCTAGAGATAAATGGAATTGTTTCAGTTAAGGCTCGGATAGGAATACATGCTACCTCAGGGAGCTTTCGTTAATCTTCCACCCTACCGATTGATAATCTGAATTAGGAATGCAGCCGAGTGGCAGCTATGCGCCTCTTGAAGCCTGTGCACTCTACATATAGCCATGGTGCTCTTTGAGCACATTATCAGCCTTATATAACATCATGATTCTCCAGGTGTCTTAGTACTCCGAGAATTCCATCAGCTTCTCCCACAGAATGTTGTGCCAGCAGAGAACTCAAGTGCACTGCTTCTGTGAAAACACTTCGGTTCCCTGCACTTTTCTTCTCAGTCTTACATTCTGTTACACTCTACTACGCTTATAGTCTGAATCTAGATGGTGAAGTTTTTGGTTACATTTCACAACGACAACTGGCATAGGACAAGAACTGCTCTTAGACCTTGCTCTTTTTCAATAACAGTCATCATTTTTCCTACATTGCTACTGTCTGGGCTGCTCTTGGAAAGAAGTGTGCTGGATACTCATGAAAATTGTGGTCTGACGTAAGGATGCCAAGGACCCTCGGCTTAGGCACTGCGAAACTCATGTAAAATGATCCTAATAAATATATGCAACTTCTATTTTCACGCTCTATTACCCTGGTTTCTTGGAACCTTGGTGCTTCAGTAAAGAAACCTGCCAGTCATCAGTTTCCAGGCAATAAATTTGTAATTGAAGAGGGACTGGCACAGTGGAGTTAGCCGCCAAGCCCAGGGCTCGACTTTCCCCTGGGGTTGTGCTCAGTGAAGACATGCTGGTTGGGCTGCCTGGGGGTCGGACTGCAGGCAGTTCCCACATCCTGGTGGCCATCCAGCCCTGGCCAGAATCCAGCTGTGTCTGCGTCATTGGCCCTGCTGGTTGTGCAAGTGCCCCTGTACCGGCGTGACCCTCAGTGGGTTTCGTAACCCAGCTGGCAGGGCTCTGGGGGGCTTTGCCCTCTCCCCCACCAGGACCCTGGCTTTCCCCAGTGGCTTTGCTCAGCTCTGACCAGCCTCAGCAGGAGTCAGGAAGCCCAAAATTCAGGCTGGGAAGCTCTTGGTGCTGCTGGACGCACAAAATTGGAAGCTCCCTTTTAGGCATCTGGTGGAGTTTTGGGCTTCTTGTGCCATCTGCAGCCACCCTGACCTCATGGCACCAGGTTGCAAGTGGCTGAGCAGCCCCTAACCCCTCTGCCCTGGTCCAGGCGGTGAGTTGGCAAAGCTCAAGGTTTTGCTAACGCCCAGCCACGAAGACAAGGGTTGGGAGCTGGCCACTTCCCAGATGGCTGGCTGAGCTGTGTCCTCTCCCCGGCTGTGTGCCAGAGGCACTGCTTTGCTGAGGTAATGCAAACAAGTCATGGCAAAGGCCACCTGGGCTGTGCCTAGGTTTATCACCCTGCAAAAATGATCTGCTTGTTCACTAGCAAATTCCTCTGTGAATTCCCTACTTGAATTGCATCAAACATAGATTTAATTATTAATAGATTTTTGTCCTTCCAGGGCAGCTTCAGGAGACATGGAAAGGTTCTCTTCCCTCCATGAGTACACCCCGGAGTTTGGGTGAATCTGCAGTTTTCCTCAGAGAACAGCTGTACTTTCTGCCTTTATTATGTTCTAGTTTCTTTTTTTGAAAGAAGTTCTAGTTTCACCTCTGTCCCAGGTATATCAGGAGACTGATGAGAGCTCTCCCTAGCAGACTTTCAGAAGCTCTAAGTCCAGAAGACAGTTTGCAGAGGAAGTCCGATCGGGAGCTGATCCCTGCAGGGTGAAAGCATCGCTCTGCTTGGCACGGCATGCTTCCTGTCTTGAGGGAGCTGTCAGGACTGTTGTCTGAATCCCTTCACTGCCATGTGTCAGTCTCTCCCAACTTCTCTTCAGCCTGTTTTGGTGCTTTACTGCCCCAGGGTACACTGTGTCACCACAGCTCAGACCTGGCTTTTGGAGCGTGTGCCACCTCCATCTCCTGCTCCTCAGTGTATGGCATGGAGCAGGCAGCCCGTGACTGGCTCAGAGTGATGCCAGAGAAGTGCTCTGAGGCAGCAATGGTCTGAAGAAATACTGGTTTTATTATCTCTTGGCTGTTTGGTGAGTTGCCCAGGACCCTTCTGAGATCCTGCTGAAATTGTTTATATGATATTTCATCCTTGGCCTCTCGACATAAAGTAGGGATGCACTCAGGGACTGACAGGGTGAGGGCAGTAAAAGAGTCATGCAATAGATCCATGAACGTGATATTAAATAACCCCCAAAGATACTTCTGGGGTAATTTCAGGATTTCTATCTGTTGGATGGACAAGGGGCAGTTTTGAATAACTCGTCCTTTGCACAGGAGCAGAGACTACCCTATGAAAGACCCTTCACCTCAGGAAATTAGGACCTTGTTCAGCACTAAATCCATTTCCCCTCCACAGAGCTGAGTCCAGGTCAGCAGAAAATTCCTCCTGAGATGGACACCAAGCCCTGGGCGCTAAAATTCTTGGTGGGAGGACTGTCCAGGCAAGTCAGAGGCAGCCCAGTGACCTAGTCCAGCAGCAAGGCAGCACAGAGCAAACCTGTGAAACAAAAAACATGCTTGCAAATGCAGTGAAGCCGGGATGGTTGATCATTAGCTGTCGCCGGCAGTCTCAGTTTGCCAAGGGTTTACCAGTCCAGGGCGTCAACCCTCTGACCTCGAGGCTCAGTGGCCCTCTGGCCCTCCGGCCAGTGCCTAAGCTCTCGTAGGTATGCAGGTAACTTTCACCGAGTCGGGTTACCCCTAAGCAGGATCCTCTGGCGCACGGATGACGCTTGAGACCAGAGATAAAGGTTATGGGAGGGGGTCTCCCGAAGCTCTCTTTATTAAAGGGTGACGAGGGTTCCAGGTAGTTGAGAGGAGGAGGGAGAGAGCTCCCGAGCACTTCTGTGCACGGGGTTTTGAGGGCCGGGAAACAGGGAGGGGTCAGGACGAACAGCCAATGTGGAGCAGGCAAGGGGGAGGATCTGACAAGAGAACAGCCAACTACAGGGTTCGGGGGGAGGATAAAAGCGCAAGTAACCAATGAACTACCGAACAAACAAGAACCTTCTGGGGCAGAAGGCGGGTCAGCCTCTCTGTCTCTGCCTTGTCCCCGCCTTTAGGGTGAGTGAAACCTCTGTCTCAGACTCCTCCCAGGAGGTGGAGTCCTCGGAGGGAGCAGGGTTAGAGGTGGGAGTGGATCTCCTATTTGGGGAAAGCCCCTCCACAATTAGCGACTCCAGCGAGGCTTGAATGTGTGTCCTGGAGGGGAAAGGCTGTTTCACAATCCATGACCTAACCGAGCATCTCTCTTGTGGTGCCATTCAAGATCCGATGTCTAGCAAAGTAAAGGTCTAATTCTCACTCCAACTCAGGGCTTTTAGGGCACTGTCAATGGGCAGCATCCTAGCCTGGTGTCAGGATATAGAAATCCTGGAAGCACTTATCCTTTTTACAGTGCAGGGCAGACATATGCAAGAAGAGAAACCCACTCACCACAACTGACTGAAAGCCNTCTTTTTACAGTTTACTCACCACAACTGACTGAAAGC
>VZTG01000093.1:827-17625 GCA_013397845.1 Melanocharis versteri
GAATGTTTCCCTCTTTGGTGGCTTGGGCGAGTCCTCTGCAGAGCCTGAATGAGCCCCCAGGGACTGGAGGAGAGTGGGGAGGCCCTGGCTGGCCTGGGGCTGCTGCAGCCCCACTCTCAGGACAGCTCCAATACCCCAGAAGGATTTTTCCCTTCCTTCTTGGGCATCTCTCCCACAAGGAATATATAAGGAGAGTATTTAGCAGACATTCACAGGAAATAAATTTGCATCATATTTCATTGTGGACAATAGAGGAAACACTGTCCTCAGCCAGGATTCCAGACCTTATCTCTTGCAGCACACACTGTACAGAGTGCATCTTCCAATGGATCTCGCAGGGAAGTTGCATCTCCCATAAGTGCAGTATCCCCCTTTTTGCCTGCATCCAGCTGCATTTCGCGTTTGCATGGGGAAAGAAACATAGAGAACAATTAAAGCAATCGTCTGTGAGAGCAGTGTGTGGTTGCAAAAGGCTGATGCTGTTTGTGCATTTCTGGCCAGTGGATGGGTTCAGCTCCCACCTCCCCACAGCAAAGATCACACACAGGGCAAAAGAACATCCAGAGACACCCAAACAGGAGCAGCTGGGTGCAGGGTGGAAGCCTGAAACCAAATCCCTTCCTGACCCACAGAACAAGCCAGGATTCTATTTCCATGGGCTCTTTCCACCCCAAGTCTGTGTCCTATAGAACTATCAGTGGAGAAACGTCTTTCTCCTCAATCCTCCCTCACCTGTGCATCACTCCCACTAATATAGTCACTTCCTAGGATATGAAAAACCCCAGTAATGGAGGATCACACCTCTCCCCATCTCCCATCTCTTTCCCTCTCACCTGAAGCACCCTGGACCAACAGGAGGATCAGGGGGAAGAGCAGGAACAGGATCTTCATGGCTGCTGCCTCTCCTGGGTCTTCACAGGGCTGCAGAGGGGACACCAAGGCAATGGGGACATGCAGGAGCCCAGGTGGGGCAGAATCCTGGGCTCTGTGGTTCACCAAACTGCAGGGTGGCTATCTCCAGTCACAGCAGATGATGTTTCCTCTACTTTCCTCTTAAAAAGAATTCCCTGGTTTGTGCCACCCTGCCAACCCCAGGAGCACTTCATGGTGTTTCAGTCTCAGGGAAATCCATTACCTCACCTGATCCTCTTCCAGGAGACCCCACAGTCACCCACCTGATGGAGGTCTTGGTGTTCAGGCAGCAACAAACCCAACAGGAATCACTGTTTCCAGTGGCCCTTGGGTCCAAGGAGCACTTTTTTGGCCAAACACACTCTGATTTTATATTGTTGCAAGCCGTGGGGACATTCACTGATTTCTGCTGACACATCTCCCCTTGGCCAATCAGAAAGCCACCCATCCATGTGGGGATGCTGGGGCTTCTCCTTATCCCTCTCTGATGCAATGGCAGAGGCTGAGGGGCCTCCTGGGGCTGTTGCAATTGTCATCATTGTCCCCACGCAACACCTCTTGTGACACCCGCGGCACAGCGGCACCGGGCCGTGGTGGCCTGGCATGAACTCCCTGGGATGGACAGACCAGGCTGGTGGGTGCAGGCAGAAGTAGGAACCAGTCCCAAACAGCTCTCCTGTGAGGGTGGTGAGGCTCTGGCACAGGTTGCCCAGAGGTTGCTGCCTCATCCCTGGAAGTGTCCCAAGGCCAGGTTGGACAGGGCTTGGAGCAAGCTGGGATAGTGGAAGGTGTCCCTGCCCATGGCAGCAGGTTGGAACTGGATGACCTTAAAAGTCCCTTCTTCCCCAACCAATTCTGTGATTCTTTGATAAAATATCTGTGTCTTCCTGTCCTGTCAGTTTGCTTAGCGAGCTGGTGCAGTGTGATGCACAGAAACATTAAAAAAATTTTGGTTCCCTTCTCTTTTAACATGACAAGAACAGCTTTGTCCTTGCCAAGGTGACTTGCATTCCACCTGCCAGGAAGTGGTAAGCTTAATGTTGTCTTTCTGATGTCTACTCAAATAGTCAAGCAGTGCAAAGAGGAAATGCAATCAGGTGAGACCACTCCTCGCCTCATTCTGTCTGAATCCACTGCTTCTGAAACTGCCCTACTTGGTAAAAAATCCACAAATGTGGCTCAACAGCAGCAAAACTCTGTGTAAAAACATGCAATCTATGTGAGATTAGTGGAGGAAGGTGAAGAGGGCCCTATCAGGCCTTAGAGCTGTGGACTTGATCAGGAGAGGTTTTGGATTTATAGGAATTTTGTGGTGTTTCAGACATGTAAAGATCAAGGTGGCTGATGGAGGAAAGGTCATGAGACAGAAAGAAGCAATGTGTCCATGGCTGCCTTCTGGCCACGCCCTACGTCCATCTCATTATCTGTCCTATATTCCTAGTAAACTTTATTTCTAACCCTCTTTTGTACAAACAATCTGTCTATGGTGTGTCTCCAGGGTGCTGGTCCATTGCTCAGAGACAACAAAGCTCTTGGAGCTGGATCCTGGAGAGGAGAATGGGATTTGAGGTTGGATACATCAGGGACACAGGGTCTGGTGTCATCTCTCAGGGAGAGGCATGGAATCATGGAACGGTTTGGGTTGGAAGGAACCTTAAAGTTCATCTCAATCCAACTCCTACCATGGGCAGGGACACTTTCCACTGTCCCAGGATGCTCCAAGCCCTGTCCAACCTGGCCTTGATGCATGATGAGGACATCCCTCGAGCATCAATCCGTAGAAATAGGATTGGATGTCCATCAATGGGTCTTTGTTTGTGTAAGGTCCTTGGAATATCCTTGCTCCTGAAGGTTTGGAACCATTCTCAGGACCAGCCCAGGGCCAGCACAGCCGGATGTGGAAAGGACTTTTAGTCCTCACTGCAGGGGAGCTGCTCTGACCTGGAGATCTTGTGCTTGACCCCATCAGAGCTGCAGCTTGGCCTTGCTGATCCAGACCCGGACTTGGACCCACAGCTGGCACCCTTATCTGAACTTCCCTGTACCCACAGCAATGCCCAATACCCCAGGAGAGGCTGTTCCCACCCCTGGCTGCTCCGGTCCCTGATGGGGGGCTGTGGGATGTCCCCTGTCCCAGCATCCCCATGATCACTGCCCCACGGTCACTGCCCCAAGGTCACTGCCCCATGGCAGTGCAGGGGCCACCCCCATGGCCCCCCTGAGCTGAGCATCCTGGATCTGCCACAGGGATCATCCACAATCACCCACCTGGGCTCCTAACTGAGCCCCCAGCCCCAGGCCTTGAAACCCTCCCAGCACTGACCCCCAGCTCAATCCCAAGCTCCTGAGAAGCCCCATGGCACAGCCATCAGTCCCTATTCCCTCTGGAGCAGAATGATTTCTCCCACCCCCCAGGTACCCCTGGACCCCACAACACCCCCCTAGTGCCCCACACCCAGGCCCCACAGCTGGGGACGGACCCAAGGACGCCATGGCAGTGTGTGTCCCATGGAACAGCTCCACGAGGACCCCTGACCCAGCTTGGGAGCCCGGGGACAACCAGCAGGTCCCCAGTGAAGTTAGGGTCACAGCAACCCCTCCCTCCCTGCGTGAGAGGTTCTGGGGTCCCCTTGCCGAGCCGAAAGGCTGGTGTTGGGGTCCCTGTGAGTGTCACGTGTGTCCCCCCTCCCGCCATGGGTGGAGATGCTGGTGTGGCTGAGGCCGGCATGGAGAGAGGGTGGGTGGTGGGACAGTGTTTGCGTGTCCACGTCTGTCAGGAATTCACCCCGTCCTCTCTGCCCTTCCCTACACGCGGAGGAAAGAGATGCACAGCCAGGACACACATCTGGGCAGCGGGAATGACCACCACCTTCTATTGGGGACACTGGGGTACAGGATTCCCAGGGGATCAAGGTCTGGCTGTCCAGGGCTGCTCCTGCCCCTGGCAGCTCTTGGTGCCTCCAGGCAGCATCGTCCCGACCACGCAGCGAGGGCACGGGCTGGTGTCCTGCTCGGGGATCCAGGAGCCCGTCAGGGATACCATCGCCTGCGGGAGGAAAGCGCTGGCAGTGCCTGTCCCAGCCAGGGCAGCAGCGAGGGCTCAGGGGTGTCCCTGTACCCTTGGGCTGCACATTCCCCGTTTTTTCCCCCAACAGCCTCACGCCGAACCCCAGCAGGCAGCAACCTGAGCCCTGAACTCACATCCGACAGCAGAATTCCTGCTCGGAGCAGAGGCCAACGCGGCCGATCCCCGGCGGGCAGGAGCGGTGGGAGCAGAATCCCCCGCGGCGCTCGCACTCCTGGGCTGATGCTCGGGCCGGGGACAGCCCTGCAGGGCGCAGAGAGAGGACACTCTCAGCCGAGATGCTGAGCACAGCCCCTGGTCCCCGCGCGGCCAGCGTTAGCCCAGCCCCGCCTGCTCCCTGCCACGACTGCTGAGCAGGGGTGCGCAGCAGAAATCCGGGTGAGTTTATGGCGCTTGGATGGGAGACACCCACTACACCCCCAAGCAGGCTCTGGGAGAGGTCTGTGCGGTGCCTGCTGCCTCCCTCCTGGAACAAGGGAGAACTCCAAGGGTGGAAGCAGGATTTCCCTTCCTCCCCGCTCCTCCTCCTCCTCTCCAGCTGAGCCCAGTGCTGCCGACTCAGAAATGCAAGGGTCAGGAGGCACGGAGAGGGAGAAAATCCCAGTTTGGGAAGGATGAGAGCTGTAATATAACGCCCCAGCTCTGGTCCCAACAGCAGCACCTGCAGCTGGAGTCTGTCCTTAAAGGTGTGGGGTGAGAGGGACCCCGGCGGGGGATGGCACAGTCACCGGGAGAACTCACACGCGACTCATCAGCTCAGGTGACAAATCCTCCCTAAAAAACACCGACAAAGGACAAACCCTCCGCATTTCTTACCTGTCACTCCCTGGAGCATCAGGAGGAGCAGGGCGCAGAGGACAGGCAGGATCCGCATGGCCGGGAGCCGCCGGCAGGGTCGCAGCTCTGGGGAGAAGTGAAAGGAGGCAGAGGGGAATGGGAGGGTCCCGTCCTGCAGGTCGTGTGGCACCTGCACGGGGACAGAACTGAGGAGAGGGGATGTGACCAGTTACTGGCAGGAGGATGCACTTGACAGCTCGGGGTCGGAGCTTCTTGGCACCAGCAGCAGCAATTTGGTCTCTCCACGTGGCACAATGTCCCTGGGGATGGCTGAGTCCTCAAAATGTCCAGCCCCAAAGCTCCTTTTCCTGTGTCTTCCCCCGACAGAGACAAACAAGCAGAGCTTTCCTCGCCTGACACCTCAGAAGGATTCCCAGGCCTCCAGCCCAGGATCTTGTGTCATCCTGCCTTGCGTAAGGGCCGCTGGGGGCTGTGGTTTGCTGGACACCTCTGGGGGGACACACACAGCAGCCCTGTTCGTTAGGCCTTGGCAAACAATCAGCTTTCACCACACAAAGCAGCTCTGTCCTCCTCCCCCCACGGGAAGGACGCTCTCTATGCTTCACTTGAAAATAACTGGGAAGATGCCACTTGGGATGACATCCCCATCCAACCGGCAATCCCGGGAAGGACAAGCTTTAATTGTGGCTTTGTTCGGTGGAGTTCGCTGTGTGTAACCCTTTGCTGTTTGATGGAGCATCTTCATAAATACTTCCAGCCTTGCTGCGGGTTCATCAAGTGTTATGGGTGCGTGTGTGGGGATGGATGTTAAAAACGCTCTCGTGCACGGTGTGTATTCACTGAGTGGTCACATGAATCGTGGAATCACACAACGATTTGGTTTGGAAGGGACCAGGAGGTTTCATCCTCCTGTCGTGTGCAGGGGCACCTTCCACTATCCCAGGCTGCTCCAAGCTCCATCCAGCCTGGCCTTGGACACTTCCAGGGATCCAGGGGCAGCCACAGCTTCTCTGGGCACCCTGTGCCAGAGCCTCACCACCCTCACAGGGAAGAATTTCTTCCTAGTCTCTAATCTAAACCTCCTCTTTTAGTTTAAAACCATTCCCCTTGTCCTATCACTATGCCTGTGGAAAAAGTCACTCTCCCATCATCAACTCTGTGATGGATTTCAGTCCCCACTGAGCAGCTGCGACTGAGCAAAAGTATTATGAAAAGAGAGACTGGGCCAGTGCTAGTGGTACTGCGGTGCCTCCACTGAGGTGCTGGGAGCACCTGTCCCCTCAAGTGAAGCTCCCTGTTCAGAGGGCTGCTGGGGCACTGGGATGATCAGATCTCCCGTTCTTCATGCTTTTTTTTCCATGAAACAATGTCTTCTCCCAGACCTGCACAGAGAGAGAAGGGCTGTGATAAAAGACTGACATCAATACCATTGCCAGCAGTTGGATACTTGTGAGTCTCTTCCAATTCAGGATATTCCAGGATTCTATGGTTAACTGGGATGTAGCATAATCCTAGAGGCACTAACTGTGGTTTTACATGACCAGGCATTCCACCAAAGGCTTGATGTGTGTCTGAAATGAGCTTTAGCTGCCACACACTCTTGCACCTGGCTGTGGCATGAACAGTTCCACGCCACCAGCTCTGTTATTATCTGTCTGGCATTATCTATTCCATCTTCAGCAGCATCTCTCCATCCTGGGAAGAAATGCCAGATGAATTTGGAACAGGTTGCCCAGAGAAAGCTGTGTCTGCTCTGGAAGTGTTCAAGGCCAGGTTGGACCTGGTCTAGTAGAAGGTGTCTCTGCCCATAGCAGGGGGTTTGGATCTAGATGATTTATGGTCCCTTCCAACCCAAACCATTTTATGATTCTCTGATTCTATGGATTTGAACATGTAGAGTGCTGGGGAGATGAAATTGGCATAAAGAAGCAGGGAAGAGATGTTTTGCTCTAAGCTGGCTCTTGAAGCCATTCCTCATCCATAAAGGCAAGGTCAGATATTTGTGGTGGTGAGCTAAAAGCATGGTGAGACTGGATTCTGCATGATGCTGGCTACAGACAGATGAATCTAAAATTACAAGGGCTGAACCCTCCCTGCAAAGCCCTGAGTCCTTGAGCAAAAATCTTGTGCCATTCCAGTTTGTGAAACACTCACCTACTGTGGATTGTGCAAAAACCTCTTAGGACATCAACTGTAAATTGCTGGTTTGGCTCCACTTGGCAACTTCCTCAGGTTTCCATCCAGGGAGACCCCTGGGAGGAGGCCGTTGGCTGAGCTTCCTGCCCTGCACAAGGCTGTGGTTTCCATGGTGGCAGAGTCATTTGCAGAAACATCTGCTTTGAGCAGGCCCAGGGAGTGAGGGAGCTGGGCCTCTTTGGTCTGGAGAATACTGAGAGAGGATCTCAATAATCCATATAAATATCTCCAAGGGGTGTCAGAGGATGGGGACAGACTCTGTTCAGCGGTGCCCAGCCACAGGATGAGGAGCAATGGCTATAAACTGAAACACAAGAAGTTCCACCTCAAACTGAGGAAGAACTTCTTCATGTTGAGGGTGTCAGAGCACTGGAACAGCTGCCCAGAGAGGTCATGGAGTTTCCTCTTTGGAAACATTCCAAACACACCTGGACATGTTCCGGTGTCACACGCTCCAGGTGACCCTGCCTTGGCAAAGGTGTTGGACTGGATGATCTCCAGAGGTGCCTTCCAACCCTAAAAATTCTGTGATTCTGTGGTTCTGCGAAGGGTGGGCAGATGCTTTGCAACAAATGGGCAGCTCAGGGCTTCGAGTCAGTCCTTTGTACTTGGGTTGGTTGCTTCCCTTAAAAATCAACCACTACTTCTCCTCCCTTCATAGAATCCCAGAATGGTTTGGATTGCAAGGGACCTTAAAGATCAAGTCATTCCAACTCCCTGCCATGGGCAGGGACACCTTCCACTAGACCAGGCTGCTCTAAGCCCCGTCCAACCTGGCCTTGGACACTTCCAGGGATCCAGGGGCAGCCACAGCTTCTCTGGGCACCAGAGGTCAGCACGAGGATGCTCCTGACTGTGCAGGAGCAGCTGCAGAGACAGGAGCTCTCTGAGCAACCTGCACCTTTTCTGTTGTGGTTCAGGCCAGGCCAGGGTGAATCTCTTAGAAGAGATCAAAGTCACCAAGGAATTGGCCTCTCATACATGTTTCCAATTGTCTCAAGTAATGTCACACGTCTAACTCCAATCTCCTAATTTGCTAGTGCAGCCGACATAAATTTTGCAGATTCATACTAAATTTATATCAGACAGAAAAAACAAGGGTAAAATCAGACTTCAAATTACCAATTTGTCCTGTTCAGTGTGTCTTTAGCTCCTATAATAAAACAAGATGCTGTTCCCAGGTCTGAAAGCTCTGGACCAGGAGATGGGAAACCAAAGTTTTCAGAGCAGAGGTGCGCTGCGAAGTGTCACACTGGAGAGGAATTTTGTGCTCCCTATGGAAATGGTGACTGATCCCAGTTACAGTCACAACAGAGAATTCCCTAGCAAGCACATGTGGAGAACTTGCCAGCACTCACTCAATCAGCAGCCCAAGAGGGGAAAATATTTTGGTAAACTACACATTCCTGGCAGCTTTAGATTGATTCCAGAATTCTTGTTTAAAATTCTTAATGGAAATAAGACTTGGGAAATGAATGGGAAATGAATTACTATTGGAAATAAATGACAACACCACACAGGGCAGCCATGCAACCTCCCCAGATCTTGCTTTTATTGAAAGGAGAATGACAAATCTTTGGTAGCTGGTACAACAATTCCTTGAATCCAATGATGTCAAAAGCGATCATTCCTGGAGATTCTCCACAATTAGCCACACTACAACCTACACAAAGGAAAGGATAATTCAGGGTTTTCAGAATTACGATTATGAGGAAAATCCTACTGCTTGAGATTCAAATGATAATTTGGGAAGTCATCTTTGCCCCAGATAAATCCTAAACTTACCACCTACAGCAATTATACCCAGCACGACACGACCCCAGGTAATCGTTGCCGCGAGGGCATTTCCCCCTGTGGCAGAAAGTCCCACGATATCCACACTCCATGTAAGGTCTCCTGCGTCTTGCCAAGCTTCTACCTTAAAAAGGAACAAATAAACCAACAAATAAACAAAAATGGGAGATTTTTTTTTCTGGCAGGCATTTGCATTTTGCTTAATCCCTGTGAGCTGACAAGGTTGTGACAGTTCAACTCTCAGAGGAGGAGGTCTGTGGGCACAATGACCAAGCAAACGCTCTAATTCCTTCTTCTGATGTGTGTCCAAGCCCAGGACTCCCCTAGGAACTCAGATTTCAGGGATGGACATCAGAGACCTGATAGAAAACAGTAACCGGGCACTTTAGCAACTCTTAAAACCTTGTAGGTCACAACTCAGGAGAGATGCACCAGCTCATCTGGGAGGGTCCCACTTGTATAAAAAAGAGAGGAAGAGACTTTTGATATGAACAGACAGTGACAGGACAGAGGGGAATGGTTTTAAACTAAAAGAGGAGAGATATAGATTAGGTTTTAGGAAGAAATTTCTTTCCTTTGAGGGTGGTGAGGCCCCGGCACAGGGTGCCCAGAGAAGCTGTGGCTGCCCCTGGATCGCTGGAAGTGTCCAAGGCAAAGTTGGATGGGGCTTGGAGCAACTTGGGATAGTGGAAGGTGTCCCTGGCCACGGCAGGGGGTGGAAAGAGAGGATCTTTGAGGTCCCTTCCAACCCAAACCATTCCACAATTCCATGGCTCTAGAGATTTGGTTATTTCCCTCCCTATACATTCCACTCATGTCTCAAACAGGTTCTGGTGTCCAGCAGTCCACAGGGATGGCTCCCATACACGGGTAAATTCATCAATCCATGCAGAACAACACTTCCATACCACCAAACCCAGCACACCAGGCATTGCCCTCTGGGCCTGGGGCTGAACAGCCTGGAATTGCCCTTCCCTATTTGTCTAAACTGCCTTCCCTGCTAAAATAAGATAACCCCATACAAACTGCCTTTTGGGGATGGCCACCAGCCTGTGCTGTTCCCAGAACAGGTTTTATTAATTGTCAAGGATCAAAACAACCCCAGGGAGCAGACTAGCAATTAGACAGGAGGTTGCCTGGCCCTGTTTGGTCAATTAATAAAGATGCAGCCTGGCAGCTGAAGTGTTCTGGATGCACCTGACTGAGTGCACATGAACCAATTAATTCCAGTTTCCAGCCCATCCATGGAACAATGCTGAGCCCAGTGTATTCAGAGAGAGGGGAGCTTGTTCCAGCAAACAAATAATGGATATTACATGTGTACAGTGCATCCAGCACATCCCTGGTGTGGAGTGATACATGCACACGCAGAAAATCCCAGGGAGAAATAAAGGAGCACTTTAAAGGGTGAATAAAACACTCCTGGTCTCAAACTATCTGTCTGTGGGGCACTGCAGAGGTGACAGTGAGCAGTTTGAGCTCTCAGATACACTTTTTTGACACAGATGAATTTCTGGCTTTAATTTACCCAGAAGGTCCTATTGAAAACAGCCCAAACATCCACCGTGTGTTAAATAAGGACATAAAACAGACCAAAGGAACACTTTGCCCAGTGTCCTGCCTCTCAGAACTGCCATAAGCAGAGGCCCAGGTAAGAGTAACACCAGACAACCACATAGAATCATAGAATCACAGATTCATTTAGGTTGGAAAAGATGATCAAGTCCAATTGTTAACCCAGCACTGCTGAGCCCACCACTAATCCATGTCCCTAAGTGCCACACCTACAATATGTTAAATCCCTCCAGAGATATATGACACTTTCCCCACATTTCTGGTCTGCTGCAGTTCATCACAGTCTTTTCCCATCCTTATTTCCCCAGAGGGCACTTACCACTCTGTTCCCACAGAGATCAAAACTCCACCAGCCCTTGCTCGTGCACAGAGCACCCTGCAAATGTAGCTGTGCCATTTTCTGGGTTGATGTTAAAATACAACCCCTTTTTCTGGACAATAGAGTTGGTTTGGGGTTCCAGCCTCCTCTGCAACCCCCAACAGGCACAGCCTACACCAGCACTTATGGCTGAACAGGCTTCTCCACCAAGGAGATGCTGCCAGTAGCATTTAAACCTGAACTCATGATTTTGTGCCTCTCCACCCCACGTCCCAGCAAAGGATATTTGAAGAACATGGGACCAGATTCCTTTTTCCTTTTTTTCTGTGTGGCTTAAGAATACTTGATTATGATCTGATTTGTTTGTTGGGTGAGTCAGAGACAAAGTGATTTAAGTACCAGCCTGCAGGGTTTAATGGGGAAAACACTGGTGCTGAATGGTAATTTTGGGGTTACCTCTCGTGCTTTCAGAGTGGTGGTTGGATTGTTTTTCTGCTAATTTCATTTCTTATCTGTAGCCTATCAATGAGTTTTGATGATTTGTGTGAGGATTCTTTGCAGGAGGCAGCTTGGCCACATCCCAAAGGGGACAGAAGACCTTTGCAAGACACCAACATTTTCTCTTTAGTCCCTCACCTTCATTTACACCTCACCTGCAGCTCCGTGAAATGCCACCAAGAGGAGAACGAGGAGAAAAGGAAGGATTTTCATGGCAGAGGGTGTGCTGGGAACTCGGGTCACTGCAGAGAAAGGAGACCAGAACATTGGTTAGAGGCTTGTCCCTCCACAGTCCCAGAAGTGACACAGAGAAATGTTCTTCAAGACCTGGAAGTTACCTAAAAGAGTTTATTACTCATTTTTGTTATGATAATATCTATTGTCCTAAGATTTTCCTGGAGCACACATAGGATCATGGCATAGGAAATAACTTCCAAGCAGAAAATCCAATTTTAAATCCCCATTTTAATTAATGCATCAAGTAACCAGCTATTTATCCTGGATTTCTTGATAACTTGCAATGCATTGTAATAAATTTGATTTGCCTTATGGAAGTCAAAGCTGTTAATTCAGAAAATAAGACAATTTTTGCTAGATTTATGCAAAACAACCCCATGGGTTTTCTCAAGTTTTTCTAATAAAAAAAGACCAGAAAAACTCCTTTACAATTAACTCAAAAGCCATCTTCTCCTTATTCTTGCTTAGAGGCTGTTGTCTATTCTTCACCTCAAGAATTACATAATTTTCAGGATAATTTTTTTGAGTATTTGCATTTCCTGCAGTCAGCAAAAACTCTTCTCCCTTATGAACATCTGACACCTCTAGAACCGGCTCGTGGCAGACTGGAGTCGCTGCACAGTTAAGGCTATGAAACAAAATGCAGATAAACATGAAAGATATGAAGCCTCCAGCCCGTCTAAGAAAGACAAAACCTTTTAAGAGAGGCTGAATAATGAGAATATTTTGGTTGTTACCAGGTAGGAGGAGGGTCCAGGCTGGAACAGTCCCAGGATCAGTGTCAGCCACCCGGGTGAAGATGAAGGAGCAGAGCGTGGCTTTGTGCTGTTTCTGGAGGGTGTTTGACCCCCCACAGCCTTGTGGTGGCCAATGAGGCTTTGGGGATTTTTAGGGACACCCAATGAATCCTCTTTGCTGTCGTCCTCCTAAGAGGAACCAAGGTGTGGCTTTCAAACCATTGCAGCACCGCCTTGGGAAATGTGTTGCGCTGCACAAACCTCCTTGGGCCACCTCCCTTTGAGCAACCCTTTGGCCACAGCAGCTCACTCGGGGTCTCTGTCTCCATCTATTTTCAGAGGTTTTATATTTCCTTTCAAACATGAACAATATATCGTCATAGAAGTAAAATAATCATCAGCTGGAATTATGTTAAAATAAAACCCACCGAGCCTACGTTAAATGGGAAGTTAATTCTTCTTTGGAAATTCAGGAAGAGGGTTAATGGGTTGTCATTAATTCTACATCATTTCTGCTGTTGGAAGGGAAAATCTGGACAATTAAGAACATGGAAAAGATCTGCACTAGGAAATGGTAGGGGAAAAAAACAGAGAGGAAAACAGAAATCTAAGAGTTATGAATAAAAAAGGAAAAAATTGTTTGTTGTTTTTTCAAATTTTTGCACCAAAACGTTTTCATTACTAGGTTACCTGCATGGCACGTAAGATATTTCATGCCATATCTATTTAGAGAAATTATTGCTGCCCATGCCCAGCAATTTTAGTTTTATTATAATCTTTACTCTCTTGCCATGGACAGAAGAGTTCTCTGAGCCCAGCACTCCCGAGCATCCTCCTTTCTCACCAAGGCTCCCTGCTTTCTCTCCAATGGCTCCCTGCTTTATGGGAATTTACAGACATTTCTATAAACTCAGGTGCCTGTTGCAAAGGGATCTTCACTTCCCTTTTAACCCTCTTTCCTACTTGAGTCCGGCCAGCCCATGGGAGCTGCCGTTCTTCCCTGGCAGCTGCCGGAGCACGGCTGAGCTCATCCCTGCGAGAGCCTCCCTGGGCTCGCCCTTCATGCCCTGCGGTCATTTTTCTTAGATCTCTTTGTTTTTCTTTCCCAGTCAAAGCAACTATTTCACTGAGGTTTCCAGCACAGCCTTTTCAGCAGCTTTCAGGCTGCCCGCAGGCTTCTTGTTTCTCTGAGCTGCTCCTTTGGGTGCATTTCTTTTCTCATTTTTGCTTTTTTTTTTTTTTGAGATTAAATACTCGCGTGTTAAAGGTACTTGGTCCCACAATGTGGTTACACAATAATTGCGCTGTGGTCACTTTTACAGAGCAGCTCCCACAAACAGCTTTGGAATTCGGTCCTTTGCACCTAATCCAGGGAGGCAAATGTTCTTTGTGGATGCCAGGACCAGCTGTTCTAAGAATCACCATTTTACAGCGCGAAAAATGTACATTTTAGAGCGAGAAAAACCTAATCTCTGCATCTGCTAGCATCATCCACAATCACCTGTCAGAACTGCTCTGCTGCATCACCCCAGGCAAGGGAAGGACCTGCAGAGGATGAGCCCTGCTCCCCGGGTCCATCCGGGCTGGGGCTGCTGCTGAAACTCTTCCCTGAGGTGTTGTGAGGTATTTGCAGACAGATGTGCAGCCAAACGTCTGGGCTGAAAAGTGGCTCAGCACGTGAGGCACAGCTGTGTCTGTGCGATGTCACCTGTGGGCGGCTCACCTGGAGCACCGAGTCCAGACCTGGGGGTCTCCAACACACGAAAGACTTGGAGCTGCTGGAAGTCCAGAGGAGGCCATGGAGATGCTCCACGGGCTGGAGCCGTGGCCAGGGACAGCTTCCACCGGATCAGATTCCTCCAAGCTCTGTCCAACGTGGCCTTGGACGCTGCCAGGGTTCCAGGGGCATCCACAGCTTCTTTGGGCAGCCTGTGCCAGGGCCTCCCCACCCTCACAGGGAACAATTCCTTCCCAATATCCCATCTATTCCTGCCCTCTGGCAGTGGGAAGCCATTCCCTGTGTCCTGTCCCTCCATCCCTTGTCCCCAGTCCCTCTCCAGCTCTCCTGGAGCCCCTTTAGGCACTGGAAGGGGCTCTGAGGTGTCCCCAGAGCCTTCTCTTCTCTAGGATGTAGCTTTGTTGGAGACTTGAGGGGTTTTTTTAGCAAAAGAGGCTCCGGGGTGCTGAAATCCAGCAGAGAAAAGTGCAGCCAATCCCGTGGCTGGGAGGCAGCCAGAGCAACTGGGAGCTGGCAGAGAAACTGGGGAGTGTGGCTCGCTCTGGGAATATCTTCTGGAAGGCCTTCTGGCTTTTTCCTTCTCTGCCTGGCATAGTTCCGGGGTGATGATGGCACAGGATTTATTCCTGGCTTGGAACACAGGAGGAGAGGCTGAGGAAAGACAGCTGAGGCACCTCAGAGTGGGAATGACGATGCTGGAGGGCAGGGGGGATGAGATGCTGAGGTTCACACGTCTTCTGTGGGTGACAAGAGGGGTCACATTGTGCCTGCAGGGACCCTGGCAGCTTCCTCACTTTGCAAAAATGCCTCTTCCACATCTTCTCAGGTCTGGAAGGGACTTTGGTGCCTGTTAGAGGCTGAGTTGTGCTTTGTCTGCTGAAAATGGGGTTTTCTAGGAATGGGCCACGTGGTATTTGCTGCTGTGGAGGACGGAGACAGCCAAGGCTGAGCTTCACGTGGCTCCAGAGCCCTAATTACACCCCTGACTTTATTAAAATGCTTCCCTGGAGCTGGGCCCAGCAGCTCAACATCATTAATTAACGAAACACAAATACAGTCAGGGCAGTGGGACAGGAGGAAAAGGGGGTTGTCTTTTACACCCAAAAGGCCCCCAAACCTAACCAGATGGAGTTGAGGCTGCAAAGATGCCGAGTTCCTGGTAAAAAACAATGCTGGAGACCCACAGAGAGCCTGAGGGTGCTCCCACGAGTAGAGAAAACCAGGCAAGGATATTTCTCAGCAGTTTGGTGGCTCCTGTTACACAGCAGACCCTGGGCTTTATTGCCAGAGTTGCAAAAAAAGCTCAATTATTTTTTAAAAAAACAACAATAAATGTATGAAAGCCCCGGAACACAGGTACATCCAGCAGCCCAGCTGATGTACAAAGTTTTGGGAGCTTCCTGCAGCATTTTTCAAAAAAAAGCACCAAAATCATAAGTGATATTTTGACTTAATTAAATCCCCCTTCGGGGCTTTTCCTGTAGCAACCTGCTGGGGATTTATTTTCGAAAAAGCATCAGGGGTGGAGGCTGCAGGGCTGGAAGTTGGGATAAAAAGCAAATGCACACAAGAGGGCCCCTGCGACCTCCGTACGCCCGGGATCCCATTTCACAACGGCTTCATCTCTGTGGCAGGGCGGGAAAAGAACGGGATTAATTCCTGGCTCTGCGCACACCACGTCCCAGCTGCCACCTAGTGCTCACCCCCGCGGCACAGGGACATCGCGGGCGTCACACGGGGGACATCGAGGCCGGCGTGTCCCCAGGGCACGACAATTTGGGGGACATCAGGGTGAGCTTGTGCCAGCTCTGAAGAACCCAGGGGACATCGCAGTGGGCTTGTGCCAATGCACAAGAACCCAGGGGACATCAGGATGGGCTTGTGCCAGTGCCCAAGAACGCGGGGGACATCAGGATGGGCTTGTGCCACTGCGCAAGAACCCAGGGGACATCAGGATGGGCTTGTGCCAGTGCCCAAGAACGCGGGGGACATCAGGATGGGCTTGTGCCACTGCGCAAGAACCCAGGGGACATCAGGATGGGCTTGTGCCAGCTCTGAAGAACCCAGGGAACACCAGGATGGGCTTGTGCCACTGCGCAAGAACCCGGGGGCCATCAAGATGGGCTTGTGCCAGTGCCCAAGAACCCGGGGGACATCAGGATGGGCTTGTGNGTGCCACGGCGGAAGACCCCGGGGGAAATCAAGATGGGCTTGTGCCAGTGCCCAAGAACCCGGGGGACATCAGGATGGGCTTGTGCCACTGCGCAAGAACCCGGGGGACATCGGGATGCACAACAATTTGGGGGATACTGATGGGCTTGTGGCACGCACAGCACCTCCAGGGGTCTCGGGCTGGTGAAGCCCCCGTCGTCTCAGCCCCCGAAGCCCCCGGGGGTGACGCAAGCACCGTGATGTCACACTGCCCGGGGAGGGGACACTGGGGGAGGTGCCCGGTGAGGAGCGGGCGGAGCGGGCCGGCCCCGGCGGCTCCTTCTTCCTCCTCCTCCTCCTCGTCCTCCTCCTCCTCGTCCTCCTCCTCCTTCTCCTCCCCTTCCTCCCGCCTCCTCCTCCCCCCTGCCCTGCTCCCAGGATGCGCGGGGCCGTCCCCGGGCTCAGCCTGGCGCTGCTGGCGGCGGAGAGCGGCGCCCGTGAGTGAGCGCGCAGGATGCGCGCAGGATGCGCGGGGGCGTGGGGGGGCTGCGCTCCCGCGGAGGTGGGGGGGAAGGCGGACGGGATGCTGGCAGTGACCCCTTTGCGGCCATCCCGGGGGTCCCGGGTGACCCCTGGGGACCGGGAGGAGGGGGTCACCTCTGTGTCCCCGCGCCTGGGGAGATGCGCGGTTCTGCTCCCGGCATCCCCGCGGGTCCAGCCGCCCTCTTGGATTTTTTCCATATTTGAAAAATCGATTT